>WHYT01017446.1:234911-266975 GCA_009806455.1 Tetrax tetrax | reverse complement strand
TTTTTTTTTTTTTTTAAGAAAGAAGGGAGAATAACTTCACTGTCTAGAACCTTGGAAAAACATGAAAGTTAGTCCTCCTACTACTTGATTTTGTTTCAATTGTGAACTGTTTACATTTCTGCAGCAAAATCCTATTTGCTAAGAGTTCACAATTTCAGCAGAATTAAATGAAATACACCTCTCCCATTTCTACTCATGATTCCCAACAGACAGTGAAAATTTGTCAGCAGGACAATTTTTTTTTTACTCCAGCAGTTTTTAAAGGGCGGGGTTGGTGGGGTTTTTTTGGTGCTTGGTATTGAGAGGGATTTCTAGTGGAAGAAACAGAAATTTCAAAACAGGAGGGTTTTTTTTTCTTCAGCAAAATGAAGGGTTTTTTAAATGAGAATTTCATGCAGTTTCCTAAAACTGCTCTGCTTAGCCATTAATGTAATTTATGTTTAGCACAAGACCACAAACAGATAGATTGCTAGACTAGATTGTTTCAGGGAAGAGCAAACCACTCTGCCTCTTTACTCGTGGTGTTGCTAAAATAAAGAGCATGGCAGAAACATGGGAAACAAACACAAAATAGAAAAATATGACGTTCCAAAAATGATAGTTGAACAAATTGTGCTGGAAAACTGAGAAAAGATCCAACCCACCCCTGGGTAAAGCAATCAGTAGAACATCTTTAGTTAAGCTCAAGAGTAACACAGTAGGACAAACTGTGCACTCAAATAGATCACTTCAATTTTGAAGTTATAGTTTGCCTTTACAAAATAAACCTTCACAAAAATCCCGCCCCTATTTGCACACATCAACAATCTTCTCTTTATCCATCCCCTTGAAAATCCACGGCTTTGTCCCTTCTGCTCCGGTGCAGAGCTGGCAGGAGGCACCTGCTGGCTGCCTTTCTGGATGGAACACAGGTCACTGCTTTCAATGTATTCTAATTTCAGCAACTGGGGGCTGTTTAAATCTCTCAAAGTCGTTCTGGACATTGTAGCGCATTTTGCATCATGCTACTATGGCCAGAACACTGAATAAAAAGCAAAAGTTTTTACTGGAAGATTCAAGCACGTCTAGACAGCAACCTCCCGGTAATTTCTGCAGAACTCTTCTCATCCTGACACTGAACTTCGGTCATTCATACCGCAACCATATCAAACAGAAGAAAACACTAGTACTGACTCTGTCAACCAAGACACAAGGAGATAAAGAGATAGTAAAAATTAAGCATCTGCCCCACTGATAGCCCTTCCTTCTCCTCACTCCCTTCCACTAGTTTGGCAAACACGCCAGTACTTCCAAGTTCATGTATCTGTTCAGTGGCATCAGTTCCAGAGTACAGCCCTGAAGTAATGGCCTTGGACCAAGCTCCTCGTGCTGTGGCACTTGCTCATGGAAACAGAATTCCACTTTCATCTGGTATGAAGCCATTGAAAAGTGCAAGTTTGCCAAGTAGCTCAGTGCTCCTAAACTTACGAAGCTTCATGAAATAATTTATTTTTAGAATAGTCTTTAACAGGGCATAAGGTCTTTCTTCATGTCTATCACTAAATATCCACCGTCTCAGCATTCCAAGGTTTTTGTGAAAGTGAAAGCCACTGGAATACACTACTGATTCACTGACTTCAAAAGCATCTTTGAAACACAAGAATCCTGAACACCAAGGCAGATTTGTGGTGTCTGATGTGACCAAGCTACATAAGTTGATAGAAAAACCCCAGAGTGTCTTATATTCAAAACTGAAACTATGTTAAAAATGTAACAGAACGCAGTTCAACTCACAGACACTTAAAAACTTCAATGAAAATTCTGAAATCAACTCACATCCTCTTTGCATTAGAGGAGTGTTGTAACTGTACAAAAATACGATCACTTCTGGAAATTCCTAGCACAACCTACTAACCACGACCGATTCTGCCCTCAGATGCAAAGAATATGTTCATTAAAATAAAGATCTGTTGTGCTAACGAAGTCATCAGCGGAAGGGATACTACATGATGAAAGGAAGGCAAACAAACCTGACAGCACTTTGAGGGTTTTTTTTTTGTTGTTGTTTTGGGGGGCTTGTTTATTTTTAATTAGTTGGTTGGGGTTTTTTAGGATACTTAAAAACTGAAATTAGCATAGTGATTACTCCTAAATTGTTACTGCCCTTGTTATTTTTTCCCCTTCAAAGTGCCACCAGTGTTTTCAACAACCTTCACGGACCACTCCTAGGCAAGGATATACCACTTCGTTCTAAAAGTCTCCAGAGAGACTTCGAATAGGGAATCTTTTCTATATGGAAAGCTGTATAAATAAAGAACTGAATCTGATCATTTTCATATGCTGCCAGGCTTTGGATGGATAAATGTTTCCAAAGCACTGGCGCCTCTGTTTTGGGTAGGAGTGGGTGGAATTCTGCAGGATTCCCCTTCCCTCCCGCACTGAAGCAGAATCTGGTCTTTATTAAAGGCTTTTCAGCTGTAATTCTACTGTCTGAAGTATCCTGGTTTTATACAGCATTGCAATTCCTAAAACAGGAATTAATGCTGATGAGATCTTGTTTCAGGTCTGGCAATTCCGAGTTTTACTGTCCATGCCAAGCTTAGCAGGAAAGAAAAAATTTAAGTTTTAGTAACGATGAGAGGTACAGATATACTGAGAAGAGCATGCTGAGGGGATCTTCATCTGTGTGTAGTGTAACATACATAAAAATTCACTCAGCACACTTACAATCAACCTTTTCTAGCTGCCCTATAAAAACCTTCAAATACCATCTCCGTAGTGCAACCAAAGACACTGTCTGACCTATTGAAATGACACAAAGAGTATGCAACACAGCTTGGACTAACGTTTTTATGGCTGTCAGCAGTGTGGATGGAGCATGCGAGCACTGGAAAAGTCGATACAGGCCATAAATACAACACACATGGGAACACACATTCATGCGTTACTCTCCGTTGAGAATTCCGTACGATGATCACACAAGTGCTTACTGATTAAAGTTCCTTTGATTCTGCCCAAATGCTGCATTAGAAGACAACTGAAGTGAAACTCAGGGAAACAATGAATGGTTTGGTAAACCCAATTCCTCCTTCGGAATGCACTGTAAGATTATCTCTACTTTCTCCCCTGCTTTACCCAAAAGATCCTGATTTTTATGCAGATCCAGAGTGCAAAAACTCATCTGCAAACATTCTATATATGTGGCCAGGACATGCTCCCTCAAACACACAAATGAAAATTGAAATGTAATACCCAATTATAGAACCACAAGTAACTGAAGGAGAGATCTCTTGGTTATACATATTAAACATGTACAGTAAAATAAAAAATAAACTATAACAAAATGTATTGACATTATAAAAACCTGTAATTGACATCACATAAATCCAAAGTACCTTTTGATGATGTTTTTCATTCTGCTTAAACATATTTCAAGTCAGTAATTTTTCCTTTTCTTCCTTTCTGTAGGTGATCTACACCAGTGCTTTAGAGCTGGGACAACAACTATTATTGTTTTAAGAGAAAATGAGTACTGGGGGCTAATAAGGACATCATTTAATAACTGTCTGCTGCCTTATTAAAAGCCAGTCTTTTCAGAAGTGATTGAATCCAGCTCCTGCAGCTGGCGAGGGATGTTGCTTTGTGTCTGTGTCATAAGTTTTGATGTCTGTCATGAAGCCCCAGATGCTCAATATTATCTCAATCTCACTGCTAATTGAAAGAGTGCACATCCTAGCTGCAAATAAGTATCTTCTACACTTCGCTTATTTCAGGAAGCCTCATTGTTTTTTAACCTTCAGCATTCAGTAAGTACACAGCTGCTTCTGGAGTGGGGAAGAAGGGCACAGTAAAAGAAAATAAATCAAGAAAAACTAGAAGTAAATTGAGGTCAAGGACCTAAGGCTGGGTGTAAAGTTCCTACTGTGTTGTTAAAATTACGGCAGGCTGCCAGGGACCTTCACGAACAGCTTTAAGTTAATTCTACCTCCCTTCTGAACTGAACTTACAAGCAGGTTCCAGCTATGCTGCAACAGAGACTGAACTATTCAGATAATCCAGCTGCTGCTCCAAGGATTCAGTGGTAGTGAGGCCTCCAAGGCAAGGATTGTACCTTTGCTACAGCTGGCATCTGACCTGGCTCCATCAGTGTTTGCAAGGAGATGCACACCAGCCATCCCTTCAGAGTGAGAGATACTATTCTCTGCATCTGCCTTTTCCCCCCCTCATTCTCATGCTCAGTGCCTTACAATTGTATTTGGAAGGGAAGAAAGTCTAATAATCTCATTTATCAGTAAGGATGCCAGAAGAAAAGTAGCTTCAGAATAACAATAATCAAATTTTCTAAAAATCCGAGAAGTGATAGATTGATCACATTTGATCATAGTAAAGTCAGTGAAGTCAAGCTGTACTGATGAAGCAACGGAGTTTGTATGGGGAAGAAATTCAAAGCGTTTCTGTTTCTCCCTGTTCTCTGCCTGACCTACAGCCTGCCTTAACTTGCCAGCTCTCCTTATGTATTACTTGTCTTCTTACAGCTCTTGCCTTTCTGACATCTCAGAGCAGCTGGTTTCCATTCCCTTTTCTGGCTCCTCTTTTCTTGATCCCAGTAATTTCTGCTCTTATCAAGAAAGAGCAAGATTCAAGACTGTGGGGCCCTAAAGAAGCAAAGAATAAGACAGCAGGAACTACACCAGTGAAAAAGAGGAGTGAGACTCCCCACCAGTAAGAAAAAGGTGAGAGGTAAATAAAACTAGCCTATTCAAGAAAGCAGACTTAAATTCACTGCTAATATTTCCCATAACACGGGATAGCAAGCTACAAAATTACGTGCCTGCAGCTCCAAAGCCTTTTGTGTGTTCATAAAAAATGCATGGGGCAAAAGACCCCTCTCTCTGCTCTTAAAGTATCAGTTGAAAGAAATATAGTAGTTCTGTGAACAAATGTACCCTTGCAGCTCAAGTACCATCTACAGAAAGGAAAAAAAGGATCAAATCAGAATTCTTATCAAAATTTCAAAAAATTGAAATTCATTTTACAAGAGTTAAAGACAATGCATCTTTCAAGTTTTATATGTAGTAACATACAACACTGAACAGCAAACAAAATACACAACATTGTACAAACAGACAAATAGAAACAATCTAAAGTTTTGGGAAAGTACTAACCAGTTACTGACAGCAGCTGTGAAACCCTCACCTCCATTTCCTCCCGATGAGACCTGTCTCTATCCTCGAATTCACGAGTTCTTCGTCGAGCTTCTTCAAAGGCTTGTTGTGCCAATGCATCCTCCTGCTACCAAATCAGACGACACAGAGTGACACAAAAGGCTACCCTCGTTTCTACCAGATCACATTTCTTTTGAATACCAGGGATCACTTGGCAGCAAAGACAAGTATGTCCTACAGACTCTGCTACAGCAGAGAGGAGGTGTAGCAGACGCCAGTATAGATTAACGATACTCACCTTCATCACTGCAGTAGAGACAACCAAAGCTGCAACGCAGCTGCTACTGAAGTACATTTTCAAAGAACTGCTTTTCCAAAGTAATTTTAAATGCTGTTGTTCTTTTAAAAGCTAGGAATTCTCAAAAATTATATTCTCCTTACAAAAGTCATTTTGAAGACAGTACTCACAGGTATATCTAGAGTTCACTAGCATAGTTACATAAATAACGGTAACTTAATTATCTGTAATTTTAAAAAAATATTATCTAAGTTACAAACCAAACCCTCCATTTTATCAAAACCTGCTGAAGGTGCATCATTATGAACACTCATAATCATAGAATGTCCTCATGTATCATTTAAATGTTTTAAATTATTTAAATTTAGATGCATTAGCAAGTGCAAAGCAGAAGTTATTGCTCCACTGTCGTTCGTACGTGTTCGGATGCAGTGCAGAAGAAACCTGCAGGTTTTGAATAGCTCCGTTTTTTATTTTCAACAGTGGCTTATGCACAGGAATGGATTTAATAAATTAACGGGGTCACAAAAATCCTTTGATTCAGATTTTCTGTTAGAAAAGTTTTTTAAAGTGTTATTACTAAATGTAACCCATTATTAATTGGGTTACAAATTATTTTTCTTAAAGAGACCTTTTAGCACACAGTTTGCTCAGAACAAAAATGGATGGCTCTGTTCCCCACCAGTCTTCAAGTGTCCAGGGTGGAGGAGTCAAGTCTGAGGAGGTTCCACAAAACAGTAAGGGATAAACTGCATCAGTTCTCCCTCCTCCTAACTCCTCAGCTGTAATCACTACTTACTCTGCTTACGATTCCCACACACATACAAATGTTATTTTCAAGCTGATAATTTTATTTAAGTAAAAATCCTAACCTTCACTGTTAGAGGACATAAACATGTTGAGAACCCAACTAAATTTTAATATACCAAGGGATTAAGCGCATAAATTTTTAAATTTAAGCTAAAGCATCCCTAGTCTGAGAGAAGGTTAAATTGCCTTTTTTGCCGTCGGCACAGTCGTGCACCCCGAAGCTGCTCTGTGAAGTGATGTGAGTGAGTGCCCCTCGTGGCCTAGCACAGTTAAATACAAACATCTGTCAATCAATAACTCCACACAGCCAGGTCCCCAGGATAAGCTCTGTTCAAAGGCAATGTTTAAAGCTGCCAATAAGATAACATTTTAACATTACCTACTATTTTTTTAAAGTAGAATTTGCTCCTTTATAGCGATCTTAATGTTCATGCAATGCACAGCAACCAAGGTCAGACAGTGGAAATAAGTTTGTTCTTACAGAAGAACAGAGATAAAGTAGATATGCTTGTCTCCCAGATGACTACAGAAAAGCTGCTTTATTTTGAATTTGCAAAAGCTACGTATGTCTTTATTACCATCTTTTTTTCTTTTAAACAGACTTAAATGAAAGCAGACTTTTTAAAGAAAATATTTTTACATTTTATCATCATTTAGAGTGGTCATGAAATAAAAGGCTAATATATAGCCTCAGCCAGAATACGTTAAAGAAATGTCATAACCAAAATAAACTAAATTGAAATTTAGAGGAAGAGAATCAGTATGTTGACATCCAGAATCAACTCCTGTTGACAGCTGAAACATTGGTTTACTAATGTCTGAGAAAGGGGGAAAAAAAGCCTCAAAACTTATTTTAAGTAAAAAAAAAACAAAACCAAAACCAAAAAAAAACCCCAATTTTGCTCTACTCCTGGTGATGTGTAATAACAGGAATTAAAACACATCTCAGGATCTTTGTACAATAGGAATTTAACTTTTTTTTTTCCCCCTCCTCCAAATGTCACCCAGATCTAGTAATTACAGCCTGGCAAATTTGGCTGTATGAGATCCAATCATTTATCCATCTTATTTGTAATCAATAAAAATGCTCCTGGTATGAATCTACTAAGAAAAAGGAGAATAAGCAAAACATGAGCCATATCAACATGAGATCAGAATAAAATAACCTCTCCAATCCAGAAAATCAGAAAAAACCAAAAGAGAAGCCCCACTCATACAGATACCTCTCCACTCCAGGAGCCCGGCAGAAAAAGACTTTGTGAGAACAAGCATTTATAACTACCAAGTCTATGTGCAAGAATGTGCTATTACAGAAGAGACAAAAGTACTGAAGACAGAAACAGTCTTTTAATGACAAGATAAATATAAAACCCACGGAAACTTCAGCCCCAAATGGGAAGACAGGCAAACATGTAAAGCTTTGTGTGTGTTAGTCCACTGCAAGCAGCTGAATCTGGGCCTCCAGTAACAAAATGGCATTTGGCAAAGGGCAAGGCATTAATAGCCTGTGAATTAAACAGAAAGAATACTAGCTTAAATGTTACAATTGAAGTACTTCATTGTTACCCATGTGGTTTTTCTTCCTAAAATACTCTCCGATCTGGTGAAGGACAGTATCATTTCCAAAGTGTGGCAGCAAGGAAGAATTTTATTCGATGTCAGCATTAGTAAGACGTGGCAAGAGAGAGGACAATGCAAGAGCACTACATCTGTACACGGCAAGCCTTCCAGCAGCCAGGAGTAAGCGGTGCGTATCAGCGTGCGTGAATGTGAACGGGACCTCTTATTGCAAACAACAGTGGGTACCACTGGCACCGCACTGCACGGCCTGAGGCGCTGAAACCCATTCTGACATCGGCACTATTTGGGGATCAAAGTCAGTAACTCGGTTAACTGCCACTACCAATATTAAAACAGTTTTTACAAAGGAAGCAAAATGACAGATACAGGAAAAAGGAAACTGAACGGTATACAAGATTGCCCAAATGTTTACAACACTAACAAATACAAGGGTGCAGCTATTTCTCTGGGTCTGTATAGTGCCTTACAACTATACCTCTTAGGTATTACTAGTGTAGCAAATAAGATAATCAACAACCTCCTCATAATCGCTGAGTAGCACAAACTGAAAACAAACTACACATTTTAACTGGATGCAAACTTCTCTCTGTAGATCCACGCTGTGTACTACTTCCAGCTCAGCACCCTGTACTCAAAACTCGAGAAAACACTGACATCTGAGAGCACGCACACATCCCCTCACAAAAAAAAAGTAAATCACACGCTCAGTGCACAAACGCTTTCTGAAGACAAGAAAAAGGAATTAGTAAGTGTAGTTAAGACAGTGTATAGGCATCAAGAAGCTTAAATAACCCAAGAGTGTACAAAATCACTTATCAAGAAATTAAAAAGAGAAAGAAATTAACCCACAGTCGCCTGACCACCCTCCTTTTTGGAAGGGTGCCCGCTTTTTTTCAGTAACTGTCCAATTTTGGAAAAGAGTTACACTATCTCCTTTTGAGCACACGTTCAAATCTGTCTCCTCTCAGTTCAGAAGTCATGTGACTTAGCAATATGTATCATTCAATTATGAATCTTGGGATTTATCTGGCACAATCCTCAGGGGCCTACCTTTGACCTTGCTTTGTAAGCCATTATGGTTTAAAGGCCTTCTAATCAATGGAGTCTACAGCAGTTACTCTCTTTCCAAAGAAAACACTGCTGCAACAGGAACTTAGGTAGCTCCAGTGCTGACAGCCAGTCTTGGAAGAAGCGAGTGCCACAGTGACTAACAGCATTCAAGTTAAAGCTTGGTTCCATGGCCTTTCTCGTGGATTAACAAAAGGCAGAAAGACTATTCTCAGAAGAGCGTACCCTCTCCTTCTAGGCATCCTCAAGACACCATGCAGGGCTGTGACTATTTCAAAGACCCTGTTTTGACACAAAGTATTTCTATTTAACCCAGAGCATAGTCACAGCAACAGAACCTCACTAATGTGCAAGTTAGTTTAAGTTTGGGAGAGGCAAGGCACCGTAAAGCTTACAACTATACCTATCAACATACAGAATTCGATTTGACTACTTCCAGCTCTTGAATAGAAACAAATTAACCAATACGCCCTTCAGTTCTGCATGCTTGGAACAGAGAAGTGCTCTCAGCATTTAGATGGAATCAAAGGGTTCCCACCTGTTACCCAGTGACCAACGCAGCTGCAGAAGAGTAAAAGGAAAAGCCCAAGGAAGCGAGGGCTGAGAACAAGGGGCACACAGCGGAAACAGAAAACACATCCTTGTTTAAATCAGTTCCAGTGCACAACTGGCAGAAGCAGCCTCCCAAAAGGCACAAATGGAAAGTAAAGGTAATTTGGAAAAACAGTTTGTGTGAACATTAAGTTTCTGCAAAAATATGTATGACGCACATGAGGTTTAATAAAGACAAATGGAGTCACCAGTTCAAGTATTCACAGGGGAGTTGCTTTGGGTCTCTGAGTTTAAGGGACAAAAAGAGGGAGATAAAGAAAGCTCCAATTGTGTTACGCTATCAGTGTAATAAAGACAGAGTTACCATTCAGGAGACATTAAACAGTGGTTCAAAGTGAATTACTCAAGCTTGCAGAAAAGTTAAGGGAAGTCGTGATAGTCTTGTGTGAAAGAAGTAGTCTTCAGAGAGAACTCAGGAGAAAATGGCAATATACAGGTACAGAGTAAATTATGAAGAATCATTTGCTGGGGTATCAATACAGAACTTGGGGAGGAAAAAAAAAAAAACACTGCAGGAAATTGCTCACCCTTCTTTTTTTCTGCATGCTTAACAGATACTTGTATTCTGAAGCAGTTTGGACCGTGCCTTCATATAGTTCTAACATTTCTAAACTATCAAACTACAGAAATGAACTGTTGAGTTCACTGCGAAATATAGATTTTTAAGTTGTAACTCTGGTAACTGATGTTACTACACCAAATTTCCTGTCACTGACAGGTGATCTGTGTGCAAGCCCAAAGAAACCTAGTGCAGCAGCTTTTAATATCAGTTAAGTCGCTTTGGTACCAAGTTACATCTCAAAAGTAAAGAAGATCTGTCTTGAGTCTAAATTAAGGAACGCTACAGCTAGGTAAGTGAACCTTATGTGTGTGATATGCACTTTAAAAGTTACTTCCTCTGTGTTTACTTTGTTCTTGTGTGTGTATAAAGATTCAGCTGCTAGACAGTCACTTCAGGGTAGGAAGCAGGTAGGTAGGAAGTAAGTTCTCAGAAGCTGCCATACCTTAGCAGAGCAGAGTATCACTGTTAGAGAAGAAAAAAAAACCCTATTCATTCTCCCCCTCATAGGTAATAAAACAAAAAGCTACTTAAAAAAAACCCATCCACCCTAAACAGCTAGAATAGACTTGCCAGTTAAATTGTTCCAAGTTACACCTAACTGTTCAAATATCTTAAAATTCACTACTCTGTAGCACAGTAACAGTGCTAAATCACTCACAGTTGTAAACTACAGATGATCCCTGATTTTAATATTTTGGTCTAATTAAAACACTAGTTTAGCTCTACAACCGTGTATTTCTGAACTTCTATGCCGTGAATTTTCTTTGGAATCTGTACTCAAAATGAAGGCAGAAAACAAGCAAGTTAGAATGTGTCATCACTACCTGACCACATGTTTCCTTCCGAAGAACAAGCGTCTAAAACACAGTAGCCATGAGCAGACTGTCTTACCTGTGCTCTCTCTTCATCAAATTCCAGGCAGCCCATACCATCCAGTCTCTGTAGATCTATCCAGCCTTTCCAGATTACACAGACACCATTGAGAATCATAGGTGCCTTCAAGTACACCTGAAATAAAAGCAAAACATGTGCTATGAACTTGAAAGCATTTACACACATGCCTGCACAATGAAAGTACTGATGCAGGAAGCTTTTATATGTATTCTTAGAAGAACATCCAAGGCAGCTGGTAACATGAGACTCAACTTAACAGCTTCTCCTGCTTCCTTTCCAAGAACTTGTTTTAATCAAGTGAGTGCTGCAACTTTTGCCTACTGTACTGGATGGAATAAATTTAAGCTGTGTTCTAATTTTATAAACTGGCGTGCACAGAGGATTTGGTTAGAATTCTGTTACTGCTTTTAGTTAAAGTAGCTGTTTTTCTTGTCAGCTTACCTTTGTTTCACAAAAAAAAAAAACACCAAAAACCAGTGGCATGCTGCCAGACAGGGAAGATCCTTTACGACACATTTAAATGGTTAAAGGAAGAACACATGCTTCCCTACTCCCAAGCAGCACTGTATTTTACCCCAATACACCAGCTCCTTCAACAAAGCACCAGTTTCAGTCCTCCTCAAATTTACAAACTAGGCAGAGTTTAGTGAAATATGCTATAAATGTACATCATGCTAAAAATAAGAAACTCTCTTCGTGTCTCTCCTAGCATTTGTCAAAGGCCTTCCAAAAGAAATCAGATGATCAAAACTCATCTACAGCATCAGCGCGCACAGAGCGTTGAGCTGCAGCAAGGAATGATGCATGAGCTTAGGGCCCTGTACCCAGATAATGGTAGATGATAGAGTGATTTAAAGCAGTAGTATTTCCCCTTCTGAAGACCAGAGATTAATCTCCACACAGGAAATCTAAAAAGAAGCAAATACAACACTAAATGAGTTGAACACCCTGTATTTAATGACATGAGCCAAAAAAAAAAAAAAAAAAAAAAAGAAAAATTATTGCAATTGCTAAGGGGCACCGGGGGGAGGGAAATCAACCTCCAATAGTAATTTCGGGAGTTTTGACTTGCCAAGTAGGCTAACGGAACAGAAGCTTGGCTATGCTGAATGGCCAGAGGGGCAAACCACGCACACAGGCCCGCACTCACTTCAGATTTAAAGACTGCCTAGACATTCAAAATCCTGGCAAGTCTTTTTGGTCTTCAGGAGTGGCCCAGCTAAGTAGGGGAAGTTTCATACAGTGCCTCCTTTAATAGCTCTAACTTCATCCTCTGGGAAATCCTCAGTCTATAACTGACATTTAGGGCTACAGCGCATTTCAAAGCACCCCAACTGTGCCTACCTGCTCAGTTCCACACTTATCAGCCAAGGTCACTCAAGTGGAAAAAGGCAAAGAGTTACAGGAGGTACACAAGGAGTAGCCTTCCTTAAGCAAAGGCTGTCCTGGTAAAATTAAGTGCTGAGTAACATGAAAGGCAATCCATAAGTGGAAGGAAGGAAACAAATAACATGAAATCAACTGACAAACAAGTAATGTTATTTGCCAAATAAAATCCACTTGATTTTTACAGCTTACCACACTTCATACTGAAGTGATACACTCTAGAAGTACAATATGCCGTAGCTCAATAACAAAGCAGTAAAAGTTAGTTTAAGTATATCTTCTTCATATCCGCTCTCCCACTGCAGGGTCTTCACTAAGAAGAGCAGACTGGTTCTCTGTCCTTGCATTCACAGCCCAGCTACGCAAGTCATAACACCTATGGCTTCCGTGACGACAGCACGCTGTGCAGGGTGCAGGCCTACTGGCCAACAGCCTTTGCGAGCAGAGGCGTCAGAAACAGCGTGAGTAAGATGTGGACTACCAGGAAATCACCTCCCACAGCCCTCATTTTAAGATTAATCATTTCAAACATACTAAATACAACATTATTGCCTTTCAGCAGAGTCTTCATTCATTCATCTCGCAAGAAACATCAAGTACGCGCCATCAATTTAATAAATATGTTTAACTAGTTTAGAAGTGAAAGACAGAGGCTATTGGAATCAGAAGCCACTCTAAGAAGAGTGCAGAATAATTCAAAAGGAAATAAAAAGCAGCATAACTTATTGGTCTGTAACGACAAAACAGCCTGTACTCTAATGCTAGTGACTGTTGGCAGAAGCAAACAAGTATTTTGCTGATCTTCATTTAGGGTTTACCTTCCACCTAGCCTCCCCTATCCTTCTGGCCCACAACAAAAGCCTGGGAAATAAAAAGCTATATAGGACTTTTCACAGAGGACAAAACCTAGCTTTGAGTCGTCCAGAATGAGAGTATTTTTTGTCTGTTTCTTTGACTAGGAATATTCTGCCATCACTACCTCATTTCAGCAGCCTTGGTCACTGCAGCTGCTAGCGCGTCGTGCAGACTTCGTAGCTCCGCCGCAGCTGCCGAGGGCTCAGCACTTCAAACGCAATGCCTTACCCATCACCTGGAGGCCTGAGCGGCGCTGGAAGTTCCGTGGAAGTCTTCAGAAGTTAAAGAGGAAAAGGGAAACCAGTTGACAGAGCCGATGTGATTACTGATGCCTACAATCTGCCCTAAGCACACCGACCAACAGCTGAGTTGCTGACAAAGCAGCTTGTGAACCGCTGGCACGCAGCCTGACCTTTCCTGATAAAGTACTCCGTCTCCGCTCCTGAATCAGAGCCCTGACACCACCGGGTTCAGGAGTACGTCTTCGTTTCTACTAACATCAAAACTCAAATAATAAACATTTTTCACCTCTGAAAGGATGAATTTCTTAGCAAGATATTTGAGTTTTGAAATAACTAATCATGCAAATTTAATATAATTCATATTGAAATCACATGTACTTACGCAGGAACTTTTCTTTCACTAAAACACACAAAGCACACCAGTGCTTTTTCCTGTATTTTACAGAAAGGAATTAAGACTCCCTTTCCCCCCCTCTCCTCTTTCTGGAGAATGAAAGCAACCTAAGACTGTAGCCAAAACCGTTTAACCACATTATTTCCTTCTTTTCAGATAAAGCCATGCTGGTTCCCTTTCAATTTCTGAACTTATCAGAATATTAATAAATTACTGCTTGTCTATGAGCACTTGAACTGTTACTATACCTCAAAATTCAGCACAAACTTTTTGTTCAGGTGACTGTTAAGCAAAAGTTTCATTCCACTTCAAACTACATCTTCCACTTCAAACTCTTACTACAAATCAAAGCAGCATTAGATTTTTTTTTTAAATGGTAGACATGTTACTTCCACATTGGAAACAAGCTTTTTCAGTTAAAACAAATACTCTGCTTGCTGACTGATCAACCAGCAAGAGCAAACACTCTGATGTCCTGCAAGATTATCTGGATGAAGGATGAACAGCACCATAAACACACAAACTTGAAAGGGGCTGCACAAATACCTTTGGCTCTAAGTTGTTGAGCTCCATGCGTGCTTTCTTGGCCTACCAGCTGGCTTGATCTCAAAGACCTCTGTGCCTTCAATGTACAGTGCATCTCACCTTCCTTGTTGTACTCTTTCAACTCATGTGTTATTTCTTTTCATCTGCATTTAAACGAGCAGCCCTCTTCCCCAACTGTGAGTTAAGCTTTGCTGTTCAAAACAGGCAGGGACTTGGCTTCTCTGACACCATTTGTTTGTATTTTTAAAACCAAACTTGATTTAGTACAGTGAAGCAGACAGAGGACAATTCTCAATGACTTTAAAAAAAGCTGCTTTACTCGAGCACAAGACGCCAAACCTCAGTTTCACATCCTATTTTAGTCCTCTAGTAAATCCTTATCTCACAACACCAGAGTATTAACTGATGTGCTACAGATACGCTATCTGTATGCTCCATCCACACATCCTGCAGTTACAGAAAATGTTCCTTCTCCCTAAAGCAACCGAGCCATTTCCTCCCCCAGAGATTGCACACAGTTCTCACCACCCACTGACTAATGAATCAGCACACTGACAACAGCCACCGCCACCATGGGACCAACTTCACCCCCCCAGGAAACACCAGTCCCCAGTGAAGCGGTGCAGTCCTCTCCCTCCTGTTTTCATTTTCCCAGCACGTTGGAGCAAAACGCATTCTTTCAGAAGAGCTCAGTTCTGACTCACGGTCTGCCTCATCACACACACATCTGCCCATTCATAATCGCTCACACAAGCTGCCTCTCATGGTTGAGCCAAGTACGTATGTCTCAGTTTTGATCCCACCTTCCCCTGAATCATACTCCACTTTTAAATATTTAAACAGCAGTCTCCCCAGTGACTTCACATATGAAACACCGACCACTAAGAAAGAAAGAGCTGTAAACATTTACTCCAAGTGAGAAAGATGTTGAATTGGTTAAGGCTAACCCCATCATTTCAGCTTCTAATAACATGGTCTGCATTCACTGCTGAGTAAAAGGAGACTGCCTATTCAAAATGTTCAAATAGGAAATTGTGTATTCCTCTGTTTCCCTTCACAGAAATCTTAAAGAAATCTAAAACCTGAAAATCGACATTTTCAGAAATAAAAAGCGGTGGTCTCACCATACAGACTTGGCATTACAGTTTACTCAACACGTAAAGTTGAGTCAGTCCTCCCTCCCCAAATACCAGCACTCTCACTTGCATATCATCATCAGAGAAGGGTTGCTACCCTGGGTTTCAAAAAGAGCAGAGCACCAGAGAGGAAGCAATCTACGAAAGCCAAAAAAAAGAGGGGAAAAAAAAAAAATCTTTTCTAGAACTTTGCAATAGAATTTACACACTAAAATCCTCAATTATTTGGGAAGCAAAACAGAATAGTATCTTCACTAGTATAACAACTGAAGTTACAGCAAAAGCTGACAACTCTGTACAAGGCTTCAGATCACACTTTTAGATATTGATCACTCATACTTTAAAAGAAACTAATGAAAAATAAGCAAGTCAGAGTTATAAATAACTCTAGACAGAGTTTACAGCACTTACCAGTTCTGAAACAAAGCTTTTGTAACACTGTTTTAACTGGGAGCAAAACAGTAAATAGAAACAGACGAAAAGAATCTCATTTAGAAAGTCACTGTGAGTGAAGTAGACTTTTAGTGTTTTTAATCTTAGAATAGACACATCATTACATAATAAGATGCTCAAAAATCCAACACATTTAGATCAATCCTTCTGTTTCATGCCTCAAAGCATTATTCTTCCTTTATACACAAAAGTGTTTCCTATGTTATTTTGAAAGCTACACCTTGAAAAGGCTTCCACTATATGATAATGATGTTTTTTGTTAAAATTTAAACCTTACGCTATTTTGTAAAAATGCAAAGGAAGTGATACTTCCTGGCAAAACACAAGTCTTTCCTAAACAGTTGTACATAGATGACCAAACTGTGGCTTTTGAGATGAATACAGCCCTAAGGTTCTCAAGGGTGGCACCTATGTCACAACCCCATCGCGCCGCTGACAACGGGCCCTTGCTGGTTGACAAGTGGCTCCCAACGTGAGACTCCCAGGACAGCGCGGGCCAGAGCGGCAGGGCCGCCCAGGGACGTCACGGCGGGCACCGCAGACCCTACAGTGCCCAGCACCATCACTTCTCTGCCTCGGACCTGTTCCTACAGCTCTTCCTTTCTGAGATCACACAAAAGACATTTTACTTGCAACTCTAGACTACGTCAATAATTTGACAAGAGGTTAGTAAGATCAGGAACGGCCAGGCCTACTGTAGTGCATGAAAAAGCCTATTTCAGCTTTTTAGGTTTCCTCTATGTTACTGACACACTCAAAATCCAAACACAAATAAACCAAAAAAAAAAACAACTCAGGCACTGGTCTTTACAGGCCACAAAAATAATTTCTGAAAAGAAAGTTTAACATTCAAAATGAAATAGAGTTACTCTATTTCATCAGCTATGACAAAGGTCAATTCCTGAATCAAACCCAGAAATATTAACAAAATAGCATGCCTGCTAAAAGTCTCAATGTTGCACTTCAGAAAAAAAAAAGAAGAACATAAAAGTTGCAAATGCAGTCTTTCATACTACAATGTTTCAGGATCACAAAAAGAAGTGGAAATACAAACTCACCAAACAAGAACAAAATATCTAAGAAAACGATTTGCTGAAATACAAAATATCCTATGAATTGCTAAGAGCCTCTACTAGAAATTTAATAGCAACGAGCAAAAATAGTTGAGCACAGGGGTAACTAATTTAACTATTACTTCCAGGGGGTGGTTGTACATAAGCAGTTAAAAATTTTTGTTAAAGATTGTAAACCTCTGTATTTGGCCCTCTTTAGAGCAATATACCCCTTATTCATTCTGCTTCTGCTTCTGGAGCTTATTAGGACAAATTTAAAACGTATTAGGAAAGTTGCAACTACAACTTAATTTCTCAGAAATATTTTTAGTTTAGTCTGACCTTATCAAAATACTATACCTGCCAGATTCAATAGTCAGAGGAATACAATTTTCTTTTAATACAAGTTTTAGACTCTTAAATATATTCCCCCCCCCCCTCGCCGCTAGAAACTCATCA
This sequence comes from Tetrax tetrax, assembly GCA_009806455.1. Lineage (NCBI taxonomy): Eukaryota > Metazoa > Chordata > Aves > Otidiformes > Otididae > Tetrax > Tetrax tetrax. The sequence goes on along the minus strand of WHYT01017446.1, from coordinate 249,483 downwards.
ATTTGTATACACATGCTTATGTCAAAGGTGATTCAAGATGCAGCTTGAAATATTAGCTTAAGGTATTTCACAGGCAAGGGGGAGGAAAAAGTCTCAAAAAACCTGTGCCATAAGTTCAATTCAAAAACACCAACAAGTAAACAAATATTTTAGCTCTCTAATTATAGCAGAAGGTGTTCAGATAGCAAGTAACAGCATTCCCTTAGTGTATGTCCGCACAAAGAACACACTCTGATTTGCAACTGGAAAATAGTCTCAGAAAATACTTGCTACAATTTTCAACTTCATAGCAAAAGCTGATGGGTCTGGTATTACGTACTTCAGCCAATTTTTAACTATGCTTATATAAATAACCTGGTCTTATTACAAATAAAAATAACATTTTGGAAAATACCCATCTACATAAAATTCAGAAGCAGCACAATCCATTTTTGCAATTCTTTCTAGAAAACAAAGCCACATATGCACTCACATTAAAAATATCTTTGTAAGTAGTATCAGAGCTGTGACAAACCCTCTCTCAACATGCTTTCTGTATTACTGAAACACTACGGTGATGCTTTTTGGTTTGGTTTCTCAAGCTTCAAAAAAGAACAGCAGAAAAATCATCCTCACTTTATGCGAGAGAGAGAGAATTTACAAGTCACTTTTAGAAAACCTGATTTTTTTTTATTTTTTGGTTGTTTTTTTCTGCGTAGTTAGCTCAACTATGTAATCATGACTCCTTTTCCAAAGCAGAACAATGTTTCATTAAATTATGCAGGTTACTGTTTCAGCTAACTAAAAAACAAGTCTGTAACTAAAAACAGACATGAAGCACTAAGGATGTCAGAACAAATGTGATTAAAATCTGAGGAGACCACAGCATTTTATTCCCGGATTATGATCACTGGTGAGTACTTATGCTTAGAAGTTAACACAGAAATGCTACTGCACAGAAATTATACTCATCATTTAGTAACAAGTAAGTCTCCAGACAGAGTTCCAAAATACTGCAAAACTGCTGGATTGACATACACTACACTTGACCAGAAACACCCACCAATACAAAGCACAAAGTAGATGGCTTCTTGGTTTTGCAGTGTAACTACAAAAGTCTGATGTCTCTCTACATGAAGTGTGTCTGATGCCCAGACTGACTCCATTTTCCTTCAAAAAGACAAAACCAACGCCATAGCTGGAACTGAGAATCAACAAAAATGCCATGAGCAGAAGGATAATCCAAAAGGCAAATACATGCTGAGGTTTTCCCCTGTAATGCTTTACAGTCTTTTATCAGTACATCTTTACCACTAGATTCTACATCACAAAGATGGTTGGATTTTAAACTTACTCTCCCAAAACAGCATGCATTAAAAAAGACCAAATATTTGAAAAGAATAATGTTTTTGCAGCAAAATATTGCTAGGAGACTGCTGCTGCTTTGCTGCTGCAAGTATGCATGCACATAACACAACACTTACGCTCACAAAACCAGTTAACTAACAGGGACACACACAGTTTTCTGCCACGTTGACAGAAAATATTTTCCAGAAGGAAATTTCAAAATTGGTTAGGAAATTAGTTCTTTTCAAGCTTTCAGAAAACAGCATAGCAAAATGCAGGTGCAATTAGAAATTCCAACAGACCGTTAGAAAGAGAGGTTTATGTAAAACATGATTTACACAGCATGCCACCTGTGTGCAAATAAATAGCTTATTAAACCTGTATTTTTAAATTGAAAATTTGAAACACGTAATGCAAGTATACTTAATTGGAAGGTACCGGATTTTGAAAGCATGGGCAAGCTACTAATAAAAGCCATTAAGGAACCGACCCGAGCAGGAGAGGGGCAAGAAAAGTCACCTCCTCTGCCCCTTGGCTTTTATGATGTTCTTGAGCACTCTGAGAAGCCTCACCCTTCCCCCTTAAGCAGGATTCAAGCCTGGAATAACTGCATGAACATTTATTCAACAAGCAGTGCTGCACGAAGCCTTAAAGTAATGCAAGTTAGTAATTTTTTTTTGTCTTTTGTAACCAAGAAAACTACTTAGCTTTCATCATCCAATAAAATTTCATAGTGTCATAATTATTCTGTAGAGAACTATCAACTTCTGCAGGGAAACATCATTAGCAACGGCTGTGAATTTTAACAGAGTAATTAGCACTTTCAGATACATTTAACACCAAGTTCTTTGAACAGCAAAATCCTGAAAAAAGTGACTTAGTTATAAAGACAGTGAATAATATAAATACAGCTCTGGTTAGCCAAAATGCAAGAAAAATTCTCCTAGCACAAGACCAGGAAAGGACAGAACCAACACTGTACGATCTGCAGGAGAGGGGAATGGATTTACATTCTTATGCACCATTTATTTTTATTCCCTATAAGCCACCTACTGATTCATTTTCTTAAAGTTCAAAAAACTTACAGCTGCCATGAACTATACTTCCTCAAGAGTCTGATTCTCAAGTTCCAGGTATCAGAATAGAGCTTAAAAAAATTTCACGCTGCTTCTCTGAATGCTTTGTCAGGAAAGTACCATCCTGTATGTTTCACAGTCCATTGTAAAACCTTTTGAAGTGATCAGAAAACAACAGCTTCCTGGTTTGCTAGAACTAAAATCCTGATAGTTTTCTGTGATGAAAACCCACCAGGATGCCAGGTTGTGCAATCATGTTGCAGGGTACTGTAAAGAAAAAGTCCAATATTCCCTCTTCTGAAGAATGTAAGCTTTTTCCTCTTTAAAGAAAAAAAATAGACTTTTAAAAAGAATATGTTGACCAAAAAGAAGCTAAAAATTTATTGTCACCTCTGATCTGTTTTGTTAAGCAATGTTGGTTACTCCTCAACTGTCATCAAGAGGTATTTCATCAGAACATAAAAGCCCCCATCAAGTCTTCCATAGCTGCTTTCTTCCTTAGATTTCAGACCTCAAAAGTATTTGAAATATCCAAGAGACAACATTTTGTCCTCAGCCACTGTATTTCAACAGAAAATTAAAGTTTCATGGCCCTTACTGTAAAAATTATACCACGTTTAAGAACTCTGTCACCTTCCATAGGTTTTATCTTCTATATTTATACTGAAATGAACAGATAAAATAAGTTCTGTACTTGGAAGACCCACAACATAAAGCTGCTGCCTGCAACTGTTCAAGCAAGGTATCTCAACACAGAAAGAAGGCAGAAGTTCTGCACAGACTCCTTACACAGCTACAATGTGGATCTCACACAAGCCTATATATTACTGTAACAGAAAATACAGACTTTCCTCTTAGACAAACCATCTGCAGCATCAGCTATTCCCCCCAAAATGATCCTTTCATTAGCACTCATGTTCTTGGAACAGCAGTCTTGTGCAAGAGTCCTTTTTTTTTTTTTTTTCCCCATATTATTGTCACAGTACATATTTCACCATGCCAACTTGTTAAAACATCAAATATGCAATTATGCAAGCTAATTAGCTCATTTCATTACTTGTACTTTGGACAATAAAGCCTAAAGAAACATTTCAGTAACTTTCAGAAAAATTACAGTTTCTTGTAGCAAGTGTTTCAACATCTGACTGAATTTTTCTTTTTTAAAAATGTAAGTATTAAGTGATTTTTCACAAACAAACAGACATCCTCCACCAACAATGCTCCTATTTTTCTCATTCATTTATAAGAGCAGAGAAGCATAATGTTAACAACTTTGCTTAGTAAGTGGAGACTGATATGCAAACAAGAGGATTCGACAAACCAAATGTCTGGATTCCTTCCAGTATCTATGCTGCAGAGATTCTCAAGTACTGCTTTCATCCACACAGCACTCATCTGCCCTTATGCATAGCTGGTTCCCAAATGCAAAATTCAGCTCTCTAACTCTGGTTTTCTTCCTCTTCTGGGAAACTTTAGGATGATGGTACGAGTAAATTTGAAGTCTTGTCTATACCTGTCTAATGGGTGCCTTTAGACCACTGGAAAAAGTTCAAGGTAATATACAAAACACCACCAAGTAACTGCTTCTAGTAAGAAGAGCTAATCAAGAGCAGGGTTACTGGTGGCGGATCAGAAGGGGCTGATAGGCAGGCATCACAGACAGCACAGTCGTGCTGTGAGCTCTGTTCGTAAGCACTGCTTCAAAATGGCATCGTCACTGTAACACACGAACTGCGTTACTGAACTGCGTGCAGTAACAAAAGTATTTGGAGGATGGGGGGAGCGAAAGGATTACGGGGAAAAGGCTGTGGGTATTTGTCACATGAGAGGTGCCTGGTGTGACTCATGCTCTGGTGGCAGAGGGCACCCTATGATAAATCACTCTTCAGGAACAACTGTCCAGATCTCAGCCAGTGGCTGCTCGCCAGCACAGGATAACAGCACCTAAAAAGCTACAAGCTCGACAGATTTCTCTTCCCAAAACCCAAGTTCCTAATTGTTTATAGTGTATACACTGGATGCATCTCCCAATGTTGAGGGGAAGTGAATAAGCAAAGATACACTATGACTGCCTGGCTTCAAACAGAGTTTCAGTTAAATAGCTCTCCTCTATGCAACAGCAAGTCATAATGAGTAACACCTCAAAGTACCTAGGCGAAATAAGAAAAAGTTTCACTCTCCTCCAAAGCAAAAATGGTATAGGAGCATAAACAAAGAAATGATGTATCTGGAAAAAAAGAAAAAAAAAAGAAACTGAGCAGTCTCTGCTAAATAAAGAGCACAAACACAGTAATAAAATCTAGAATCACAGGCATCTACAGAAAACTAGTATTTTACCCAAACCATACAGATGATCCTGGATGAAAAATGACCAAGGGAAAGTGATTGATCCAGGAAAGTGGATTCTTCCCACTCACCAAACCTTCGCAGGACTCCCACCACGCAACTCCAAGAAAATATTAAGCTGTTTAGCCAGGCTGGGTACAAACCAGATACACCACCAAACCCATTTATCTGCTGTCAGAATAACCACACGCTTTCTTGTTTAAAGCTTACAGAAAAAGCCTGAGCAAGATAAAAAGGAATGCCAGTGATGTGGGCTTCATCAGGGCAACACCACTTCCCTTGGCAAAAGCACCTCAAGGGGCCCGAGCCCACAGACAGTCCAGCAGCTGCTGTGCCTTCACTGACCACCAGCTGCTCTTCACAGAAGAACTTCTCCATCAGTCACCATCATTCTGGGGGTTGTGGGTTCATCAGGCAGAGCCGAGTAGCAGGATGAACAGTTGTTTAAGGATGCTCAGGAAAAGCATCGGCTCTGAGGATAAGCACCAGTCTAGTCTTCCCTGCTCCACATTCCTGAAGCAAGCTGAACCTAAGCTGGAAGAGGAATTCTGCATCACTCTGCTAGCACAAAGGGAGAGAACAGCAAACAAACGTGATAAAAATCTTGTCTCCAAACTATCCTTATGCTAACTCACCAGCGCATTAAGGGACTAGCCTAAAAATCAGTCAGGGGCTGTAACGAGCTACAGAATGAACCTCAGCTCGAGTTCTGATCTGTAAGCAACCACTGTTCTGCAAGATAAAGCGTTTATGAGCAGGACAGCTCCTGGGAAACATGATGTCCTCACATATTAAGAGACGATCCACAAAGAATGTGTGTGGTACCACTTAAAGACCGATGTTTGGTAGTTTTCTAATTAAGTTATATCTTACATACCCATATGCCTCCGCCACACACAAACAGCTCTGTGAACTTTGTTAGGTGATGCCCAGCTCTTCGGGGTTGTAGCACTGTCTCCTGAAGTGCTTTAAACAGAGATCTTCACAATAATTTGAAGGCGCATTAAATTACTACTCAAAAATAAAAGGATGAAGTCTTAATAACTGTGAAGACCACATGCATCTCATGGCTGAGGTGGTTTGCCCTATGTGGCGGCACACCACAGTATGATCTTTAGCTACTATTACAGCTCTAGCATACGGGTTTTTTTCCTAAATCTCTGGAAGGAAAATCAAACTCAAGTTCTTTTTTTTCCAGAGACTCAGTGGGTTGCAGGGAACACATACAAATAACTGCTAAGAATATTTTGGATGGTGACAAAGCAAAAACCCCAAATACTGCTGGACTGAAAATACAGGAACTCAAGAAATACAGCTCTTCAGCACTACAGTGAGGATAAAATCAGAGCTGAAACTGTAGATCAGGTTCCCAGACATCCCTACCTTTTTTTTTTTTAAAGTAAGGGTACCTAAAGAAAGCTGCTACTCCAACTGTACCTGAATTACTTCTTGTTTCACCTACATCCTTCAGAAAGCAGTGAAAGAAAGTAAAACTTCGAATTCAATACAGGTTAGCACTGATATCCAGATATTTCTCATAAATAAAGCCTTCATTTTCCAAGCAAATTCCACTGGGATCCTATGCGTGACTGGAAATTGCATTTGCTCAGAAAATGGAGCAGCCAATATATGAGCCAAATAATTATGAAATTTTATTGCTAGAGTCAGAAAATAAAAAGTTGATTTGGGGACAAGTCCTATCTATCAAACCTCTAGTGAGAAAAGAGGATACAAGTAGAAAAATGGTGTTCTTGGCTGCTCTTTCAATGTAGTTTTTATTCAAATACAGCACCTTTCCTTCTCATTACATCTCTGTAACTGCTATCATATCTGCAGCACAACAGAAATTTTCCAGTTTTTAGATTCATCCAAGCACTTAACATCAACTTACAGCCAAATAAAATTTCCTAGTGACAAGAAGAAAAAACTCCACATGAGTAGAAATTCAGCATCTTCAGGACGAAAACTGAAGTCCCGTAATACTTAGTTAGGGCTGGAACAAAGTTAATGGTTTAGTGAGCAGAAATCCTAGCTACATCACACATATGGCATACCAGGCACTCTGAATCAATTTAAATCATGTCTGATGTGCTTTCCTCCGGAGCTGCGGAGCTCATAGTGCATTATATCGAAATAAGCCTGCGCTGAAGATTCTGGTTTATGAGCAGCTGCTGCCGAAGAGCAGACAGGAAGTCAAGCTGCACTAGAAATGAGACGGAGAACAGTATCACGGAGGGGAGGGGAAGTGAAGCAACTTCACACGTTTCATCAGGTTACTAACTGGTATTTAAACAATAAAAAAAGAATATCCAAGAACTAACGTTCCTTGGGGAAGAAAGACCAGAGCTATATAACTATCTCAAATAACAAATGAAAACTGAGGACATTTTATCTTACTGTAAAAAGTAGAGAAAATGAATCATGCAAAGAAAGCCGATCACACTGTTCCTAAAGCAAGGGGACTTTCAACAAAATTAGATTGTAAGAAGCACTGAAGTCCACACACGCTCACACACAGCTGAGCCTGAAGTTCATATGGTACCAGAATAAAGCTGAAGTAAAAATCAAAGAATTCATTAAGGACAATAAAATTACTCTAAGTAATTAATGAGACCAGAGAAACAAAAAAAAAAAGCAGCTCTCCATGTCATTCCAGAGTTCAATTACGTAATATTCCAGGCAACATATTTCACTATTACACTGTCTGCCTCTGAATTTCTTGACAATATCTTTAAGGAAAAAAAAAAAAACAAACAAAAACACAAAACCAATCAAAAAACCAAAACCAACCAACAACGAAAACCCAGACACTAGCTGATAACAGAAAGGATCAGGAAGCTCTGGTAGGGTTCAGATATCCAGAAACAGGACACACACTGAATTTGACACAGCCCCCACAACCACAAGGAAATACAATGTTCTATCATTTTTATAATCTAGGGACCTGTTTCTAGTGCTACTTTTTCTTTGGTGATGACAAACCTGAAAAATTGCTCAAACACACAACTCAATTTGCTACAGGTCAAAGACAGCACAGAATGTTAAAACTACCTCAAAAAAAAAAAAAAAAAATAAAAAGGTAAGCTTGAGTTTAAAATGAGTAAAAACATTAAACGAACACTTAGCTATCCAATTCTTGAATTAATGAAGACAGGGTATCCGCTAGAGGCCTACCCACCCATCGTGAACATCAGATACACGAAATTAAAAGGCAAATTAAGCATAGGAAAAAAACTCTCAGTTAAGAATTACCAGAATGAAAAACCTCAAGCCTATGAAGGCGATATTTACAGAATCCCAACTTTCACATGGATTCACAAGGGTGTTCCTTTTTCTAAGATTAATCATTTAAGAAGCAATTCTAGCAGATGCTGCACTGGTAGCTTTGTCACTCTGTGTGCAAAACTGCTTAGGCACAACAGTGACATACTTCAACTCTGGATAAACTATTTTGGGCCATCATTTCCTTTGCCAAACACCGAAGCAGAATTCCAGAATAAAAATATTCCAGCATTAGTAAGTTTATCTACATTCTAGATCTCAAACTAATGCCTAAAATAATAATTAACTGACAGCTCCCCCCATAGCCTTTTTTTATCCATATAATTAAAAACATGCCTTGCTGGCTTAAATCCAGTGATGAACAAACACACATTATGCACTGCCTCAAGAATCAAAGCTCATAAAACAATGCTGCACAGAGCTACAAAAATCACATGGTACTGAGAGACTGCTGAAGCCTATGAAAGAAATTCTTAATAAAACCAAACAACAAAAATCTCCAGAGGACCAAATCTCAGACAATTCATGTGAAACACTTCGCTGTTTCTGTTGATAACACAAGAAAAGCTCTCCCATTCTGCCAACTCCTCTTCTGAAGTTATGGGAGTGGCTTACTTTCAGACAAGTTTAATTCTCTGCAGAGCAAGGCTGCATTCACATGAGATTTACACCAGTAAAGTTTGATTACAACAGAGAATTTGTCATTTGTTCATATTACAGCATTGCACTATTCCCATTTATTAGTTCGTCCACCCCTACCCTCCTTCAGATGAATTCTTCTAAACACTCTGGTGAAGCACTCTAGAATTTACTGTAAACACGCATAAAACAGGGAGTGGCATTCATTAACGAGGCTCATGTTCTATTTTAATACGCAGCATATCTGCCATGCTCTTCCATGATTAAGCCAACACAAGAAAATGGATGAAGTAGTTCAGTACTTTAAGAATTCATTCAGAGAAAACAAAGTTAAAAAAAACCATAGGAGTAAATAAAATTAGTTTTGAACTAGCAAGAAGAGAGACTTCAGTCTTCTTACACATTACAAGAAAAATTCCTCATTCAATTGTGAGCCAGAATCAATATTTTTCAGTAAGAGTCAGATTCAATTCAGTTTCCTTAGCAAAGCATTCAGTACCCAGCATAGCCAACTTCACTCCTTCTCCCCCAATTTGTCAAACTTCTGCAAGCCTCACAGGACTAAATGGAAAACAATTTTTTTCCAAAAAAACTCATTAACTTGAATTCCAAATACCATATCTGCCCTCAGGATTTTTTTTTTTAATTCCAATCAAGTTTTCCCACTATAGGAAACATTTATCTTCCACCTAACGGCATTTAAAAGACCCAATATGCCATTAAATCTGAACACGGTTCAAATGTTTCCTCCAGCTTGGTAGGTTTGGTAGCATTAGCTGTTACTTGTTATAAGAGTGGGTAAAAAATTTTAGGCAAATCAAGACGTTTGTAGTTATTAAAATTCTTCAAAGTAAAAATATACAGAAATTAGCCTGAAACAGAAAGGCTATGGGGGCTTAAATGCTGATCCCAGCCTAGTGAGGTCTGCAGAAAGTCTCCTACTGAATTCAGTGACCTTTGGATCAGTCCCAAAGCATCTACAGTAGAATAGATAAGAGACAGCATCTACATTTTGAAGATATGTTTTTCCTGTAAAACAAAACCAGCTGTAAGTGATTTCAGTAACTTTATTCTGATGAGACTAAGCAAGGTTTCTGACTTTAAATCTAATACAGCTTCACAGTAACCATCACTGTCATTAGTGTATTCTAGCTTTTAGTATCAGTTTGTGGGACAACCACCTCAGGAAAAAAAAAAATTATCAGAAATCAATTATGAAAGTGATGCTTCTTCTCTATTATAGCTTATGGTGAAACTGACAAAAAAGCTTAATTCCACTAAGCAGCACACTGAATGCTTGCTGTGGCAACCAGCAACCTAAGACCCAATGAAATAACCTGTTCAAAGTGCAAATTTTCATTAGTTTACCACAACCCATTGGCCAAAGTCTAATTTTGAACCATTTCAGAAACACCTACTCAAACCCAAATAGCATGACAGTAGAAAAAGTTCTGTTCTTCAAAACAGTAAAAAGCCACCAGTACTGCCCACGTGTTTCCCTCCAGAAATATTAACATGCCCTAAAACAAAGCGATAACAGATTTTATCCTGCTAACTTTCAGTTGTACTCATGTGATTACCTACATGCACTACGACATGAAATATCAGTATAGACTGCACGCATGATGCGAAATTACTAAGAAGATGACACGCACAACATAACAATTTCTTTCAGTTGCAACTCTGTCCTCCTTACCTTGCCTCCTTCTCTTTCAAAGTCGACATATTCCCGGGTTGGTGTCTGTCGCTGCTCCCCCTGCCAGCTGGCCGGAAAAAACTGGAGAGACAGATTGGTTCCTGTGGCCACAAAAGCCTTTTAGAAAAATCAATACAAACAGGATCAGGGAGCAAGACATTACATAAATTATGCAGGCAGTCATTTATTTTTACATCAGTTTATGTCTTAAGCCAGGCAGCACAGAGAATACTTAAAGTCAAAAACATGCACTCATCATTTTTCTTAAGTATTAAGTTACAAACATCTGATTCCATTTTGACAACATTTGCCATTGGCTGCTTTGGATATAAAATACAACATGGAATCAATACTTCTTTCAAATCAGTTTTGCTGACATTAGAATCTGTCCTTTCAGTTCTGTCTAGATACCCTGCACCAACTTAGTGCCTGCAATGTTAAAAATCTCCCATGCTTTTTGAAGAGCCTGCATATCTCTAAAAGAAGTACTGCTGAAGGAAAATGAACTCCTGAGATCTGCTTCCAGGGTCAACTTTTTTTTTCTTTTTTAAAATAAAAGGACTTGTTTCCTTTCACAATCTACTTGAACCTAGACAAACACTTATCTGAACTGAAATGTAAATATTCCTATTTTATCATCTACAGGCAAGCAGCATCAATGCACAGCTCAATTAAACTTCACAGGATGAAGTCCTCTTGCCACAGTAAGGCACCAGTGAAATCCAAGTCAGCAGATGCCGTGACAGTGAGAACAGGCAACTGCAGGAATTCTTCTCAGCCGCAGCCCTTTATAAAATCATTAAAGGGACTGACTTAACCATATTAGCAAAAGCGTACTTTGCTTTCAAGTAAATAATTTCCTATGGTTTCAAATTAGAATAAAATTCAGATTTCTTTATAAACTCCGTGTTTATTTATACATCTTATCAACTCCAAGCCTTGAAGAGTTTGTTGATTTCTAGACATGAAATAAAAAATCATCTTTGCAAGGAGAAGGTGGATTCACAGTACTTACACCCTTCTCTCTGGTACACATGAGAACATCTTGTAAGCATGCAAAAACTCAAACATGCTCCTGGAATATAACTCTACTCAACATCTCAGGGTTAAACGTAATTTGTCGCAATCAAATAACCGTATTGATTACCCCGATCACTTAGATGTAAATGGTCATTAATCCAGAATACAGTTTTTCTTAAAAGCTATACAAATACTACTCTAATAGTTGGAATTTCCTGACAAGTAGATTCCTTTCAAGCCACCCAGAATTCAGCAACTTTAAGGTACAACTGTACAGCTACCTATGACACAATAACCCTACATGTTATTTAAGACAGTTCCGGTCATGTACTGCAATGCTGTCTGTCACAGGATTAATATCTCCCATTTTGAAAGTAGAAGTGCTTTGTCTTGACTTTTTCCCCTCCACCAAGGGAGACCAATACTCTGCAATCAGGTTCTATTCCAGACTACCCTTCAAAGCAGGGGGGGTTCTTGTTTTTTTTATCCTTCTGTTAAGCACTCTCTCAATCTCATTAAAATTGACAAATTGGTCCTACTACTACTGGGGGCAGGGGGGATATTGTATTGGTACATTACTATTTGTTTGCCCTACAATATGCAAAGACAAACATTTCAATCAATGTAATAAAAGCTTCATGGAGCATACACTTGCACAAATAGGAAACATCAAAACTGTGAGGGCTGCAGACTGACTAGCAGCCTTTGCTTTTCTCAGGGATTCTACTTACACACGAACAAAAAAAATTGCACCTATCTCCAAATATTTTTGACTTCTAAGTCATCACCATTTAGTCTGCTCAAGAACTACCTTCCCACCTCCGAGCACCTTTAGCAAATAGGTGTTTTATACTCCTTAACTTGTACACTTAAAACAAAATGCCAGGGAGTGAGATCTTTGAATGTAAACCAGCTGACCACCACAGCCCGTCGGACCACTCCAGTTTCTGCGGGTCCAAGGATACTGGGTGAGAAGTACCAGTCTTGCTTTCTGGGAAACCAAGCGAGGCAGTGAAGGGCTCACGCCTCCCTGCTTCCACCCCCCAACTTGTGCTAGAGGGCCATGAAAAACCATGGGAAAAATATCAAAGAAGAGAAGAAAATGAAACTACACAAATTCCCACATCCTCATGGAGTCATGCAGGCAATATTTTAACCATAGGCTACTTAAAAAGCTATGTAGGTATTTATTCTCTGGATTTTTGAAGCCTGCTCCCTCCCTTTGAACAGATAAAACCATCCAATTAAATACCCACGTGCTTCTCAAATCAAAATCACACGTCAGTACTGAAAAACCGGAGAACAGTCTCGCTAGTAACCACACAGGACTACAGCAAACCCAACAATTTTCTTCTAGTAACAAATCTTAATTTTTTTTTTTTAATAAATAATAAATCACACCACTAGTTCAATCTTAAATTTGCAAGTGTGAAAACCGTAATCTTCTATACAGAGCCTTTTAAAGCTCAATCTGAAATGCTGTCATACAGATATGCCTCAAATTTTGCAAAAACCTTATCAGGCAGTACAAGGGCGACCTGACCCATATGTGCACAACGTAAATACAAGTACCATCCCAAAAAATAGGTACTTAGGAAGTCTCCCAAAATAAACTGAACATGTAAAGTTGTTTTCAAGTTATCAAAGCAATACCAGTAAACCCAAAAACTTATTTAATTTTTTACAGTTACTTTCTCAGTAATACTGGAAATTGTTTTCTTTATGCAATCAAGAGTTATTTGACAGAAGTAGCCAACAACCTATTGCCAGCTCTATGTTAAATCCCTAAGCTGTTCTCTGGTTTGGTTTTTTTTTTTTTTTTTTGCCTGTTTAAAAATATGGAAGGTCATTTGCAAAGGCTCCCTTTGGAGATAAAAGAATAAATCCTTGATGTCTGGAAAAACATTCACAACAGCAACAACAAAAAAAGTAAAATTGCTAGCTCTTTTTAACAGCAGTCATTACACACACAACATTTCTAAATAAACCTGACTACTTGTGCCCTATTCACAAAACAAAACCAGATGTTTCAGATCAAGAAATTTAGAAGCTGTTTTATAATTAAGTAAAAATACGTAAAACAGGCATCACTGGTTGCCACCAAGGGATGAAGTTCTGGCAGGGCAAGACAGCAGCAGGCTTAGAAGCACAAAGGTGAAACTACAGTGATTTCCCATTTATATAAATATCCACATAGGCTGCATTAGAAAGCTAGTTTATAAGCTTCATGTCTTTCGTTTTGTTTTTTTTTTTTTGTTTTTGTTTTTTTTTTATTTAGGGAAGGACTCAAGTATACTAAGGTACACTATGTACTTTCACTGTTCAGGAACTTCAAATGCCAGCAAACTATGTTTTCCTTACCTACCTATTGTTTCCCTGGTGACTTTTTAAAGGAAGCAAACATGCACAATGAAAAAAACGCCAGTAAAATTAAGAGACTGGCTACACAGGGCCTCACAAAATAATATCACTGGTTCTACGACCACAGATAAAAAACAGGGATAAGATTTAGCTAAACTGAAGTTACCCAGTAAAAAAATAACTGTGTACTTGAGGGTGTGTACTTTTACTCACAAATGCAAATGAACAAGATCAGTTGCAGCAACTGGCATTCAATTATATTTCTTTGGATGTGCATGAGAATAATTTTATTGTGTGCAAGAACAATTTCATTGTGACCTGACTCGCAATAACTACACCATGTGAAATTAAAGAATCATCAGAAACTGAAGGTGGTGAAAGTACGGGTTATTTCCTATGGGAAGGGAATTTTTACCTCGTCTTTCGTTATACATTGTAAATGAAAAAGAAGGCACTTCTGCATTTTAAGAACACCAAAGAGCTGAGAACTCAACAACAATGTTATGAGATACTGATCCTATAGGAGGAACATATAGCAGAAATCAAACGAGGAAATAGCTAGTCGGCTCTGGACTACTCTGAGCCATACTTCATCTCACTTCTTAATCCAGAAGGAGAGAGTAGTCTGTAACTAACCCGAATGAATGAGAAAAACAGGGCTCAAGTTGCGAGCTGCAAAGCCTAATTTTAAATGATTTGATTTAGTCCTCAGATACATCAAACTGCTCACTCCAGACTTTTAGCTGGCATCTTCTGAACAACTGTAGTCATTTCTGAAAGCTACTGTTTCTTCTTCTCTCCAAAAAAAGAAAAAAAAAAAAAAAAA
>WHYT01017446.1:213956-234498 GCA_009806455.1 Tetrax tetrax | reverse complement strand
ACAGGCGGGTGGTGCCTCGCCCCGCAGGGCTGAGAGACGCGGGGTCGCTCCCCCTCGCTCCCCTCCTTCTCAACCCGCCTCGGCCTGATGGTTTCCGGCTTCCTGCTTCGAGGGGAGCAGCCTCAGAGCCCTGCGGCGGGCTGGCGAGCGGCTGCCGCCCCCCCTCTCTCCCGGGGGCGGCCGGGCGCTGTGCCCTGATGGCGGGGTCTCGGCCGCCCCCCTGCACCTGCTCCGGCCGCCCCGCCTGGGCCGGGAGAAGGGCGGTCCCGCCGGCCTCCCCAGCGAGGGCTGACCCCAGCCCCGGAGGCAGAGTAAAGGCCTGGCTTAGCCCAAAAGGTGATCCCAAAGTTGTGCCCCCGCGGCTGCCAAAGGACCCCCCACCCCGCTCTGCCGGGGGCCGCATGGCTCCATGTGCCTTCTCGGTCCGGGCACAGACCGCGGCGAGGGGCCTGCTCCTGAGGAAGCACGCACCCCTTCAAAGGCGAGGCTGCTGGGTGTCTTTGACATGCTGGTGTTGGCCTACAGCAAAAAAAAAAAAAAAACCCCAGCGCCTGGGCTCACCAGCGCTTAAAAAGTTCACTTACACGGCACCAAGGCTGCAGCCTGATCTCTCGATTCTTCATCTTCACAAATGGGCGTTTTACAGGAGCTGATTCAATCAAGGAGCACAGCAGGACATACATCACGGGTCCCTAAATCCATTTTTTCCTACATACCTTGATTATTTTTTTTTTCCTACAACCACTCCTCCAGCTTTTTAGCAGCTCTGGAGCATCGCAAGGATAGCTGCACATGCCAAAACACAGTTGGATATTACAATACCTATTGCCAACATAAAAATATTACAGCTTATTAGATCTTCTGATAAAGAAATGAGGTTTTCTAATCTCTCAGTATTACAGTCTTAAGTTTACACGTACTCATGCAAATTGGAAGAGGGCAATGCTAAGGTTAGCCAGAAGGCATGATTTGAATCAAGTATGAGCAAATTAATAAAAAAAAAATGAGGGAAATGTCTGTATCCCTTAGCTAATTGTATACAGATTTCATAAAAAAAAAATAATTGTTTTGTCTAAATGTAGAAAATATTCTAAGGGATGTTTAATACATTTGTGAACTGCAGATTTAGCCAGTAACTCCATATGTGTTTAAGCTGTATCTTCCCATTTTTTTGGTTCGTTACTGTAATTTACATGTGTAAGTTCAGAAGTTAAAAGCACTAAAGGAGTGGTTTTAAACACTTTATTCAACGATAACTAAATCTGAAAAAAAAGATACACTCAGATTGAAAATATAAAAATGTTGTATATTATCTTGATTAATGTAGATTACTACCAACCCTTAAGAGAAATTCTCGTGAATGTCAGCCACATTTAAAGGTCCCAAAATAAGACCTTTTTTTGAAAAATCCATATCACTATTCATCTTGCAGTGAGATCAATACCAAGAGTGTAGACCTGCAGGAGAACTGCCAAGTTCATAAGGTAGAAATCTGCTCTCTCAACCTCCAGTAATCTTTCACTACTTGCTAGTACATTGCCCAGTTCCCACCTCCTCACCCCCCCCAAACTGGCTGTGCCTTCTTCCAAACAGCAATTTGCAAAAAAAAAAAAAAAAATTACCAAGGTCAAAAGCAAGATGAGTGCTTTGTAAAGCCCTAAAATAAGAAATAAGAGACATAATCACCTAACAAGTTTGGGTTTTTGAGCTTGGCGTATATTTTTCAAGACTCTGGAAACAACATCAAATTTGACTGCTTTCCTCCAGGCAGCTCTTTGTTGAAAGTTTGTCATCCTGAAGTTTTCATCTCTCCACTGCAAAGTTTTTGTTTTAAAGAAAGTGAGTCAATGTTATCGGAAAGTCTGTAGCAGGTCAGACACTGCCTCTGTTTGTTGCCTCAGTTGGTCTGCTGTGGGGGGGGGTGAGATAGAAAACAGTGGCAGGGTATCAGAGTATTCTTCTGAACTTATCCAGTTTCTCTATGCTAAGCTGACACCAAAAAAAAAAAAAAAAGGAAAAAGAAAAAAAGAACTTCTGCTCTGTAGAAGACCTCCTTAGTGAAGGGAACTGCTTCGTTTATATTGTAACAGATATAACTGGGATAAAACAATTCTTTAGGCTTGTTTTCTCATCAAGGGAAGCTTATTAAATCAGATCAGCTATTCCTCTCTTTACCCCATGCAGCCTTGATAAGGCAATTCATGTCCTAAAGACAGAGAAGTTCCTACTTTTTTTGTTCCTAGCTAGACAGAGGAGAGGCACACAAATTAATGTCTTTGCTGCAAGAAAGGCTAGAGCATAATTTCCACAGTTATTTACCCTGTTTGGCCAGAGTCGCTGGCCACCAGCCAGCCAGTTCACATAGATCAGGAGCGGCTTTGCAGGCGGCAGCTGGGGGACATAAGAGGGAAAGCTGGGGTTATCGTGTTGGAGATGGGATACAAACTCATGGGAATT
Source organism: Tetrax tetrax (assembly GCA_009806455.1). Taxonomy (NCBI): domain Eukaryota; kingdom Metazoa; phylum Chordata; class Aves; order Otidiformes; family Otididae; genus Tetrax; species Tetrax tetrax. Next base: position 232,041 of record WHYT01017446.1, on the reverse strand, counting down.
CTGCAGCTCACCAAACTTTTTTTTTGTGATTTTAGTTTTTAGCGCTATATCGTCAACACACCAAACCTAGAACGTTTTTCCTTGTGTGTACCCTTTCAGTGTAGTTCAGGCTGCTTAAATGTTAGTAGACTTACCTTGGTCTGCAAATCCTCAGTCTGTTGATTCACAAAAAAAGAGCTTGGGCTGTTCATCAGGCCTCTGCGTGAGTCACCTTCAGAAAATAGCAATGATCAAGCTTGCAGGCCTGCTGCTTTCCGAGCGATTTCTCAGAACAGACCCCTTTCCAAAATAACATCTAATATGTTTACAGTGTGTGGATAATCGAGACAGAATACCACTCAAAGGTGTACAGATGGGATGTTTTTGAGAAAAGGATCTTTCTGCAAGTGCCAAGTCCTGTATATATGGTTCTTTCTGTAACCCTTCTCTGCCACGTCTTCAGAACCTCTGGTTTCCCCTAGGTAGCAGTATTTGATGAACAACTGTGTGCCACCGATGTTATCTTGTTCTCTAGACTTCACGCGCGTGAGACACTAATGAGCAAGACTCCTGTGTATCCATTGATCTATGGCAGCTGCAGCATAATCAAACACCAGTGTTATGCATATACAAGCTACTCTGTGATTACAGATCCACTAATAAACTGTTTGCAAGATATAATTATGCACATTAGATGTGAAATGCAATCCACTTACGCAAGGTACATGCTTACAGGTTCCACAAAATTCAAGGAGAGGGGAAGAAATTGAGCAGCTGAATTAACTTCTTTCCCCCAGACTGATTTTTATTTCCCTACCACGACAACCAATGCTCCCAGCCAGAATGTTCTCACTGAAGTCGTCCCACCAGTGATGTGGGGTATTGCTGATCGGTTCACGGACTCACAGTCACATGCAGAAAACATCCTGAAATGTTCTAACCCACCTCCAGAGCAGCCTTTCGTGCCTAGCCTGCATACATCAGCATAAATATCTCTCTTATCTCAGGATTCCCAAAACAACCCTGATGAGGGATATGGGCAACGCAGAGGGCCGTCAGAGCTGTCAGAGTCAATTCATGTCTGTGGAAGCGCTTTATGGAGAGATGGATGTAGGGACTCCAAATGCAACAGCACGCAGCTTTCAGGGCTTGGCTAAGCCCAAAGTTGATACCTAAACATCTTACACAGCACACAGAGAGAGATAAGAGCCCTACCACAACAGTTAAACAAAATGATCTAATTTTGCATTCTGAGTGGGAAGCTGCCTACCAGTTAAAAAATGCTAAGCACGGCAGGTAAAAGGGTGGAAGCAGCACCCGATGTCTCTTTTTTCTAAACCAGGCTACAAGACAGATGCATCTGTTTGCTCCAGATACCAAAGCTGGAACCTTTTTCCTAAAAGAAGATGCCTGCAGGTGCTACTTGAAATAACTGAACGGGACTCTTCCTGATCAGAACGTGACTCCTGCCTGCCTCTGTTGTTCCCAAGCATTTGGAGTACTCAGCCAGGACACAGGAGACCCTTCCCACGCTGAAGTTGTTGAAGTCCAAATTCCCAGCCTCCCAAGTGAGCACCGTAGTCACGATGACTCCTGCGCTGGAGTAGCCGTGTTCATACCTCTGCTTCAACCTGGGTCACTACCACAATGCAACAAGAGACCTAAGTCTTCCTGGGCAGGCCTAAGTGTAAAGCCAGTAAAAACAACCATCCCTTCCCAGCTGGCTGATTTGGACACCCTGGGCTATTTCTGGTTTTGAGCACTAGCAGTTTAACAGTGTGCTTCACAAAGAAATAGCCTTTGTTTCAATAACATACATGTGTGGCATCTCCCATGAAAGCGTGGCCTGTACAGCCTGAGACATCTACCTGAAGACACTCTTCTGACACTTGCATGCCAGCAACTAATCATAAAAAGATCAGGGACTTGCAACTATGGAAGTACAGAGTGATACCAGGTACCTTAGTCTGATGTAGTGAAGAAGGACCCTGATCGAGCCTGACACTGCCTTAGGAAAACACAACATCATAATGGATTGAAAATCTGCTTAAATCCTTTCAATTAACCAGAGGAGTACAGAAGTTTTTCTAGAAACCAACATGAAACGAAACTTTAGAACATCAGAACCAATTATTCCTCCGGTGATGCAACGGAGGCTGAACTATGCAATTAGAGAACTAAACCAGATTATCCCAGAAGACTACTTGACTTTCGTACTGGTTATTGGGAACCGCGATGATGAGCAAAGTAGGTGTCTGTTTCTGTGATTCTGTGCTGTCCATATTTTGGCAATGAAACTATTCAGCTTTTATATTAAAACCCCTTTTCTCATTTTACCAATCACAACACAAACTGTGAAAAGAAATATTATCTGAACTCAGAGTCTCCATTGTCTGGCGAGCAGAGGGCAGGGCTGGGTGCTTCTTCCAGCCTTGCCTGTGGCCTGCTAAGTGACTTTGGGCATTTCACTTCACCTCTTATGCCTCAGTTCCCCCACCTACCAAATGACTTGAAATCTCCAGATGAGGATCTTGAGATCTCTGTGTAAAGAGCCAGGCACTCTCATTATCCTGATGTTAAGCAATGAGGAGAAAGTTTAACTGAGCGCAAGGCATGACTCACCCCAGCCTACATAAATAAAAGGAAGTTTTTGAAAACTGCCTTTGTGGAATTCATTCTGAAGATGCTGTTATCGGCATACAGACAATAGCAATGGTGTTCAGGCATAGCTTTTTCTGTGTATTATCTACTGTGCTGCTGTCAGCCACGCTGTCTCATTATATTGCATTTCTTAATCCATTAAAGACTCCTTCAAAAATACAGGCATTGTTTTGGGGGATGGCATGCTATGGTAGGGAGCCCTTTACATGTTTTAAAAAACATTAAGTGCAACAAGACATAAAAGGGCCGGACAAGATCTGTAATCTTATAGCTGTTCTAGAAGTCCCTGCAGATTTTCAGATCTCGAGGGCTTCCAGAAAGCAACATGAGAACGGATGCAGATGCTTTCGGTTCCTCAGGCCCAGCACAGGCCAGCTGTAGTACTCTGGCAGCTCAGAGTGGACACAAAGTTGCCCACCCAGGATATCTGACGTTTTCTTCCACATAAAGGAATCCAGGTGACACTAAGTGATCACAAGCATACAGCCTGTCAAGGAACAGTCAAAACATGAACGTGCTCTAGTAGCCTCCACCAGCCAAATCTCTACCTGATAAGCTAGATGCAACATCATCCCTGGCTTAATGATATTTGCTCCTCTTCTGTTTCCAGTCTTCAGGTTTTTTTCTGTTTCGGTTCCCCCCACCCCTCCTGTTAGCACACATGGCACTGTAAAAAATTGGTTGCCACAAACTACGTCAGTGGCTGATGTGAGAGAGGAGCTCCTGTGAAGGACAGCACAAGCATCTGGTCCTGCAGCCATCCCTTCTCGCTCTTGCTTCAGCAGGACAGAGTATGTTCAAAGCATGGAAACCAAACGCTTGTAGGGATAGCTGTTCATGGGCTAAATTTGGGATGATGGGGGAGAAAATAAACAGAGTGACTCAAAGCCCTGTTCTTGTTTCTCATGTGAATGTTTATCACTGAGCAAGTTGTGTTACAGTTGGTTATACTTTTGATTATACTCAGTACAACTGTTAGAGGTGATTCAGTCCTGGTACAGATAATGTCCAAGTGACTCTCCAGATTCAAAAGATTACTCTTGTAAGTTTTGAGCTATAATCTTTCCTCTCATAGATCCAGTGGTGGAAAGCAATTACACATCTGAAGCTTTTTTTACCTTCTGCATGGTCAAAGCAGAAAGAAACTCCCAGCTGTAATAAAGGATTTTAAGACTTTGCCCAACTGAAATAAAAATGTCAAACTTCACAGGAGGGGAAATTTGCCACAGGCACATCTTAACTGAAGGTGTTTTGCTAGTCAGAAATTATGAACTTTATGCACAAAAATACATCCTTCCAAAATTCTTTTTTTTTTTTTTAGAAGAGTCAGACAACTCCAGAGGATTTATCAGCACCAACTGGATTAATCATAATGAGAATTTTGTTAAAATCCCCTGTTCTGTTTCTAGGAAGCTTTCCTGAAAATAGTATAAGTTAAAGTTTTTCTACTGCCATTCAGTCCTCTTGGTCACTCACACTTTATCCACCTGTACAACATGTGCCCACCTTCAAATTCACTTCATAAAAGGCAGCAAAACATTTACTATCAAACTGTCAGATTATTCTAAAAGTCTTGTTCTTAATGAATTAATTTCATTTTCAAGGTGAAAGTTGCATTTCAGAACGGAGTAGAGTTCTGCTCTCTTGCTGCACACTAAACACATCAAAACCTTGCGTTTCCGTACACCTACTGCACCAGGTCGCCACGTCGTGTCGTAACAAATGGATTGTCAGCTGTTTTGTTGTGCTTTCAGAGAAATCGGCGCTCTACTGAAGTGAGCGCAGAGACTGGGAGACAAAGTCACAACGCGTGCTGTCTAGTTAGACGTTGAAGGCTAGGAAGAGCTGCCACCATTTACAGATGGATCTCTGAGAGGTGAAGTCTTGCTGAGGCTGATACTGGAAATTAGCAATATTTAGATTTGTGTCTCAAACTGAATCCGCAAGGAAATATTCTTCTTTATCAGCACATTCCATCACGGGCAGGTTTGGAGCGCTCTGGCACAGAGGGTGCTGACCGCTGCTTTCATTATGGAGCTCACAAAGTTAAAAAAAAACAAAAAAACAACAAACCAAAACAAAAAAACCTGGCTGCTGCTTTGGGGCTCTTCCTAGCTCTGCCTGCCTCCAAGAAAGCAAAGCAAAGCCCGTTCCTTGGGTGTGTCCTGCTGAGGGAGCTGCCTTTTCACCTTCTTTTAATACAGTGCTGTTATTGTTTTTGTTCACATTGATCTTACCCTTTGAGAATTTGGAAGTGATTTCAAAGAGGCAGGGTGTTGATGGTAACCTTGTTTTCATGCTTCTCCTCTGTTGCTAGAGCTATTTATTTTCAATGACTAGGAATTAGGATGGCCCCAGTCCTCCACCTTGATCCAAACAGGCATGCCCTGGGTCAGAATGAAGTCTCATAGACTTTCCCTTGGCTTTGTAAGAGCGCAAGAATTTCCCCGTGCAGATTGCATGTTCCTTTGCGTTCTTTATGGAGGATGGATTCCTCAGCACACTACCATAGGATTTTCCTGTTAGATGTGGATTTTACACTCTCAGGTCTCTAGTGTTGTAATTTGCTGCATTTCTGTGCTTTGCCTTCCCTGCCCAGGCCTTTGCTTACCAGGGAGACCAGCAAGATGTCTATGAGCCAACAGTACAGCAGGAGCAAAAGAAAGAAGGCACAAGAAGAGCAGAGGTTGCTCTTCACCTCTCCATCACCTTTGTGGTCTCTGTTAGAAGCTGCAGCGTTTGTAGATGTCCAGTTAAGCTCGAGACTGACCCACAGAACAAGGAGAAGCAAAGGTCACTTCCAGTTTCACCAGAAAGAAATTCCAGCGGCTACTCCAACCCCATAATCCAGCCATGATTAATGTGTGTCAAAGGCAGATCTGGTTTCATCAGAGATCCTGGATTTTGAACAGTCTTAACCATTTGGGGAAGAATAAAACCCCACCCTTGAATGCTGAAGGAGGGAAAATACAGCTCAAATACAAAGTTGGATCCTGTCGCAGGGAGTTAACAAATGACAGTGTTCAACACAAACACAGGCTGCTCTGGGGAGCATTAAAACAAAGGTAGGCTGGTTTCCTCAGGATTTGCATGTCTGTTCTCCCCTTCACCCATACTGCCTAACTTAAAGGGGTTTCGAAGGAATTTCTGAAGCCTTTTTTCTCTCCCACTCTCAAATTTGCTTGAATTTGACCTGCAGACTTAATTTGTGGTGTGGGAGAACAGTAAAGAGGAAAAAAGGCACACAGGTGTAGTGGTCTTCCAGACCTTGCTTTACTGTGAGTCCAGTTTCAAACTGAGTTTGTGCAGGGCAAGACTTTTTTGGACAGGAAACCCTTTCAGGACAAAGAAAGTGGCTCCTGAACCTCTCACAAGAAACATCTCAGCTGAGATTCCCGGGCTGGAGCCAGACCAACTGACCCATGTCCACCACAGAGAGCTGTCATTTTTGGAGGTTAGTGCCTGGCCGGCTGATCTTCAACTCACAGCCCCACTCCCAGATTTCAGATCACAGCACTCAAGGTTTCCAAAAATAGTCCCCATCACTGAAGCTTCCCATTCAGCCATAATGCAGCGGTATCATTCCCTAACCTCATTCCCAGAAACAGCTGAGATTTTTGGCTGCATTTTAAAACAAAAAGGCAAAAAGGAGGGGGAAAAAAAAAAAAAAAAGCAGGGGGTGGAAAACAGCTTGAGGGAAACGCCCGGCATGGAAAAGCTTCAGCCTAAATAGCTGAGCTTTGGCAAAGCTGTAAGCAGTCAGACTGCTTCTTACAACGAAAACCACCCGACACACTTGATCGGTGCATACCCACTCGTAAAAACACAGACACCTCTTGTATCTAACAAACCTACGCTCCACAGCAGATAGGGTGAGCAGTAATGAATGGGTTCAAATCACAGCAGCGAGATCGAGATTAGGTAACAGGAGAACATTTAACTGTAAAGATAACTTGAGTCCTGGGATGCATTTCCCAGGAGAAATGAGCTTCTATCATGGGAGGTTGTCAGAAGCAGATACAGTACAGCCACCACAAAGAGCAGCTTGAAAGTGAACCAGGTGACACATCAAGACTCCTCAATATTGACTCCATCAACAGTCATTTGCAGATGCTAACAATGAGCAATAATGCTCTTCCCTTACTAGAAGGATTTTATAACTGTTGAAGTGATCTATTTTCCACATCCCTGTTTTAACAGAGACGATACCTCTACCCCATCTGACAGCAGTGATGAAGGAGAGGCACATGGAAGTTGTGCAGCTTGTCTCTGCTCAGAGAAAACGAGTTTGGGTACGGCCAATGACGCCAGTATTTAGAGTTCTGCATTTGTCACTTCTCAACTCAAATCGTTCTTCTCCCTGGGAATTTCAGAAGAAGTTCAGATACACATTTTCATGGCCACTGATTGATGGAGTTCCTTTTTTTGGCTGCTGCTTCTTCTGCTCTAGGGTTTATCTGAGCCCAGTACCCTAGAATCTCCTTACAGCTACTTCATCCTCTCTTTCTTCTTTTCTCCAGCCAGGGGATTTCCACTCTGTTGTCAGATCCAAGGTTGTATACATTCCTTTTATCTAGCAGTCTGCTGTGCTTCATCTTTCTGAGGAAAGATCCCAGATGGGAGCTTTTCCTCTCCGTTTTTGTCATCTACTTTTCAACTCCTTCCCTTCCCTCCACTTCACTTCCAGCCTGACAGGTCTTTGCTGTACATCTAACTACTTCATAAAATGGGGATTTCTCTTTATTTGCTGCTTCTGTTCCTTCTCTTTCAAGGCTTCATTTTAATTGTAGAAAGTCAAAGAGGAATCCTTTGGGAATCCAAGGAAGCAACTTGAGGGTGTCAGAAGATTCAACAGAGAATGTCCTACCACTGCCCAGCCAAGGATGTCTGGTGGGCAGCTCATGACCCTGGGAACAGTTTGTTCCCTTACCACTTTTCTTTTGCTCTTAGCAGCAGCTTCCTCCATTATAACCATTATTCCTGGTTATAATGTACGCCTATCAGTTTTGAGCTTCACAGATCTTTTGAGATCCAGAGGTTTTCGGTTTATTCCACCCCATTGTCTTTTAGACTTGATTTTCACATCCTTCATATTTATGGTAATTTTCTCAGTAGCCCCAAATTGTTCACCTGTTCTTTGGTTTGCCTCTAATTGGGAAACAGCTACAATTAAGTCAGGATCTGTTCTTATTTTGTGCTCTGTAGACTGATTTCCCACAGTGTTGGATCCCGACCTCTATCACATCTGCTCTCACTCAATTTGGCAACGTAGTCATTTTCCACCGTGGTATCTTAATGGTTCTTTTCTGCTTTCATAAGGAGTCTACTGCTATTTCAGAGTTTTACCTTTTAGTATGTCTTTATCTGGCAGGAACCTGAAGCAACACGCATTTCCAAGGATGAAAACCAGGTGTGCTCTTCATGCTACCATTTTAAGGTCAAGAAGGGGTACGTTTGCCCACCCAGTTTAGGTGTCTGCCTCAAGTAAAAGCCAAGTACAGATTCAAGGGATCCACACCTTTGGCTTCACTAGTAACCAGTCTGGATGGAAGTGTGCCGAAGACAACCTGCAACGGCACTCGAGGATTACCTTCCTGACAGATCTGCCTGCAGGCACCATAGTCCTTCATCACCTCCGAGGTAAAGCTTGCAGATTGTTATGAAGGGGAAAACAAGCTTAACCAACAATTACTTCACAGCTCCTTCCCAGTTAGTAAATTGTCATGGCAGACCTGTTTCTCTCTGCCAAAGGAGAGACATAGCCTGGGTGCCACTCAGCTGAGACGGGGTGAGACAATGACCAGGGAAATTGTTCTTAGCAAAGGTAGTAATTCAAGCACTTCATCTTTCATATAAGGGCTACTGATAAAGCATTTCAGAGAGCATTATGATCCAACTCTCCCCGTTTCAAGGTGTGTCACCCACCACATTGTGCCTCTTGGTTGCAAAAGGCCGTATTTCAGTGGGATTTCTCCCCTAAGCTGTTCATACGTCCCATAGAATAAGCCATAGATACCTGAAAGTGTCTCCAGGAAGCAAATTCCCCACGAGAACCACAAAGCTGGGAAAAGCCTCCACTTTGTCCGCTAAAAAAATACCCTAGTCACTTTAAATTCAGTTAGTTACAGTCCCCAAATTACTTTGGAGCATGCTGAAATTAAAGCTTGTTGAGTCAGTCTGGTGTGTAGGTAACCAGAGCTCAGTGTCGAAGCCACACACCGCTACCGTCCCCACCCAGGCTCAGGAGTACAGAAAGTCCTAGCAGTGCTCTCCCATGGGTCTGTTTCCCAGCATTTATCACCAGCACTGCATTTAGGAATAACGTGGTTGTCAGCAGGCATCTAACAAAAGCCCAGGAGCACCGTGCGGCAACTGACCTCGCTGCCTGGGAGCTCCTTGCTCCCACGCTCCTGCCCGTGGAGCCAGCTCCACACCGGCTTTCACACCGCTTCACGAGAAGAGTGTGCAAAGCACTCGGAAAGTCAAGTCTGCACATTTTTCTCTGAAGCTGCCTGTAATCCACCTTTTTTATGCTTACATAGACAAAACTGAGCACCTGGGATGACTAGCTGCAGTCCCGAGCACGGAGGCAGGCTGTTAAACATGCTGTGCCCTTGGTTTGAAAGCGCCATCCTCCTCCGCTTTGTTTCTCAAACACTGGTATTTAATGACAAAGAAGAGCTTTTCTCCAAGGAAAGCGACATTGCCACAACACAGAAGTGAGAAGACAGGATCACGAGTTATTAAATTGCAAGAAAATGCATTTAAAGTAGAGTCAAAGCAGAGGTGTGCATTAATACGGACGCGAAGATGGGTCTCTCCATCTCGATTCCTCTTCATCGCCTTTGAACTGAAGAGGAAGTGCTCATGGCAATGCAGGATGCAAAGCTGATTATGCTTTGCTTGGTAAGAAACCATGCGTAGCCAGGAAGCACATGACTGCCCAAAGATTAAAAGGAGAGTAAAATTCAGCACTTTGTCTTCATTAGCAGTTCCACAAAGTACTTGATTTTTTTTCCCCCATCTTGTTTTCTGTTCAAAGACTTCAGAAAAAAACATTAGAGACAATTGAAAAAAAAAAAAATATACTCCAAATCCTAAGAGCAGAGGCAGGGAAACTGAGGTATAGTTTATGTTCCTGCTCAGCTGCATAAAATGGGCTGGAGCAGAGAAGCAACTGAGGTTCGAAGACCTCCAGTCACAGCCTCTGTCCCTTGTAGCAGCTCGTTATATTCTCACCAACTGTTCGCTTGCAGGTTTGTGAAAGCAGCCCAGCACCAAACTCTTCTAATGCATTCCTTGCCCTATCCTCACCTTATTTCACCAAGTGTTTCAGAAAATCTTGAACCCTTACAGAGGCCACAGTCCCTCCATTACTCTCCTGCATTTTCCATCAATCTACTCAGAAAGTATTTCAATACCTTCATTGTTTTTTTGATTTCCTAGTTTTCATTTTAAGCATGTGAAGCCTTTGCTATGACGTTCCCCAGCAGCGTGCCCCTTGCTCTGCCGATGGACCTCTAGGTTAAATACAGTGCCCAGCACCTGCGAGCGGATGTGTGTGCAAAAGGACAATTGCGGTTTCTTGGGGTACCGAGCCAAGAAAACAGTCATCTGGGGCAGAAGGTGGCCCAGCTGCTGATGGCTTGGAGCTGAAGAAAGGATCACTTTTCCATTTCTTGCACTCCCAGTGCAAACAAGACGCACACACATAGCGCGTAGCTCAGAGCTGCTTTAATGGCAGCAAAACATAAGCTTCAGCCTCATTTTCTTACAAAGTTTCATGATTCTCATGGGATTTTCTTGCAAGATGTGCTGCCCTAGCCCCACAGGGTTGGCTTGTCAAGCACAGTTTTATCCTGACTTTTCAAGGCAGAAATACCAGATCAAGAGCAGCTGCCTCCTTTACATTGCCAGCGTTTCCAATGACCGGTGCTCGTGCGTACGACCCTCATTCAGGAAGACATTTATTCAGCAGATGCCTAAAAGCCGTTGACCTGTATGAGACTCAAGCTTGTGCTTCAGATTTGTTCTGAATCAAGGCCTGAAAGACGGGATATTTTTTTTCCTGCTCATTTAAACACTGAAACCTAAGACTGTAACACAGTATATTGAAACGTCCCTCTGCCGCTGTCCCACCAGCTCATGAATCTTGTGGAGAGGCCATCAGTTACAGGTTGCTGCAACTGTAGTAAAAACCAAGCCTTACATTTATCTTTCCGGAGCATACATTAGTGACTAAGACGTACAATGTTTTCTTGCTATCAGATTTAGAAAAGTTTTGGAAGCTTGTGGCATATGATGGACTCTGAAATGTTTTCCTTGGATTAAGTATCAGGTTGCATTTTGATTAGGCGAAATACATACCGGAGGAAGGCAGGCAGTGATGAATTAACAATTTCCTATCGCTTTCTCAGGCTTACTATTCATTTTAGGTGGAACAAATTTGTGTCAATTGAATAATTCCATAGAGGCATTGATTTATTTGGAATTTAAAGGTATAGTAAAGAAAACATTCAGAGTCCTGATCGTAAAGAGTACAGTTTTGATTAACTCTAGGATTCTTTTAAAAAAGACCAATTATTTTCCAAGCTGTGGCAATTTCCAAAAACCTTTTTCCTTATATCAACAGTTTAGGTTGAGGCACATTGTTTCTGAAAACCAGAACATCACTTTTTGGGTTTCTACCATGCTGCACTAACACTGAACTAGCCTCATCTGTCACCTTCTTGCCTTTGGGTATTTCCAATTAAAATAATCATAAAGTGCCCAATGTTGGACCTCACCCACCCCAAAGTGGGTAAGCTTAAAACAAACACAAAGCTACCCACTGGAACAAGTGCTTGCATCGCTCATAGCCATTACGCTCTCAAGAAGGTTTTGGAAAACGCAGCTTACAATAAAATTCTCCATCACTCTAAGGGATGGAGGTACTGACCCAGCTGAAGCCATGTGTTCAGTGGCAGGGAGGGGATGATTTACAGCCTGAGCTGGGTTAGGGACTGGCTGCTGGGGACCATCTCCTGCAGAGCTGGGGGCTGAGGGAAGGGAGCTGGGACCCTCCCTGGGCACAGAGAGCTGCTACCTCAGACGATGCTCCAGCTTGTTCCTGAGGCCGTACGATGAGATGCCCAACCACCACCCACCCTACCTGCACCACGGCATCCACACCTGCCAGACCACTGGAAACTTGGACTAACTCTCCCAAAAGGCGTAAAAGCCACTGGTGCCTCCCAGCCATCCTGCAGTAATTCAAAGTTCAGGCTAATGCCATGCTCTGATTAATGTATGTATCCCCATACACCACCAGAAAGCAGATATGCAAGAACACAAATTTAAATGAAGAAAGGTTTGTGAATCTTTTAAATGAAGAATTGACTCATGTGATAATTACAGCCTTTGCAGGCAGAAAATGCTTCAGTCAAGTTCACACTCCTTTAATTAAAAGGGTTGTATCTCCTTCCATGTTAAATATCCTCATCTAAATAATAAACTTTCAATACACACAACCCAATAAATACTGCCTCCAGATTGCATATTTAGTATCTTCAATAAATAAGGCTATAATTTCAACTACTAACTCGTTATGAATAGCCATTTAAGATAACTTTGCATTTGAATGGTTGCTTTGTTAAAATGGTGTTTCAGGTTCTAAGATTGTTTGAAATTCTTGCTAACGGGAGCTGTTCTCCTCCAGTCAGCAGCCTGTTGTCACAGAGCTAGATGCCCCAGAGACTCCTACCTCTTCATCAAGCTGGGCTCACGTTGGCCCTTAGGCTTAAGCTAATAGGAGCAGGCGACGGACGGCTGGAGCACGACCTCCTCGGCTTTGTTTACGGAGGAAGCTCTTCTCATTAGATAGCTAGACGGGTCTGCACATTGCTGGGAGACAAATATATGGACTTTCTCATGTAGGTCAGCAGTTCAAGATCTGATGGGGATGAGTAATGACAAGCTAATTGATCTCAGATGGCCATTTGGTGGTCTCTGCAAAATGAATTTGGTGGTCTGGGTTCACGTCTCGGGGGATGCACGTCCATGTCATTAAAAAAAAAAAAAAAAAAAAAAAAATGGCACCGCATGGCTCCTCTGCAAGGGCAAGGCCTGGAAGGAGACGCAGAAACCCCCTCTTTTCTTATTCTTAGAGGGGGTGCCTTTGAAGCAGGGCAGGAGCACTTTGACAGCTGCAGTCGAAAACTTGGCTCTCGCTGAGAAACTTCACAGCGGCTCTGAAGAGACGGGCTGTGCTCTCTCAGCCCACTCCTGCGGTCCCAGCAGAGGAGATGGAGGTTTGCTCACAGCCCCTTTGCGTGCCAGGGAACTTGATGCCCACGCCTAATTGGAGAAAGGCTGACGATGTTATCTTCTAATCAGAAACTACTGTTTGCGTTATGGCTCTCTAATAATCTATCCCCTGTCCTTCCAGCATACGAGGAAAAGCATGACCCTATGCAACTCATCTACTGGCTAAAAATAGTGATTTCCAGTGGTAATGCATTTCTTAAATTATGTCCAGCGGGGCATAAAGAGCCTCAAAACCTCCTTCTCTCAGGAGGGTCATTTATTCTGACAGAAATGCTAAAGCATATATCTTTCTGTCACAGCTCTGGCCCTCGGAAGAATTTCTAGATACAGTATTGCTTTTTTTATTTCTTTCGTTTAAACATTATTAATTGCCTCCCCAGCCCTCTTCGCTGAAAACAATTGTCTGGGGTCAGACTCGAGGGCTGTTGTTTCCACTCCTGCTATGCACAAAGGACCGCTTCATTACGGAGCCTTTCCGGAGGAGCTGTGGATGGACTCATCCTGCTCTCCCGCTGCTTGATCCTGGCTGTTTTAACACCAAAGTTGCTCAGCAGGTTTACTCCTGATTTGCAGGGACAGGCAAACCTCAGCCTCTCCGGCAGGATTGACCCAAAGCCAGAGGTACAGAGGCTGAGGTGTGCCTTCCAAAAGGGCTCCAGAGCAAGGCGGGGGGTTGGTGTATCCCCCGTTTTGTAGCTTGGCTCGAGGTAGAGGAGGAGGACACGTCCCCAGTGCCCACAGCCAGCCCCATGGGTGTTTCTGCTTGGCACATCCCCATGGGAAGCTGCCTTGGAAAAAATGGTAAATACTCCAAGGAGGAAGTCTGCTCTGGTCGGCGGGGAGGTGAAGCGCTGGCTTTGTTCTCTGTCCCAGATGCAACGCATGGCTTCGGGCAAGCCCGTGAGCCCCAGGGTTCCCACGCGGCTGCGCAGGCAGGTGTGGGCACCGGCTCTGCCTGCTCGCAGCCCCGGGTGCCCAGGAGGGTGCAGGGATGGAGACACCCAGTGTGGCTGGCACCCACAGCGGGGACAGGATGGCACGAGCTGCCCTTCTCCCCTCCAAGGCCTTTGCACCTCGAGATGCGTGGAGTAACGACTGGTTCATTAGCAGTGGGAAAATACACAGGGGTGCTTGGAGGGAAAGCACTGGGGAACCAGAAAGCACTGTATTTGCATGTATAATGGCCGTGTTTGCTGCTCCTTTCCCTACTCCCCCTCACCTTCCCCTCCCTGCGTCTGCTGCCATAAATTAGGGAAGAGGCAGGAGGCTGCGCCTGTGCTCATCTGCTGGTAATTTGGTTGGGGCAGGGCGTAGCTGCGGCATGCAAATACACTCCTGCTTCCTCGAATGGGGCACCCTCGCACCCAGCTGTGCTGGCGAGGCCAGCGGTACGTGCCCGCTGCCGGACTCACTGCACCCTGCCCACCGTGATTCCTGGTGGCTGACCCCAGCTGGGATGAAGCCAGCTGAGGCGGCACTGGGCCAACGTACCAGGTCCTGCATCGTGTCTCTCCCCATGGCGCGTGCTCCGGGGCTTCCCAGCGGCCCCACACTCGAGTCACAAGCTGCCCAGCTCTCAGCCCCCTTCCCTCAGGCTGTCAGGGCCGCTGTGCTCCCTCTCTGCATGCTTGGTTCCTGCACCAGCTCTACACAGGATTCACACTGGAAACAACTTATTCAGAGTTAGAAAGCCTCGTGCTTTCCAGGAGAGTGCCAGCAGGGCTCTCAGCAGCAGGAGGACTAACCGAGCCCAGGCGTCAGCACCCAGCCCTGCAAGTCTCATTGCAGTGGCTGTGCCCAGATGGGACCAGGACTCTTTTTGGGGGTGCAGCAGCCTCCAAGGACCAGGCAGAGGAGACCCAAGCTCCTGGCAGGTAGCAGGCACAAGCAGCGATGCGGGGAGCGGTAATCGCTCTCTAGATCTACCACCACAGCTCCTCGCCTTCCTGCTGCTGCGGTTGTTGTTGTATTCAAATCAAGGCCTGACATCAAAAATAACCACGGATAACACCGTCTGCTCCTCCTCAGCCCTTCTGGCAGGTTTGTTTCAGCCCTCCCGGGCACCCCGTGGGCTGTGGTGTCAGCAAGGACCCTCTCCCAAGCTGCTGGGCTCCAGCAGAGTCTTTTCTCCTCCCCTTTCCAGCATGCAAAAGGCAAGCTGGACTCACTCCCAAACAGCCTGGCAGGGGAATATTCCATTTTTTTGCCCTCAACCCCTCTAAACAAACCCTCCTGTGGCAGCGACTGCTTGGTCCCTCATCCCAAAACACCCAGCAGCACATGTGGGGAGACCATCTGCAGCACCTGTGGTATTTAGCAGAAGAAATCATGTAGATGTGCATGCTCTTTACTCTTTGAAGGGGTGTTTGACAACACACAGGGTCTGTAACTCTTAAAACCCCACAAGTCTCAGCTGAGGATCTGCCAGTGCATTTGATCCAGTGTTGGGTTCAGGACCAAAAGCCCTGACCCCATCATCCCTTTCATGCAGCCTCTTGCACCCTCTCCACCCAAGCTTCTCTCAGAGCCCCTGGCTCTGCTCACCCCTGCCATCAAACAGCACATTTCTAAAATACCACAGGGCAGAGGCACATTGAACTCCAGGGGATCCTCAGGCTGCTCTGTTCCTACCTCCAGGCTCCCAGACCAGAAAGAAAATCCCCCCTCTAAAATCTCTAAATGACTCCTGCAGCTGCCAAGATGCTCAATTTCTTCTTTTCTTTTTATTTTTTTTTTTCTAGGACACACTCCTGCCTTAACATCTCCCTGCTTCGATACCCAGACCCACACCATACCCCATGAAGCAGAACACCCAACAAGAAGCAGCACTGCCCCACTGCTTCATATTTACCCGTTTTGCAGCATTTCTTCCCTTTCTGCAGGGAGCAGAGGCTCAAGCAGATCCTTGGCCTGAAATCAGGTGCACAAGCCCTTTTTTGTTTCCAGGAGCATCACAAACACTCCAATGAACACACACCAGGCCTGGCTGCAGCCTTTTCTAGTCCAGCCTGATGCTACTCAGCTGTGGGGCTCCACAGGTGCCTGGGATGAGCCCTTCCCCACCTTGGGTCTGCCCCTCAGAAACCAAACCCATGGGCCACCCTCCTGCTGCCCCCCTCCCTGTTCCCAAAGGGACCCTGGCCCCCTGCCATGTCCTGCCGTCCCTTCCCACCTCATTGACATTGGCCTCAGCAGCCCCATCTGTAAAACGGGGCTGTCACAGCTCTCTTGCGGAGCCAGATGCGGCCCTGGAACACGCTGAGGGGCTCACCACCAGCCTGCCTGCCCCTGGGGACCCTGTGCCCAAGCCCACCATGTTGCTCGTCGGGAGGGCAGGACCCCAGGGAGGATTCAAGGATTGATTTTCCCCTTGAGTACGGGAAGCTCTGGGTTTGGTATGAGGGAATAGGTGCCCACGTGAGCAGGGTTAGCCTTGTGTTTGAAGGAAAGCTGTTGTCTGGAAAATACATATAATACAATAAGCAGGTTTAATATTTTTATCATTTTTCATAATAAATCTGTGTTTTCTGTGTCTTGTACAGAGGCAGATTTTGAGAGCCGATGTTTGGAGACATTGTAGACTTGGGCTTCTTCAGAGAAGGTGGGAATTTCTGTGGGGTAAGAGCTCCAGCTCGTCGCGGGGTGAGGGAGGGGGCTGATGCAGTCCTTCCCACACTTCCCAGCAGGTTCAGAGCTGGTGCCCGCTGGAGCTAACTGAGCAGCTCGCTCTCCTTTTGGATGACATCGGCTCTCTGAAAGCTCATGGGCCAGATCCGGGCTGTCTAATATTGAGCACGAAACGGAGGAGCCTACGTTAGCCGGGTCCTCTGTTTCCCCCAGGAGTCACAGGGTGCAAGGGAGGAGGGAAAAGGTTCCTTGGGTCACTCCTGGCTGCAGTGTTTTCCAACTGCTTTTCCTGCCTGGCCAAACGCAAAGAGCTCATTTCTGAACGGTAACACGTGGCAAATGATCCCGACAGCAGATGGGAAGAGCCCAGCACAATTTTCCGTGGGATGCGAGCCTTCTCCGGGTGTTTCCCAGAGATGGAAATATCACCTTTAGATCAAAAACCAAACTTGCAGCAGATCGCAACGCGACGGCTGATTTATGTCGTGGAAAAGCCAGAGGTGCTCGTTGAAAAACAAATTTACAAATAACATTGCCGTTGATCTTCTCTCAGTTCATAAATACACCCACTCACTCCACAATTTGGAGGGGGACGGAATCTTGTTTTTTGGAGGGGAGGGGGAAAAATGCAGCGGGCTGGGATGGTGAGCTCTCTTTTTGCGTTGAGTGCAAGGGGGAAAAAAAAACCAAAACAAAAACCCAGCTCTGCATGTGGAGCTGCCTGGGCTCAGCTGTTGCAGGAGAAACCAGCGCTGCCCTTTGCTCCAGCGTCCTCATGCCAGGCTCCGCGCGCCTGCCTGCCCTTGCAGGCTCGGCAGCCAGCTCCAAGCGCGTCGCTATTGCGTTTTTCACCCCAGCGCTTCTAGAGCCGGCAAAGGGAGCTGGTTCTGCCCGTGCTCCACCGCATGCCCCGGGCTCCGGCTGGGTTTAACCCCCGGATAAAGATCGATTCTTATTTTAGATCAGAAATCCCCACGCTGCAGCTTGCCCCCTTCCCACGGGCGAAACAAATCACGCCATAACCTTCCCCGCATGCGTACGGGTGCCTTGGCGCAGCGGGGACCAAGCCGGAGGAGAAGGCGATGGCCGCCTTCAGCCACCAACGCGTCCCGGCTCCTAAACCACTCGGTGCTTTGGCTGCTCACGCGCAGCAGCACCACGGCCTTGCTGGGCAGCTGATGGCAATGGCTGCTGGCTTAAATAAGAGTAGGAACCGCCTTGTTCCATGAGAGAGGAACAGAATGAGGCAAGAAGTCCTGCTTCTCACGTCGTGGTGTTAGGTGCTCCCAGGGTATGGGGCAGGAGGTCTCCGGGGCGGTCTGGGTTGCGCACGGAGCAGCTCTGCCAGCTTGGTAGAGGATGTCAGGAGAAACATAAAAAGTCCGTGTGTGTGACTTGGAAGAAGAGACGGGGTTGCATCACAGCCCAGACCAGCTATGTCTTGTGAAACCCAGCCGTGATTAAAACAACAGACGTGTTTTGGGTTGTCTTTTTTTTTTTTTTTTTTTTTTTT
>WHYT01017446.1:149202-213936 GCA_009806455.1 Tetrax tetrax | reverse complement strand
AAAAAAAAAACCCAACCATTTTCTAACCAAATGTTTCAATGCATTTGTTTTTGGCGTGCCCGTGGGCAGGCTGCGAGACCAGCCCTGCGAAGCCTGCCCGCCCGCCCGCCGCCGCGCACAGCTTGACTCGAATTTTGAGTAATCCGCACAGGCTGTTTGATGTGGTTGAGCCTGGCAAGAAACGGGGTCGATACAGGTGAACGGCTGTGCTCTCTCTTTCTTCCCTGTCTACGAAAAACTTGCCACCATCTGATGGGTGAGACCTGGGCATCTCACTGCCATGGACCTGGGGTAGCGTGGCTGTCGCGGCCGTGAGCCTCAGGGAGGTCGGGATCTGCCCCGGGAGATCTCTGTGGAGGAGAGGTGGATCTTGTTGTTTACTGGGAGGCACCTTTGGCGAATACAAGAGTAAACATGTCTAATTGTTGGTTGCGCAGTCCCTCGAGCACTGCTTGCGCTCAGACGGTGCAGACCCCGGGCTCTACCCCTGCATGGGCATGTTGGGTACGTCCCTGCCTGCACCCGTCTCCCCCGTGCGTGGGAGGGGACACAAGGTACCCCCCAAAAGAGCAGCCACAGATGGGCGACTCAAGAGTTAACCCTGAAAGGGCGAGCAGGAAAAATCTCTGATACTTCAAAAGCCTCTGGAAGGCTTCCGACCATCTCATACCAGTAAGCTAATTCAAAATTATAGGAATTACCTCCAGGAATGGGTTGATCTTGGCTTTGACGTTGCTTTTAGCCCTAAGCTCCATATTAAGTAGGCCAAAGCCCACAGAAGCGCTCTTAATAGATTATTGCTTAATAAAGCAACCCAGTGCATTTTTCTCCATAGATTTGGGCCTCCACAGCTTCATCCCGTGTTCCCGGAGAGAGCTGGGGGGCGGGTGGGGCTGTGAGCCCTTCTGCGGCCGAAGGGCCCTGTTCTGCGCTCAAACACCCCCTTCCCACAGTGGAAGTTTGGGTGGTTTTTTTTGGGGTGCACAGGTGGGTTGTACAAGGTGAGGGAAAAGGAGATGTGGAAGGAAGCCAGAGCTCTTCGAGAGATGGGAGCGGACTCGGCGTCTCGCGCCGGCAGCGGTGTTTAACCCACCACCGTTCATTAGGAAGTGACTTTGGAGGAAGGCGAGGACGATGCTCAAGGGTGGCCGAGGGCTGAGGGGAAAAATAACTTTACAAACTCTCCAAACCCCGCAGAGGGTTTTGCGGAGGGAGGAGGTGCCATGCGGGACCAGAAATGTGGGATGAGCAGAAACCCCAGCCAGCCAGCGCCCGGGGGGAGCTACTGGTGAGCAAGCGGGATGCTTCAAGAGTCCAAATCATCTTTCTTTGCCAGGTTTAGAAACCACCTCAGAAGCTCTACCCGGCTTCTGCACCCAGTGCCTTTGTGCGCTGGATCTCCATCAGCAAAAGACAAGCGTTCACCCAGGGGTTTTTATTTCGTGGCCCTGCCTTTGTGCCAGCAGACCTTGCGTGGCAGGTTCAGTGACTTTCCAATGGGGCCTTAAGAATTCAATTTTGCTTTTAAATTTGCTGCCTCTAGGCAAGATGTAGCAAGTTTTTATGCGCATGGTGCCTCTTTGTCTGTGTAGTGGTCTCATGCATAACGAGGAGAAGAAAAACAACAAAAAAATTCTATCTATATAAAGGATGCTATTGTGTGAAATTATTAAGTAAACAGGGGAGCCGGGGCTGGATTTGCCAGTGACTGGGCTGGCGGGAGCGGAGCTGGGGTAGGCTGTGCCCGGAGCTTTGGTCCCCCTTTTCCAGCAACATCGCTTGCCAGGCCCGGCTTACACAAGAGTTTATTTTCGGAGTTGCTCCCTCCGAGCAGAGAGGAGCGGGAATGCTCTGGCCCCGCATCCCACTCCCGGCACCATCCACCTTCCCCATGGGGAGGTTTTGGCATGAGCTACCCTGCTCGTTTCTCTCTTTACTGCTGCCAGAGGCTCAGCCAGCGATAAACAGCAGTGGGTGCCTTTTAATTAACATCCTCATTCAAGGCAACATGTTATTTTCATTAAAATCAATAAATAGTCTCTGCTTGGACCTTTATCGTATGCCTTGTATTTAAAGCAAACCAAACACTACTCCTGGCATCTGGATCCCATACTTCCTCCATGGGATGCTCTGCTGCTGAGGCTGCACCTGAGCAGGCTCCGCTTGCGGGACAGGGATTTTCCGGTAGGGAAAGGCAGCGGTGGGTCAGATGCCTTTGGGGATGCTTCTTCCTGGCTGAGGAAATTATTAGTTCAGATAAAACAGAGGGCAGAGCCAGTGAGTGATGGCGCGCAGCAACCCTGGCAGCATCCCGTCCTGGACCGCATCCCTTCCTGCCCAGCGCGGACGGACCAGGGCAGCTCCAGACTCGTATGGAAGTGGCTCTTTCCTTCCAAAAATGGGTGCTGTTAAATTAGGCTGGCTGAGCTGGCTTAGCTGAATGAGGTTAGGCCAGGCCTGGATCTGCAGTAGTCTGGGATCTGGGCTGAGTAAGTGGTTTAAGTGGAAAATCACCCTGCAGCGAGGAGAGATGGGGTTGTCGCGTTGGTGAGAGGGGGGACCCAGCGTGCTGCGGTAGACATGGGGTGCATGGGTGCAGGGGTACAGATGGGTGTGGGGGTGCGTGTGTGGCTGGGAGCTCTCCTTTGCCAAGCAGGGCAAGGGCTGAGGGAGTCTTGTCCCCCAACAAGCCAGCCAGCACAACTCATCTCTCCAATGTGCTCGCAATGTGTTCCCAGCATCACATCCCGGTGCGCTCTGGGCACGAGGCAGCCTTAGTCCCCTCTCTGCTTCCTGCCAGCCATTCTTCAGCCCCTTTCTCCCCGCACTGAAGTCAGCTTTTACACACAAAGCCTCAGTTTGTACTCGAATGTCCCCAGTGCAGAAGCACTGCTGTCCTTTTCTGTGGGCGAAGGGCCAAAGCACCGTGCTGAGAGATTTCCCCCATGGAGATTAGCACCACGCGAAGAGGTTTCCCATGGCCACGCAGCAAACTGACGGCCACATCGCTTCCGTCTCCTCACCCCTGGGCTCATCCCTGCCCGTTCCAGTGTGCCAGAGAGAAATGCCTTTGGTGCAGTGGCTTTGGCAACGGCTTTTATCCCGATGGCTTTTCCAGGAGAGCTGGTGAATGGGATGTTTGTTTCCCACTTCTTCACAGTTTATCCAGCCAGGTTTATTCTCAGGGAGTGGCCGGGGTTTGCGCTGCTCCAGCCCGGGAGCCAGCTCGAAGGGATCCAGTTCCCGGGGACAAAATAAATCCATTAGCTGAACATGATCTGTGTGCAACGCGGCACCCTTGGACTCCACCCAGCGTAGAATTTCCCTCCGGTTTGGGGCTTTATTGCAAATCTGTGACAAAGCCTGGATTTGTCAGGTGATTAATTTTGACTCCGGTATAAAAAAAAAAAAAACCCAAACACAGAACCCACCCCTGAGCTGATCTACCGGGCGGTCTCGAAGCCCTGCCACACCAGGGCAGATGTTGATTTAATGAGGGGGCCGCAGTGGTTTGGCGCGTGTTGCTTGGGCATTTTCTGGAGGGGGATAAATAAATGCAGGGCACCGCTGGCTGTCCCTAGGTGACTGCCGCAGGACCGCCGGGTGAAGGCATCCTTCCAGACCTCCCGAAAGGCCTGCGGAACTGCTCTCTTTAATGGCTGGTAAATGAGGAAAGCCCCCGTCCCTTGTCCCTTGCTGCTGGTGGGGACACGTCCTCCTGCCCCTTTTGGCAGGCTGATGGCCTTGGTTTGCCTTCCACGCATCTGAGGTCTTTGAAACATAAGGTGTCCCAGAGTCCCAGAGCCTGCCTTGGGTTGCAACCCCAACTTGATCATGTGGGACCTTATTCTGCCTTTGGTGTCTTATCTTGGCCAAACCAAATCTTCAGAGACCTCCGGACCCCAGTAACTGGAGATGGCACCTCACTGCGATGCTCCAAAACCCATCTGGCCACCACACCCAGCGAGCTCCTGCAGAGCCGTGTCCTCCCGGGGCACCCCTGTGCCCGGCATCCCAGGCTGCTCTGGGAAAATCCAGTTGTCACTGAGCAACTCAAAAAAATGGATTTTTATAAAGCACATCCACTCCATTTGCAGCCTCGATTGGCAGCTACCTGCCAGCCTGGGAGATGATGTGCTGGGATAACTGCATCTGCTAGCTGGGATTTAAAATAAATTATCAGCTGCACGTAGAAATAGCAATACCAGGACAATCTGGTGCTCCTTAAAAGGTCCCAGCCAAAATCAAACCCCAGGAGAGCCCGGTACGCAGAAGTAACCCAAGGGGCAGCCACACGTCCGGGCAGCAGCTGCGCCGGAGGCTGAGGGCTGAGCTGCGCGGCTATAAAACACGCCTCGCTGTCGGTTTCTTGGCCAGGCTTCTCTCGAGCGAGGAGTGTCTGAAGTGGGGTTTCTCACTGTGCTATTGTCCCCTGAAAGCCGCCGTCCAGCCTTAGTCTGGGGACGCTGCCTCGCTGGGGCGGGCAGCCCTCGGTTGCGGCGGGCAGGGATCTCAAAGCCCTGCCAGACCGGCCCGGCCTGCTTACGGGCTCAGGGATGGGCGAGAGGAGAGGGATGTCTTCTGGAGCAGCAAAATGAAATGTATCTGATGTTCAAAACAAAGTCTGGAGCTCATTAGAGCAGCAATCCGCAGACTGGGACTCGGGCACTTCTGAGGGATCGCACAAAGGCGCTTCACGGGGGTGTTCACTCGCGTCGACGCGTTTTCTTCGCGGCCCAAATTATTAGAGGATCCAGATGTGCTCAAAGGCACAGCCGCAGCGCGCGTAAGCCTGAAGGCAGGCTGGGCGCCCGCAGAGCCTCCTGCTCACGTTTCTAACCCCGCTGACGGGATCCACGCCTGCTGTGCAGCCCAGCGCCTGAGCCTTCCTCCTTTCCCGAGGGAAAAGCAACAGGACCTCGGCGTGTGTCACCTCGGGAGGAAACGCTTTTTTGAGTGGAGAGTCTTCAGCCCAGGCTTGAAGTTAAGCCCACGCTTGAATGTCTTGTGGCCGCATACTGGCCCTTGGCTGATTCATTGCCCGGCTAAAACCCGCCACAGGGCTTAATTGAGTTATGGCAATTAAGGGACATGAGTGCTGCTGCTCCCCATAGTCCCAAGCTCAGTCCTTCAGCTGGGGGATGGGAATACTGGTTCCTCCCCAGCAAAATCCCATTTTATGGGCAAGATGGTTTGCAGAAGCACAGGTCCATGCAAGCAGCCCTGGAGCCCCCTCCAAAAGAAAGCGGGGGACAGCTTCACCTCCAAAGCTGGGCTCTGCTTCTCCTCCCATCCTCGGCAAAACAACCCTGACCACCCCGTCTGCTCACGGGGCTGCGGGGTCCTTGCGCGCCTAACGATGCTTGTTTAACGAGGGCCGAACACATCCCCTCCCTGTCAACAGGTTAAGCCATGAGAAATTTAGTGATGTTGGAAAAGAGCTGCCTGTGAGCGGAGCCCCGTCGGATTACTCCAAACAAAACACATGTGATGGATTAAAAATAAAAATGCTATTAAATTCTTTCAGGATGTGAAATTTAACAAAAGGCCTGTTGTGTGCGGAACGGAGGGGAAACGCCGGAGTCAGGACCGGGAACTCACTTAGCCAGGCAGTTTTGAAAGGACCACCTCGGATTTATTTTATCCCGCTATTTTTGGCCTCCGTGTGCAGATTTCGTCCATGGGGCGACCGGTTAATGCCTCCGTCTCGTCTTCTCGGGTTCCCTCTGCCCCATGCCTCCGCAGCGGGTGAGCTGGGGCAGCCAGGCTCCCAAATGACGGGGCGAAGGGCTGTGTCGGAAAGCGGAGCTCTCCCTCCCTGCCCGGGAAGCCGTGACCTTTCCCAGTAAGCAGAAACAAAACCCAACAAATTCCAGAAAGTTTCAAAATCGCGACGGCAAAACCCCAGAGCATCGCCTGGAAGCGGAAAAGCCCTTTTCAGATCAACGCTGGAAGCTTTTCGGCTTTGATTCCCAAATGCTTCGCTTTAAAAATTCACTTTATTTTTCCTTTCCCCCCCCGCAAGAGGAAAATTTTAACTCCACTGAAGCCGCCTGTTGCACGAGGGATTTTGTCAGCCACCACAGCGTGGAAAGCGGGATGGGGAGAAGCCATCGCTGCCCTGGCTATGGCTACGCGTCCCCCTTTCTCGCACCCCCCTCCCCAGGCTGCTTTCTGCCCTTCGCTGCTCCGCGCCCGGCTCGCATAATCCGTGCTTCTTCTGCGGGCCGGCCGAGCGGAGCCTGCCAAGCTGGAGGAGGGCCCGGAGCCCCGGCCCACCGCAGCTAATGCAATATTTACCACTGCGGAGCGGCGCTGGAAGCTGCCGAGAATGAGCTGCTTTGTGCGGGGCGGCTGCAGGAGGGTGGGGGTGCCCAGGGGTGGCACACGGATACCCCCCTCTGCCTGCTTGGTGGCATCTGGGGTGAAACCAGGCTTCCCGGAGGCACGGCGGACCTTGGGTGTGAGCTGGGTATGGTCTGTAGGTTGGGGAGGGCGGACGTGTCCGTGGGAACGTCAACGGGTGTAAAAGGACCCCCCGCCGCGCTGCAGGGCCATTCGGGGACACGGGGACAAATCCTCATGGTGTGGGGCAGCCGGGGTACCGCTCCTGCCAGGACGGCTGGTCAAACCCCTTCTTTTTGGAAAGATGGTAATAAAAAGTGGAAAAGGTGGGTCTCAACTCGTAGGAACAAGCGACGGTGGAGCGTGCCCTGGTGCAGGCAGGGCCGATGGGGCAATGCCCCTGCCACTTGCTCAGAGCCCCGTGTGCGGGCTGGTTTAGTTCATAAAGTGCAGGTTTTAGGCAACCTCCTGCTTTTTCATGAAGAGGATGAAAAGCATTTTCCAATGGCAGTGGGCAGAGCTCTGCAGCCCCTGCGCTTTCTGGGCAGATTTATTTTATTGACCCATTGTACTGAGAGTTTACCTACAGAACCGAATCCAGAGCAGCTCCAGAGCCCCCCATGGGAGCTGCACCAGCAATACCTTCAACCCCAAGAGCAAAATCTTCACATTTTTATCGAGAACTCAGCTGCCGACGAGGCTTGGAGCTGGGGAAGGTGCTGGGCTGAGCTCCCAGGAAAATCCAGGCTGGGGAAAACCTGGCTGGGACCCATGCTGCTCCTGGCAGATTTGGCATGGTGCTCCTCCAAAAATCTCACCTCCAAGGTGAGCCAGGGAGGCAATTATGGAATAGGAAAAGGCCATCCCTCCATGGCATCTCTGGGGCGGGAGGTGGGTGGGGCACGGGGGGAGCTGGACCCCCTACAGCGAGATGCTCGTGCGAGAGCTCTGGAAGGCGGTGGGACCGGCTGTGCCCTCGCTGTGGGATGGTGGTGGTCAGGCTTCCCATACCCACCGCTCACCCGGCTGGTTAGTGCCAAACAGTTAAACCTGGTGAGAAATAAGGGTGCTGGTACAGGCAGCCGAGCCTCCGTCTGTATTCTGCGGTCAGCGGCTGTTATTTCTCGTACAATAGCCGCCCTGCTCTGCCCAAGTGAGAGGGCAGTTAAGCACAGACAGGGTATTCATTTGCAAAATGATTAACAATGTGTTAATAATTTAATTCTACCTCCGAGTCCTGCTCCCAGCGGTGTTTGCCAGGCCGGCCGCTCTCGCCTTTCCTGTTCCCTCTGCCAGGGGCGGAGGGGAACGACTTCTCCGGCACGAGTCCATTTGGTGTTAAAAACGGGAAATCGGTTTTCTATCGATTGCCGTTTCTCTTAACGTATTCTCGCAAGTGCTCATTAAATTTTCATTCAATTATCCCGGGCCGCGTTGTATTCCCCCCCGCCCCTTGCATCCCTTTCAGAGGGAAGAGGCGATAATGGATGCATCCGTCCCTCCCGCGGAAACAAGGCGTTCAACGTGCGGCTAATTTAATCGTGGAGAGACAAATCGTAATAAAGGAGGAGGGAAGAGCGGCACTCGTACCGGGATGGCTGGTGGTATAATGACCCTGTCTTCTGAAAAAGCAGAGCAACTGAAGCCCTCCCGGTGCCATTAACGTTCGATATGTCAGAGCTGAAGGTACCAGCAAGAGGAAAACAACATCATTAAGCAGGACACTCTCAGGCTGGAAGGGGAGGCACATTTGTATTCTGACAGGGAATTATCTAGGCAGCAATAATAATAGCAGGAGTAATAATAATAATAATAAATCATTATCGCTTGGCATTGCTGGCTGTAGTGGGGCCCAAGGGTGTGAACTGCCTCCGGTCGAGTTAAAAGGGTGGGTGGTAGACGTGACCATCAGCAGGAAAAGACGGGTTTGCAGGACGATCCGGGACAAGTTCCTGCCAGCTCCTGCCTCGGTTTCCCCAGCTGCAGAGCCGGGCGGTGATACCTGGCTTTGCAGGGTGCGCAGTGGCTGCTCGGCCGGGTGCCGCTAGTTAATATCAGTGCATTCCCATCTGCTCTTCTCTACCAAGGCTGAAATGGGACCTTGTCCAGCCCACAGCATCAAAGTTTTGGGGTGGAGAGCTGCAGTCTGAGCTCAGTTCTTGCTGTCGTGGCCACCCCCAAGTTCCCCAGCCTCTCCCATCTCCAAACAGGGGATATTCAGTCCGGATTTGCCTCTGCTCTGCCTGCAAGAGCTCTTGCCCACAGGACCATCCTGCTTGGTGCCAAGCCCAGCCCGGCCCTCGTTCAGCCCTTGACACAGGAACAGGAGGGATGGTGCCCATCCCAGGCCTTCTTTGAGCTTGAAGGTGGGCTTGTTCTTGGATCCTTTTCAGATTTTTGCATTCAGACTCATGCGGGCATTTGTCATAAGGCTTGTGACAACAGCTCATCCATCTGCAATGCTGACGCTAGCCAAAATATAATCCAGATTTGGCTCCAAATACCGCGTGCTTGACCCACCTCTGAGGACCATACATCTCAGACAGATGTGTTGTTCCTGGAGGCAGCACGTTACCAGGGGCAGTGTCTGCGTGGCACGGTTGTGCATGTCATTTGCTAATGCGCGAGCAAGTGGTCAGTCTCAGGGAGACATGCTTGCTGATACCAGCCACTTAGGCAAGCAGAGGAGAGCTGGGCTCTGGCTAATCTCTGCAGCATGTCTGACCGGTTACGTGTAAGGTTGGGAGCCTCCGTTTATCGGGGTTTCGAGACAGCCTTTGATAAGGAACCGCAAGGCAGATGGTGGCGGCAGCTGAAAGGGATCGGGGATCAGGGTGGCGAAGAAAGACCTGGCTCTGAATCAAAAAGATCACGGCGGCTGCGCCGAAGGGGCCAGCTCCTGCTCGGGGTGGGATGGCGATGCTCCCTCCTCTTCAGAGGAGGGGAATGGAAGGGGAGAGGGGGAGCAAGGACCTGGGATTTGAATCCGGTCAGGGCACAGAGGAAAGAGTGCCATGTCTATCGCAGGCGTAAGGTGCTGCCCCGCTGCCTGTCCGACACCTGCGCAGCTCAGCCTCCGCTTTGCCATCCCGGCTGTGCTCACCCAACGCCATCCCGGCTGCGCTCTTGGCCAACACAGGCCTTTGAAGGAAGGGAAAGGATTCGGAAACTCAGGGTGTGCTCAGAGCAAATCCGTGAATTAGCTGCAGCAATGAGAGCTCTTTCCCTGAGTGCTTGCGGTAAGCTCCATTAGTGTCGCCGCGCCGCGCGCCGGGGCTCGGTACCGTGCAGTTGGCGAGAAGCGCTCCTTAATGCCAGACTGGAGCTGTCTTTCATAATGCAATTATCCCACAACGATCTTGAAATGGAATATAATTAGGGAAGGCGAGGGGAGAGAGTGTGTAATCGTAGTTGGGAGCTGTAACGCGTGGGCTGCACCGGCGCTGTGGGGAAGCTGGACGCAGCCCCTGGCCAAGGCCGTTGGCCGTTGGCATCCTCTCCCCGCGGAGCCGGTTGAAGCCTTCACCTTAAAAATGAGGAGTAAAGAGGAGGGCTTGGGTTTTGTTTTTTTTTTTCTTCTTTTATCTTGAAAAATAATTAGGCTGAAAAGTGTTTCGGAAGAGGCTTGCTAGATTTAAATGAAGCTTCTGAAGAGCCTGATCAAAGCAGCGGCATCTCCACGTGCAAAACCCGCCCCGGGTGATGGGGCTGTGCTCTGGGCCCCAGATAACCCCTCTCAGCCGGCCGGATCCCAGGCTGGGACACTGGAGAGGGATGCTCCTTGCAGATGGGTGGAAGTATCCTCATGCTCAATGGGGATTTGGTTTCCCAGCCCCGACTCTGAAGCCCCCGATGGTCCATGTGGTCCCTCTGCTCGTAGCCCTGGAGGCAAAGGGTTTCTCTGAACCGATGATTAAATGCAGCTGGTGTTGGGAGCTGAAGGATGAAGGGGTGTCTG
The DNA here is from genome assembly GCA_009806455.1 of Tetrax tetrax. Lineage (NCBI taxonomy): Eukaryota > Metazoa > Chordata > Aves > Otidiformes > Otididae > Tetrax > Tetrax tetrax. The sequence goes on along the minus strand of WHYT01017446.1, from coordinate 203,633 downwards.
CGGGGTTTGTGGGGGCTCCAGATCTCTGGGGATGGGTGCAGGGAACACCCCTGGATCCCCTCTCCTGCCTTTAGAGCTTTAGGGCTTTTGCTGGCCAGGGGACCCACAGAGCCCCTGCACCACAGCCAGCGTGGCTTCACCCGTCCCCGGACAGACACCCCCTGGCCAGACGAGTCACCCGTTTCTGGGAACTCTTAGCCATGGAAAAAAAAAAATTCCCAGCCCTCTGAGTGACTCACAGGGGAGATAATTGAATACAACACTTATTTTTCTTCCTCCTTCTGCCTAAAGAAACCCTCATCGCCAGTGCCCGGCGCTGGGAGACCACGACTTTCGCCATTCCCCTTTGGTTTTTTTGACTTATTGACTCCTGGGGGGTTTTCTCCCACTGCCGGAGTCTCCAGCAGCAGAGCTGGGCTGGGGACATGCCCGCCCTCTGGAAGAGTCACCCTGCTGTGGGGATTCTCGGGTGGCTAGAAAAGGTTGTGCTCGTGGTGAAAGTCCCTCCCTTTACCCCAGCCAGTGATTTCGTGAAACCTGCAGGAGCACAACCAGCCCTGGGGCCCGATCCTGTGCCCCACTGGACCGACACCTTGTGCAGAAGTCATGGCAAGACCCAGAAACGTCCCACACATCTCTCCCCGTGAAGAATTTGGCCAGCCACTCTCCAAGGGGCTCCCTTTGGGACCCTGGCCTGAGCTCCCTGGCCGGGCAAGGGCTGTCGCGCTCCGGCAGCTCCCACAGCCCCAGCTCCACCGCACGCTCCACGCCGCTATAAAAGCTTTGCTGAATCAGATCTAAACCAGGCCTGGAAATTCCTTTGGCATGAGCTGAGCCGGGGATTTCAAACCACATATAGCTTTTTCATTACAGCGCCTGTGCTTTTTTTTTTTTTAATACATATATATATTTTGATTTTCAGAGGGCGGGGGTTTTGCTGCTTTCCCAGCCTGTGGGTTTGGTTGGGTCCCTGTCCCAGTGCTGCTCGGCATCCTCGGGCCGCCGCGCTCCCGCGCTAAAAGCTTTTGCCTTCCGGCTGCCGGCTCATTAACACAGCTCAATTAATGCTTACTCCCCTCTTCTCCTAAGGTATTGGATTTCCAGTCTCTTCTGGCCAGGCTGAGCCACCGGAGCCCGGCTCCGTTGTGTGCACAGTCCCACCAAGAGCCAGGAGCGTTACCCCTCTTTGGGGTTAAAAGTGTTTTTATGGAGATTTCCCCTTCCAGCCCTGGGGAAGGGGAAAATTGCTGCTGCAGAAGGAGGGGAGGCAGGTAACCCCCACTTTGGCTCTATCTCGTGACCTATAAAGTACATTTAAACACATACCTTGGTTAAGTGAAGGACGCAGGGTCGGTCACCGCACAACCACCACCCTATTTCGCAGGGCGAGACCCTCCCCGCACTGCTGCCGGGGCACAAACCAGCTCCCAAACCACCAGAGATGGAAACTGGGCAGGCGGGAGAGTTTTTCCAGGGTGGGATGAAGATAAAACGATTTCCATGCGAACCCCTGCCTACCACGGCCGGGCAGGGCTCCCGTCCCACACCCCTTCGTCCCCCTTCCCCTTCCCACCTCCATGGAAAACACCTTGGCGGGGAGACACTGGGAGCTTTTAATAGAAAATCAGGAGTTTAAGTTGGCACGGCAGCGGCTGAAGCGGTGCTTGGAGCCACGCTGCGCTGACAGTTTATTTAGCAAAAAAAATAAAATAATAATACTGATGTTATAGATGCAAAATGGAGCAAGGGAGAAGGGGGCTGTTCTAGCAATGCTTTGCTTCTCCGTTTGGGGAGACTCGAGGAAACCTTGCTCCTGGGCTCGGTGTGAGCAGCACTTTTAATGATTAAATTGCATTTCCTTGCTCTTTGGCTAGCAGGGGCGAAAAACAGGGAAACAAGAAGTGGGAGGGAGAAAAAGGGGATGAGCGGCTTCACTGGCTTTGCCAGCACAGGGGTCTGCTGGTTGGGGCGGGTTGGAGGCTGGAGAGGCTGGGTCCCCCCTTTCCCCCAGCCACCACCGAGGCCCCGGGCTGAGCAGCGAGCAGTCCTGCTCCCCATGGAGGGAAAAGAGCCTTCAAAGGGATTTCTTTTGGAAAGGGGGCTGTAATTACCTGTTTATGGTTATAATTATTTCCCACTGTCCCTCGCAGCCCTACCCCAGCTCAGCGCTGAGGAAAGCATCCCCCACTCTGCCCCAGGCATGGGCTACGAAGGGCCCGGAGGTCTCCAGCCCAAATATTTAACATCCAGCCTGGGACCGCTTTTCTGGTAGCAAATTCCTTTCCAAATCTCCCCTGCAATTTGCGGCGGGCAAACCTTGTTTGAGTTTGAGGCTTTAGCACATTTTTGCCGCACCGTTTTTCGCAAGGGGAGGGCTCGGGGCCGTCCGGGCTGCATTTTGTGTGGTCCGGCCACCCCTCGAGTGCGGTGTCCTGCGCCCCGCCTCGCTGGTGGCACCCCGGTACCCATCCCACCTGGACCGCGGCACCAGGAGGACACCGGACCCCTCCCCACAGGGATCATCCCTGCACCCCATCCCCTCTGCCCTGCACCCCTGCACATCTGGGGCTGCCGCCGGGGCTCAAGGTCATCAGGCTTTTTTGTTGTTCTTTCTTTTTCCATTTTATGTGGTTTGTGGGCACATAATGGAAGGTGGATTCTGGAGGGGTTTGTTCTCTTGCCAGCCTGAATTATTAATCTGGCCGGGCTTCTTACTTTCTGTTTTTCTTTTTTTTTTTTTCCTTCCGCTCCCCCTGGATTTTATTTTAGGCAACGGCAAAGTCACCGCTGGCAATGCCAGCCCTCGCAGCAGCCTCCGATAGCATCGCTCACCAATGCACAGCCACGCTCTGGCCCACGGCAGCAAGGACCTGCCAGCTCTGGGAAGCATCCAGGGTCAGCACGGCCGCCCACGCCGGAGGAGATCATAGAATGACGGAATGGTTTTGGTGGGAAAGGACCGGTAAAGCCAGTCCAGTCCAACCCCCCTGCAAGAAGCAGGGACATCTCCAACCAGACCATGTTGCTCAGGGCCTCATCCAACCTGGTCTTGAATGTTTCCAGGGATGGGGCATCCACCACCTCTCTGGGCAACCTGTGCCAATGTTCCGCCACGCTCAGCATTAAAAATTTCTTCCTTATATCCAGCTTGAATCTACTCTCTTTTTGTTTAAAACCATTACACCTCGTCCTATCACAACAGGCCCTGCTGAAGAGTTTCTCCCCATCTTTCCTATAAAAATGGGCACACAGGGCCGGGCTACCATCCTCACCAAACATCACGGCACTGCGGTGGTGAGAAATCAAATCCCTCGGCTGAGGCAGTGGAGCGGTGGAGAGTCGGAGAGGGTCCAGCTCCCCACAGACCCCCAATTGCCATCCCCCCTCCTCGCTTGGGCAGGACCCTGAGGGGCTGCAGACCCCTGAGCGGTCCCCACCTTGCACAGCAGGAGTGTGCTCGCTCCCCATCTGCCCCAGCGCAGAGCCACACCGCCCTGAGCCCGCTGGGGCAGGGATGTCCCACCCGTGTGTCCCAGGCTGGAGGGGCCAGCCCCAGCCTTCTGTCACCGAGGGCAGAATAGGGGGACCATCCCAGCCCCCTGCCTTCACAGTGGGGCAGTTGCTGGCAGGAGGTAGGCAGGGTAGCGGCATTGATGCTTTGCTCCTCAGGGCGCTGGTGGCCTAGGTTGCAGCTCACCCCAAAAGATGCTGCCATCGGCACCAGCTGGGGGGTGATGGATGCCTCTGGGTTCTCCACTTCGCCTTCCCACCACCCCGTCCGTGGCAGGTATGGAGGCATCAAGCTGCTGGCTCAGGGCCAGGAGCATTTATTTATTTATACTGGGAAGACTGGGAGAGCATTATTAAATGGAGCGTCGCCACACAGCCACTGCAGAGGGGAAGATGCTCCCCGCCATCGCCGGGGCTGATGTTGCTATTCCCATCACACGACACTGGGCGAGCAGCCTCGGCAGAGGAACGCGCCGCCCCACACCCGCGGCACTAACGAAGCCCCCGGGAACCTGAGCACTGTGCAAGCCTGCGGCGAAGAGACAAAAGCACTTGTTGAAAGAGCCAGCCAGGCGGGAGCAACCCCGGGCACCTTGCCGTCTCATCACGGCACGGCAGCGGGGCATGTGGCCACGTGGCACTGCCAGCACCTCACCGCCTAATTGGTGACCCCCGGCTGGCGGCGGCAATTAGAGCCCCAGTCCAGCCTTCCACTGCGGACTCTCATTAACAGCCTTTGAGGATTCGGGGCGCGGGAAGCTGGGGGACGCAGCGAGTGCGCTGCCCACCACGTGCGTTCGGCCCACCCTAGCCGAAGGAGGAACGGGGTGACAATTTATATCTGCACTAATTGGCCTGACGCTGCTGAGCTGCGCCGAGCAGGGAGCAGGGAGGTCAGGGATACAGGGCCATCCTCCTCCTCCTCCTCCCCTGGAGCGGGTTCCTGCTTGGAGCAGAGGGTACCCATCCCCAGGGGCTTCTCCCTTACTTTCATCCCCTTTCCCAAAGCAGGTTTTGAGGCCAGATACTCACATTTTTGTTTACACTGAACGCTGTTTTACCTCCGTCTGGCTTAAGGTTATTTCCTGTGCCTTACAGCTGAGCAGAATTGGGATGCAAGCCATTAAAATTGCACTCCAAGCCTGCCATTTCATGAGACCTGAAAAAGGGGAAAATCAGTAAAAAAACCCACAAGTGCAGAGACTGTGTCTGTGCATCTACTGCCAGCGGAAAGCTGAGGCTGAAAAATGGGGATGTTGGTGTGGAAACCCGGGTCTGCGGGCGGCCAGCAAGGGCCCAGCCCCCAAATTAGGGGACGGACGTAGCAGGCTTGGAAAGCGCGGTGACACACAGTGTCTGTCTGTCCCCTCCATCCAGACATTGGACGGCTCCTCTCGCTGAGATGGGATACCCGACTCGCCATGGGAAGCCGGTGGCTGCCAAGGACAGATCCGGGCAGCAAATCAGCATCTTTGATCTCGATGGCTGCCCCGCCGGGTCAGCTGCGAACATGGCGCAGCAGGCTCCCCACTCCCAGCCTCAAATATCTGTCTGCTCCACTCTGGCCACAAACCCTCCCCCGGACTAGAACGAGGGAAAATTACATGTTCCCATTTGCAGATTTGGCGGAGATAAATCCCCCCGGAAGGCGCGGCTGGAGATGCCAGGGCCGATAGCGCTGGGCTGTGTGTGTCGCGGGAATGCCCTGGCTCCCGCCGTGCCTGCTGCCCCGGCACTGGGGCTGCCCCACTCCCAGGGAGAAGCTGGGAAACTCCCTCCCGCCCTGCTTGAGGTGGCAGGGGGCCAGGTTCATCCCATAAAACCCCAAGGGAGGATCGCTCCGTGGGCAAAATCACCTTGGATTAAACACGGGAGGAATAGTGGAGCAGTGATGCATGTGGGGTGGCCACTTGTGTAGCGAGAGGGTTTGGCCTCAGCTGCTGGGGAGGGCAGCCAGGCTCAGCGGCGTCCCTTCGTTCTGGAAGGGGCAGAGGGGATGTCAGGGACAGCCAGCTCTGAGGAGACCACCAGCAGGGAGTGATGTGGTGGGATGGTGCCAGGAGGGATGATGGGCGGAAGGGCTGCGGTGAGACGAAAGCTGAGAGGAGCCCAGGAAGGGGAAAAAAAAAACCTAACCCTGACGTGTGGCATATTTCATAACATGAGATGTGAGACTTTAATGGGCTCTGAGATATCCAAGCGGACAGGAAGCCTAAGCCTGCAAGCATCACGTAAAACCCAACAGCAACACGCGATACGATCACCGCGCTCCTTCGCCCGTGGCCCCTGAGGGCCCCGCTCGCCCATGGAGCACCAGCTCTCCTGCTTAGCTTGAAGAGGTATTGCGGCAAGAGATCCTGACCTGAAGGGCTGGGCCAAAGTGGTCAACAAAGTTTTAAATAAAAAGCAACGCTGCCTGAGGCCGGGCTCTGGAGGGAGAGGCGAGCTGGGAAGGCGGCAGGTACGTCACTGTGAGTTGTGGCCAGCGCTGTATTTCTCTGTGGCAAAGTTGAGCAGTAAATCCCGGCTGGGGGATGTCTCGGAGGCACTGAGCGACAGTGACTGCCAAAATTTATGGCTCAGAGGCAGCAGAGCCATGCTGTAAATACAAGAGGTGTTCAGGAGAGCTGGCCAGCCCCCGCACATCCCTGACAGGATCATCCCTTTGCCCATCCTCTCCCCTAGTCCAATTTTGTCTTATTTTTGGTTTCACAGCAAGCTCTGCTGATTGCTGGTAAAATGTCCCCATCTCTGCAAGGAGCTGGTACCTGTCCCCAGCAGCGCTGGTGCTGGCCGTCATGGCTAACAGCCACCATGACTCACACCAGCGGCATCAGGAATAAGAGGGAGCCGAAATTTGGGGTGGTCATGGCTGCAAACCATCTGCAACCTCTCCCCATCACCACCTGGGCTTTGCTGCCCACGGTTGGTTTAACCCCCCAGCTGCATCCCATGGGCTCACTCCCCATTGACCCCCACTGGAACCCTGCAGCTGCTCCCACCTCCTATTTAAGGCCAGAAAAGATGATTTAGGCCATGCTAGCACTTATCTCCGTGAATAAATCTGCGGCTGTCACAACTTCTCTACCAAGTGACACTGACGGTGGCCGGCCGGGTCCCAGCTGAATGTGCCAACCCATGATGGGCAGCACTGGGATGCAGGCTGGTGGGCTGTGAGCCCACTGGGGTTTCATTGTGGGTGGGCGAAGATTAGCTTCTGTGCTGAGGAATCAGAGAACGGAGAACATCATCAGTGGGCTGGAGAAGGGAAAGGAACTCAGCCTATGACCCCACTGCAGTGATGAGGTGTCCGTCATAGAAAGAGCCCAAAAACAGATTCAAGGGAACAAGACGGGAAATCCCACCAGAAATGTGAAAGAGTAAGGGCAGCCAAGGGGGGAGCGAACAAAAACGTACCCGGGAATGACAAATAACAGCGATGAAATAAAATAAGCTTCTCCCGTTGACGTCACTTTGGGATTTTGCTCTCCACGCCCGCCGGGCACAACACAGCCTGCGGGAGGGGGGAAATTAAACAAATTCAAAGGGAATTGAGAAACCTCCGCTCCCCCCGCGCCTCGCGCGCAGCTCCCACTCGCGGCGCCCGGCGCGGCGTGGGCTGCACCGCGGCGCCCCCTGGCGGCCGCACCGGGCGGTACCGGCGGCGGTTGCCCTCCCCTGCGGCCGCAGCGTCCCGTCCAGCGGTTGCCAATCCTAGCGGGCTTTTAGCGAAAAACTGCCGTTTTCTGTAAAATCCCGCAGCGTTTAGAAGCTATTTAGTGCCTGGGCTACTCCCCGCTGGGTTGTAAATAATATTTTCCAGCACTGAAAATTGTTTACTAACATTTTACTGCGGTCTTATTTTCCGAAGAGGGGATGCGGCGTGGAAACGAGTGGCGCAGAGCTCAGCGGGGGCGCGGGCTGCAGGCAGCGGGCGGATCAAAACGCTCTCTGAAACTGATTTGCAAAATTGGGAGTGAAACTTGGCACGGTTTGGAAACAAAACACTGCCTCCCCTCTGTCTCAGTGTTTTATTCACTGTTTTCCTGTATTCTATCCCAATTCCATGTACCAACCCCTCATCTATCCAGCTGACCAGGGGTTTGAATTTGGATTTAATGCAGGCACTGTGACGTCGCAATATTTACAGCATCAGCGTATCCACTGGGATGCCTCCAGCCACCTCAGCAGAGCGATAACGGCAGAGGGCCTGGCCCACCGATCCCGTCTGGAAACTCTGTGACGTGTGAGCCTCCCCGGCCAGGCCTCTCCAGAGAAAACCGCTGCAGGACCTGGCACCAAGCCCACGGACTCCAGCCCAAAGCTCTTCCTCCCACTGGTGATTTCTGCACAAAGCCTTGGCTCCATTACTGAAAACAGGCTGCTGGTGCCAGCCCTGGAGTCAGGAGTGGAAATAAAACTCCTCCCTGGGGGGGGCAGTCCATGCGGGAAGTTTTTCTCTGGCCACTTACAGCTTTGGCACTGGAAAATGTCTGGGTGTAGCAGCACGGGCACCAGAGGGGTCAGGCCATGGTGCCATGCAGTGCTGCTGGCTTTTCGGGTACTCGACCTGTGGCTGCTGTTAAAGCTGGGAGAAAGGCTGCACCACGCTCCTGCGGTGCTGTCACCCACATTTCTGGGCTAAAAGCTGTTGGCTGCCTGGGTATTGCAGCCTCGTACCTCGAGCCAGCCATTTGACGTGCTGCTGAGGAAGCACTGGGCTCTGCGAGCGCAGGCGGGTGGCCAGCAGGGACCTCAATTTGGGGACCCGTGTTATCCCTGGCCCGCATGCCGACTTGACTAAGCCAGTCATGGCACTGAGGCCAGTTCCAGTCTTGGTTCCCTGTTTGGGCTCCGCTCTGTGCCTTTTCTGTGTGACCAGAAGCGGTGCTGGGGTGTTGGGTGCCTTTGAGGCACCGAGTGGCTCCAGCAGTACCGCGGTGTGGACGGATGCTCATTTGTGTAGAAAGCAATTGCAGCCAGGGCAGGCGCCAGCGTGGGGTGAGGTTAGAGCAGGCAGAGAGAGGCATCGCCTGGGGTTGGGGTCAGACCACGTTACACCACCCCTAAACCCCCACCCTCCTCACACGTGTCCTCACTCTTTGAAAGCATGGCCGGGCTGCTCGGTAGAGGGGGCAGGGAGGCAAGTGGATAACAGGGAGCAATAGTGCTTGTGAGGGACACCAAAGGACCTGTGAGGGCCTGTCCAAAACACCCGTGGTACTGCAGGGAGGAGGATGGGAAAGTATCAAGATCCTGCTTTCCAGGAGAGAATGATCATAGAAATCACGGAATGGTTGGGTAGGAAGGGACCGTTAAAAGCCATCCAATTCAACCCCCCTGCAAGGAGCAGGGACATCTCCAACCAGATCACGTTGCTCAGAGCCCCGTCCAGCCTGGCCTGGAATGTTTCCAGGGATGGGGCATCCACCACCTCTCTGGACAACCTGGGCCAGTGTTCCACCACCCTCAGTGTAAAAAATTTTTCCTTGTATCCAGTCTGAATTTACCTCCCTTTATTTTAAAGCCATTACCCCCCGTCCTATCACCACAGGCCCTACTGAAGAGTTTTTCCCCATATTTCCTGTAGGCCCCCTTTAGGTACTGGAAGATCACTATGAGGTTTCCCCTGAGCCTCTTCTCCAGGCTGAACAGCCCCAACTCTCTCAGCCCATGCTTACAGGAGAGGTGCTCCAGCAAATGATTGGGTTTGAGCGCATTGCGTAATGTATCTGTAAAGCTACAGACTGATTAAAAAAGGTTTAGGAGATCGTGCTAAGTTACATCATCCGTAACCCTGCCTAGATGATGCTAAACTTCACTTAACCCTGCCTAGGTCATGCCAAGCATCACCTATGGTAGGAGGGAGGTATTACCTTGATAAAACACATTGGCTCCTAACGAAGAGTGGGACTTTCTGGGTGAGTGCTTCGACAGACCAGAGACCTACCTTGGCTGGACCAATGGTGGAACCCGGACTGGTGATCTCTCTCTCTCTCTCTCTCTCTTTTCCCTCTTTCTTCTTACTCTTTTACATTTTTCCTAATAAGTAACGCAAGGCATAAAATCCTTGCATGTGTGATAAAAAAATAAGTATTTCTGCTATCCAATTATTTACCAATGAGCCTAACTATTGAATATAAGTCTCTGTTTACCTATGGATTGGTATTTTATACACCTTATTCCAACCAGGGGAATAAGGTGTCACCTCTCCCTCCTCTCCCATTGCGTACTGGGACGGAGTAAATCGGATGCGATATAGTTGCAGGCGATAAGTTGGGATGTGACCCAGGGCTCAGGGGGGCTCAGGAGGGCATGGCAGCCCCAAAACCAGACCCCGCAGTGAGCAAACTCTGATGCCTGGAGCTGCCACACCAGGCTGGGGGTTTGGACATGGGTGGTGGGGACACAGCTGGGACAGGAAGGGATGGTGGGGAAGGATGTGTTCCCCCAACCTCTTAGGATCTAGGAGGCAAATTGGGTTTTTTTCCATGTGTAAAGCAGAGCCCTGAGCTCAGACACACAAACCCCGGGTGCCAGGGTGGTGCTGGAGAAGCAGCAGGGCTGCAATGTGACGCTGTGAAATTACACGGTTAACGGAGCTGCTCTAATGAGAAAATGAGCCAGACATCATATGGTGTTGATTTAGGGCTTGAATATGAAGAATAGGGGAAAAGGAGGAAAATAGTGCCAGACAAACCCCAAAGCCCCATGCGTTTATAAAGGCGCTTTGTGCAAACGCGTTGCTTTTACCCTGGGATGCAAGCGGCGCTCCTCCGGCTGCCCGTTCGGGGCAGCGATTCATGGGGTTTGGGCAAACCAGAAACCCAGTCCCCAGCTCTATGAGGAGCTGTCCCTTGTGGAGCAACTCAATGCTGCTAGGTAAAGTGCTGGCAAAGAAGAAGAAAACTAAAGCATCGTTCAGGATGACGCCGTTCAGCTTTTCCCCTCCACAGTTTTAACGATGTTTTTATCATTTGAGGCATCTGATCAGCTTTCGGAAGTGGGGTCCGACGTCGCCCTCAGAAACTTTTGAAGTCTTCCCATTATTTTCTAAAAATTGTGTGTTTTGAGTGCTGTGAGAGATGCTTTTGCTGGGGGGATGCGACTGCCTTTCACATCCTACAGTGACAAAAACTAAACGCCCCTTGTAAGAAGTCCCAGGAAAAAAAATGAAGCTTATTTAGCTTTCTTTTAGAAACCTGAATGCCAGCTGTTAGCAAGGAAGCTTTGAGCTATTAAACCAAAGTAGGTTCCCTGAGTGATGCCACCCCAAATTTTCCTTGTATCAGGGTGGCTCTGCACTCCCTGGGCCCACGGCTGCAAGGAGCTGCAGAGAGCTCTGGATGTTAAGTCTGGACTGAATTATTCTTTGCAAACCAGTCTATTAAAAACTTAATACAAATACAAGTCTGCCTTGAAACGCTCTGTGACTGAGGGTGTCCTGCTGCCCGGGCAGCCTGCTTGGAGGAAAGACAGGACTTCAGCATCTGAACCAAAGCCGGGTTATAAATCTGAGCCATCCGGAGCCTGCGGAGCTTGAATCACCCACGCTGAGCCCCCTCGGTGAAGGCAGAGGCAGACCTGTGTTTGGGGAAGACGTAATGAGAAGAGATCCCAGGCCATTAATTTCATTACAGCAGTTGTGATTAATGGCAGCAGCGTGGAGCATCACCAGGGAGGATGGATGGGGGATCCCAGCCCGTCAGTGATTCCCTACCTCCAGGAGCTGCTCTCTGTGGCTGAAAAGGGAATTAAAATTAATTTCTCCTCCTGGTGGCTCCTCCTGTGAGATGCTGAAGATGGCAGCATGTACCGGCAAAAATGAACCGGCTGGCAGCAAACCTCTTCTCTCTGAAAAAAAAAAAAAATCATGAGTTATGGATTTTTCTTGCTATAGGCCAGGAGCAAAAATAAATAAACCCCAAAGCTCACGAGTTCCAGTCTTATAGACCATGAGAAAAGCCGTGCATGTGCATGAATACATGCTCGCAGGGAAGAGCAGGGTTTGATACAAATCATTTCTGCAGACAAAAGCCACGGGAGGAGCTTGTGTCCATGTCCATCTCCCTACCCTGAGGAGGACACACTTTGGATAGACGTTTTGCCCAGAGTATTTCATTCCCTCAGCTGCCAGAGGCTTTGCTCTGGGCCATGCTGTGGTGGCTCCTGGTCACCTCGCCTGCTCCCTCCCTTGCACAAGGTTCACGGGCAGAGATTTGGGGTGATGAGTTTCCCCAAAAAGGAGACCCAGGCAAAGCCCCCGGCATCCCAGCCGGCAGACAGACGGACAGCCGCAGCGTGCCGGCTGCAGCTCAGCGGGCGAAGGGGCGAGCAGGGGCAAGGAGCAGCGATGCGCCTGGCCCGCGAAGCAGTCAGGGAGGCAGCGAGGCACATGGCGAGCGGCATTTGCGTCACACCTGCCGGGCCGGGCCGCTGCGGGAAATGGCCATGCTGCAAAACTGATGGAGAATATGGTCTGGGCTTGGGATTGGCTTGCCTTTTTTTTTTTTTTTTTTTTTTTTGCCATGGTGTTGAGTTCAAACCCAGGAGATGGGTTCCTTCCCTTTGTCAGATGGGAAGTATTTCATTTTGGAAATAATTAGTTTCAGTTTGGAGATGTTTAAAGGCGCATCTGGAATTTTAAAGGGGGAAAAAATAGAAATGAAGGCATCTTGAAGAGTAGAAACGAAGAAAACAAAAAATAGTCACTTCAGAGGCTTATTTCTAAATGAACAATGCACCAGAGCTGACTCACTCATTTTTCTTTTTGTTGTACCCAGAACAAAGTGCTTTTTCCCTTGATAAAGCCCTCAAAGACTCAGGAAGGGGAACCATCCAGCACCCCATGGAAGTAGCAGCAAAGCTGAATGGAAGCACAGAGCATGGAGAACATCAAACAAGCATCACTCTAAGTGTGCGGGGGAGGCAGCATGTCCCGCCGGAACGTGGCCAGGTGCCTGCCCAAGTCCTGGCTCCTCTGAGTGCCACAAAATCCCTGAGTGTCCCAAGCGCGGCGTCCCGAGTGTGGCATCCCTGCCTTCACGCACGGCAAGCACAAGAGGCCAATACGCAGGGTGGGTTCGGTGCTTGACCGGGATTTAGCAGGCAGTAGCCTGCTGCGGCGGGCCAGCGGTTTTCCCTCAGGAAAGCCTGTTTGGTGATTTGCAGCACTAATTTGTCACAAGCTGCCACAGGCAAGGATGCTTTCACGGGCCTGAGGATGCAAAACCCCGTGATGGACCATGAGGATGCAAAATCTGGATTCTGTAAAACCGGGGCTCTGCGGTAGGGAGAGCCATCGCCTAACGAGACCCGACGGACAAAATGGCTCTTAATTACTAAAAGTGCTATTAGAGCTGATGAGCACCTCGAGCCCATCCTGGGGGCTGACGTGACTGTGGGCAGTGGCCGTGCGCAGAGGATGGCAGCGGCCAAGGCTGGGGAAGGGGCATCCCACCTGTGCCTCTGCGTTCACTTACAAAAATACAGATATAAAGATGGTTTTACTGTTTTTTTTTTCTTTTCCCATCTACTTGTATTTTTGTGGCGGGGGTGGCAGTTTTGCCTGGGAAGGGGCTGCTCCTCCATGGGCTGCGCAGCCCCCAGCCTGGCCCTGCAGCCACTGCCTGCCACAAAGTCCCCAGTACTTCACCGGGTTGGGGGGGACCAAAAGCAGCCCCACACTCACCCCCAAATCAGCTGCTACATCTGGAAAAGGCATTGGAGCTGCCACTTCCCAGCCTGGTCCTCCCACTCCCAGGGCAGAAATTGGGCATCTATTTGTGCTACAACAGCCCGCAGCGATTGTGCGGCACACAATGATGGAGAAAGGGAGGAAGCTGGCCTACAGAAACTGGAAGCACATCAGTGGTTTCCTGCAAAGGGACAGGGCTGCAGCTGGAAGGAGAGGCACAGCCCGAGAGCACAACCGAAACACCCCGGGGAGACCGGAGCATCCGCCGTGGCCCTGGGCCACGCAGCGCCTGCGGGCTTGTGGCAAACAGGGAAAGACATGCAAGGCCACCACTAATTTCCCTGATGTTGAGCAGTGGAGGATGAAGCCGTCCTCCTAATTAATGGCAGTGGGTTTTGGGCAAAGTAGGAGGGAGGGAGAGCAGCCTCTGCCCACCGAAGTGGGAAGGAAGAGCATCAGGATGGAAATTTGGGTGCTGAAGGAGCTGCGACTGCGGGTCAGGCGCTGGTGCCGCAGACCCCGGGGAAGGGGCCGGAGCCGGAGGCGAGGAGTGAGGGACGGGAAGGAACTGGCCAGCACCTCTCGCCCCAGCCGGACGCGGGTGGCCGGGGGATGCCGCACACATTGTTCCCCAGATCCGGCTAGGGCCACAGGATATCCTGGAGGAGCTGCCAGACCCCACGGCTGTGGGGATGAGGTGGGGGGGTGGATCGGGCCCTCCACCAACGGGACGCTTGGGTTTATTTCATCTTGGCCCCGAGAAAAGTCACGTGTAGGTGATGCCAAGGTTGCGAGGACACCGTAGCAATTTGGAGTGAAGCGGGAAAACTGGCTGTGATTTGCTCTCACCTGTTGAAAAGTGAAACCCGAGGGGCTATAGTGACCTATAACGTTACGTGGGTGTTGGGTGAAGTGGTTGGGTGGAAAAATCGCAGCCAGCAAGCAGCCAGCTGGAGGGAGGGGAAGTTTTCCAAGGTCTGATAAGCCCCGGGGACATGACGATCCTGCTCTATCTGCCCGACCGACAGACTGGGATCGGCCGGCGCCTGCTGCACCCCGGCAAGGCTGTCCGCCCCGGCCAGCACTGGCAGTCCCCAGATACCCAGAACGTCTTTTGCAGCACCCATGGGTGCCCAGCAGCATCAGCAGCCCTTGGGCTGGAGACCAACCCAGTCTTGCCACGTGTCGCCTTGGCTTCGTGCCGCTCTCCCAGTATCAGGCTGCTAAAAATAATCTGGAGGCAGCAAAGAGAAGGCGATGAGTAGCCGAGCCTTCACGGCTTTGCTTCACATCGCTTTTTCAGTTTGGCAGATGGGGCTGGATGGGCTGACGTGACCACGCTCTCATCCCAAGGGGCCCTGGGAGCTGTGAGGGGGAGATGCCTTTCCCCATCCACCCCCCAATTTGGGCTAGGAAAGCTCCACCGATGTGCCAGACCCAGTTTGGTTTCCTCCCATCTGCTTTCCCGGCAACGGGTGATTGTGCACAGCCACGCTGCTGATCCTGCCACCGACTGCCCCAATGGCCTTGGTCACATCCCTGCGCCCCCACTGACCCCTGTAAGCAAGGGGACCCCTCGGCTCGCATCAGCTGGTGGGGAGCCCTGCAAGCGCTGCTCTTGCCAGCTGCATGGTTTCCTTCAGGAATTTTGGGGTGGTTTTTAGCTTTTTATCAGGGCTCGGGTGGCAGGCAGGAGGGGGAGGACAGCGACCTTGCGCTTGTGCCTTGGTGCGCACACCTGCAATCTGGGTGTGCGGCTTGCGCCCGCCCACCGGCTCCTGTTGCAGGAGGTGTCACAGCTCTGCTGAAAGGCTGGGACGATGTTCCTCATGTTTTCCTCCACCTCAAACGGTGGCTGACTGAAACTGCTGAGAGGTCTTAAATATTTAAGAAGTTGAGCACCAGAAATACATATTTTTATCCTATCCAGGTGATTACTCGGCTGCTTGTGAATTATATTTGCATCTTGAATATACACACCGGGGAGCTGATGGGGGAGCAGCGACCAGAACAGGGTTCTCCACACCAAGAGCCAGGAACAACCATCAGGAAAGGAGTTTCTTTTGGGGGAAATGGAGATATAAAAAGTTCAGCTGGGCTTGGTACGAGAAAAGGGCAACTGAGGCAGGTGAAATATTTCATTTCGGAGCCTGAATCGCTTCTTTAAATGGCACTGGGGTACATTTGGTGAGGAAATGTCAGTACAGAAAAAGTGTAAAATCCTTCTGAGACAACTGGTGTGAAACTGACTTAGGGAAAAAAACGGATTTTTTTTTTTCCTTCCTAAAAATGTGATGAACAAAACAGGAATTCATGAAATGTTCGACTTGACATGACTCTGCCTATTTCTGTGAGAGAAAAAAAAAAAGAGAAAACCCACAACGCCATGACTCAAAAATGCCGCCCAGTGCTGGCAGCAGCTCCCGCGCCACGAGCCGCCAGCGCGCCCAGCTCCACGCCGCCCGGAGCATCGCCCGCGGCCGTCGGTCCAGCCGGCATCTCCCGGGCGGGATGTCTGTCCTGCCGCTCGCCCGGCTCAACATCGCCTGGCGACGTGGCATCAGCCACCGGTTCCTGCCGGCAGTAATGGGGATAATACCCAGCTTTTAAGGGATGAAGCGTGTTGGGCAGAGGAGCTGGGCCCGGCTGCCGGAGCGATTCCTCGTCAGCATCTGTCAGGGAAGATTAATGCCTAAGTAGGTTGTGGGCCAGCTGCCAGCAGCATTTTTAATAATCAGATGCTGTGCGCTGTTCAAGCAACCCACAGAAATGAAGTTGCCTCATTACAAAGAAGAAATAAATATGTTGACATGAAGTAGCTCATTCGCCGGGGATGTTACAGCTGGTGACAACCCCAATTCATGCCTGGGGGTCTGGCACCCCCCAAACCCTCTCCTGGGCCGTAGCATCACTCGTGCTGGCCCGCGGCCGGACCGATCGGCTGAGGAGGGCTGTGCAACCGGCACAACTCCTGCAAAAAAATGTAAATAAGGCCCCGTGCTGGCGCTTGCAAGGTCTTGCAGATAAAAAAAGGGCAAATTCCTGTCTCCCGGGGAAGGAGCTGGGCTGGGTTTGGGGTTCGGGGCCGGGAGCCCACGCACCGGGGTCACACCTCAGGGCACGGCCATGGCTGTGGTGGCATCACTGGGGGAAGTGTCACCCCATGCCTCATCAGCAACGTCACCGATCCCCAGCATTTGGGGTACGGTAGAGAACGGCTCTTTCCCATCTGCTGCCACTCAGATCCAAGCTGCTGCCTGATGCTGCCGTAAAATCCAGGTCGCCTTGGAGTTTTGCACTTCATTTTCTCTACCTGCAGAGAAAAGTAGGTGTTTAGGAAGAAATTACAGATAGAAAAATGTACAGTCCTCTTGCACCAGGTCATCAATCCTAATCCCGTGGGATGTGGTCCGGCTGGTGGCGAGAGCCGGGGAGCAGAGAGCAGGGCCTCGTGCACCCACCCAGCCCTGCCCAGCTCGCGGGGGACATGTGCTGAGGCTCACTGGGGCTGGCAACCCCGAGCAGCCGCCAAACCATCCTCACCCTCATCTTCATCCTCATCTTCATCCTCATCCTCCCAGAGGCTCGCCTGGCACCAGCCCAGCATTAAACGGGAGCTTAACCGCCCGGACAGGCTGGGGAGGATAGCAGTGTTATTAATAGAGCCGAGGCGGAACGTGCCACTTACGGGTCCCAAAATAGGCTGCCGAGGCGAGGGGAGGCCCAAACGGAGGTTGCCCTTGCACTGGAGCTCTCCGAAAGGGCAGTGAGGGCAGAGGCTGGCACAGCTGGAGCCGGGATGTCAGGAGCAGCCATGGGCATGGGACGGTGTTGGGTCCCATCCCAGGGCAGCGGCAGCCGGCAGTGAAAACGCGTTTCTCCTCCCCGGCATTGCACAGACGCTCCTATGGGCAACCCGGGCTGACCCCCGTAAGAGGATTACTGGGCTATTAGCGGATTGGGACCGTAGGGAGGATGCTTGGAGAAATTTGCTCTCCCTCCCCTTGGGAAGGGACACTCGAGGTCCCAAGTGGGTGCCCTCCTGCATGCAGAGCCGTGGGTGAGGCCAGGGCTGCGCTCCCCATCCCCATTCCCGTCCCCATCCCTCTCAGCCAAAGGCCATGGGCAGAGGTGAAGATGATGGTGGGGTGAAGGCACCCGGTCAGGCAGCAGCTGGCACGCAAAGCCCCGGATGGGCTCACAGAGACGATTTGTTGTGGCTGGGATTTGCACCGGGCAAGCCCGAGCCCCCATGTGCCTGCAATGCGGCCAGCGCCGGCCACGGACCATGGGAATGCGGCCGGCTCACCCGGGAAAGCTCCTTCCCCTGGAGCTGGAGAGATCCCAAAGACTTACATTCATTTAACCTGAAAACGTAGCAGGGTGGAAAGAAATCCGGGAGTGGTATCGACAGCAAAATCCCATTATTGGCCATGAAATATGCATGCGCTGTAACCGCGCCGGAAGGGCGTGGGTTGCCATCCCCGGCAGCCTCTGCCACCGACCCCTGGCTGGGATACTGTGGAAATGGTTGGGTTTTGCAACCCCGGGGGCAGGAGGCTCCTGTCTGGGGTGAGGGTGTGGATACGGCCCCGCAGGGTACATCAGGCTGCGTGACACGGCCGCTCCGCCTCTGTTATTTACACCCCTGGTCTTACCGAGCTGTGCTCCGGCACCAGGCTCAGCCGCGTCTCCATCCCTCTTCCCAGCCGCCCCAGTGAGACCTCACGCTGCCAAAACACCCGTGGGGGTAAAACAGCCCCGAATCCAAAGAGGGGAGGTTTCACCCCAAAAGCAGCTCCATCAGCTCAGCACATCCCGGGAGCTGCTTCGCACTCACAGTCACTTTTTAAATCAGCACCCAGCTAATTACCTCTGGCAATAAGGAAACCCTGTGTTTGTAGTGAGTATCTGCTTTAAAATGATGTTTTACACAACATAAAAGGATTATTTTATAATTAACTGTCTTCTAAGCCCTGGCCTATTGAAATTATGATATTAAACCACACACCGTTCTCTGCTTTTTAAACATCATCTGGAAGTTGATTAGTTTTGCATTACTGAAGAGCAACTCCATTGAAATATTTAATCATCATGAGACCTTTTTCATAGAAATGTTAACATTTGATTTTTAATTTTTTTTTTCTTTTTTTTCTGTGGTAATTACTCTAGCTTTGCTTACACCAAAAAAAAAAAAAAAAAACCCAAACCCAAACAACCTGTCAAAGCAATTTTCCTGCAACGAAGGGATGAAAATAGTCCTGTGATGAACACCTGGAGCATCCTTCGGCGTTCTCTGCCTGGCACAGCTCCAGGTAGGAGTCGGTGCTGCCGCTGCAAGCCCAGCTCCCACCCTGAGGACCAGCCTAACGGCGGCGTGCGATGCCTCGCCGGGGATTTTCCTTTCCCAAGGGGCTGATCCTGACTCCAGGAGGAGCAGGTGGGAACAGGGCGGGTGAGATCAGGCAATCTGCCCCAGGTTTTATACAGGGCAATGAGAAATTTTAGGACTGAGCTGCAAACCATGACACCAGGATGCTCAGAGCCACTCAGCTTTCTTGGCCATGTCCACGTCGGCACGGGGAATAAACCATCTGGTTCTAGACACACTTGAAATTCAGCTCCTGCTCCATGCCAGTCATCGGAAATGATGCATTTGTTGTGAAATGAAGCCAAGAGAGTAGTAGAGAAACCTTTTTCGCACTACGCCTTAAATAACCAGAACGTTTATTCTATAGGCAATGAAATTCTTACACGTTTCGGTCAGATAATGAGGATAATGTTTCTGGCTTAAGGAAAGCACTCCTAACATCAGCAAAGGGGAAATGCATATTTAAATTTAGAATTTTAAGTTACAAATTTGCATGCAAATGTATATTTAGAAATTTGAAAGAGCTAAATCATACATTTCTGGCAGGCTTTTACTTGTAAAAGAAATTTCCAGTGTGGATATGGCATTGTATTAAATTCCATTATGTTGCTTAGAAAAAAATATAAAAGCTATAGAAAAGCGAAGAAGCTCCACAAAATGCAGCCGGGCTTTTCTCTAAGGCACATCCCATCATGCAGCTGCACCGCTGGAACCTGGGAACATTCAGTCCTTGCCAGAAAAACAGTCCCAAACATTTGTGGACTGGTTTTTGCAACCTGTGCATGTTGCATTTGCCCCCAGATTTTGGGTTTAATTGAGGTTGGGGACCCCCCAAAACCTCTTTGCAGAAATCGAGCAGAGGTGCCCAGCGAGTGGGGCGCGTCCCTGGGTTTTTGGGTGGATACCACACTGAAAAGTCCTGAAATATTTGTTTTCTTGCAATTTTCCTTTCCAAACAATAATGGGAGAGTTTTCTTTATTTTTGACCTAAAGGACCCCAAAAACATTTGTCTCCACCAGAGCTTTATTTATTTTCCCCATGGAAAGCTTTCACCCAACCGGCAAAGCCTGAAACCACCATTCCCACCATTCCCCTAACCAGTCACGACACAGCTTTCTACCCCACCACTGCGAGGAAAACTCTCCTCTAAGCAGTGGCACACTTCTAAATAACTTCAAATACACCTTTAAAATTCTTCCCCTCCTTGCTTAAGAACATAATTGTTTTTCACTTGCAGTAACCTTCCCAGAGATGCTCGTGGCTGATTTATTGACTAACTCCTCCTGCGCGCACGGAAAATCACCCATTGGTTGTGGAGAGCTCGGTGTTCCATCAAGCATCATCATTTTGCCTACGTTTTGATTCAACATCATCACCCAGCGCCGGCGGGGCTGCGGAGGGCACCGTTGTGCATTTCCCTGTGGTCACACGCCCTCACGAATGCCATTTGTTTTGAAAAAGAGGTGTTTTGTGTTGCAGGAGGTGGGCAGCGTGTCTCGGTACTCATTGCATTGATGTTGGCTCCACGCCCTGCCTGCCCCGGCCATGCCATGGGCACGCCGCTGCTGGCCGCCTGCCCGGGTTCTCCTTCGCTCCGGGGATGGTGCAACGCTGCGGCTCAGAGCACAGCACGTGAAGGATCCCCCCAAAAGAAAAAAAAATAATCAGGAATTAGAAGAAGCAGTGTTGCTAGGGAACCAGAAGTGAGCACTCAGCTCCTTTTTCCCCTAGAGTCCAAAAGAAATCCCTGAATTTCAGGTCATGTGCAAAGAGGTGCTTGGCCGGCGGCTCCCAAGGCTCCGCACGGTTCCTGCCGGACGTTGGTGTCTGTCAGAGCCAAGGGGCTGCTCCTGCACCCAGGGCACACAGACAGGGCAGCAACAGAGGGTGGAGAGGGGGATGATGGAGGATAGAGATGGCAGCGATGGAGGATGGGAAGGACAACGATGGAGAGTGGAGAAGGAGATGATGGAGGACGGGAAGGACAGCAATGAAGGATGGAGAGCAACCCATTGCGGGGAGCAGAGTTGAGTCAGGAACAACAGAGGGCTGCGGTTGTTGCCACTTGCTCGACCCAGAAGAAAGTTCGTTAAGCTTTAATGCAATCGGGTATCAGCGGATATTATTTATGAGCCCCCAGAATTCCTGTATCATTAGGCTTGAAAAAGGTATAAAATATGAATGATGCTAATGAGAAACACAAGGCTGAGGGCCCTCCAGGCTGCCAGGGAGGAGTGCGCTTCATCACCCGAACGGCAACTGCCCGTGTTTCGCCGTGCATCCCAGGCTTGCTGCCGGGGCTGGAAGCTGCCGGGGCGTGTCCCCACCACCGCTGCCCCAAACTCATTCACTCTGCAAAGCACGGATCCCCCATCCTCCGCAGGGTGCTCCTCCTCACGGACCTCGAACCTGAATCCCAGTACGCGCCACGTGTGATTTTGGAGCACTGAAATGACTCTTACCCACATTGTCTTCCAGCCTGGGAGCCGACTGGCTTCTGTTACTAAACATAATGCTGACTTTTCCTATTTTTTTTTTTCTGAAAACATTCCAGATATTTTCCAAAGCAAAGCCCCAGAGGATGCTATTTTCATTCCCCCTGTGGGCTGAGGAGCTAGCTCATTTTCCACCCACAACATAGCCCTGGTTTTACTTGGATGCACCATTTCTTTTCAGGTAGCTTCCCGTCGGGATCCCCAAGCATCCAGGGAAAGCAGGCTCCCCCGGTGCTGCCCTGTGCCTGGGCTAACACATCTCAGAGCTTACAGCCTTGTCACTGCACTGCTTTTTTCCCTTTTCCCTGCAAAGATCTGGATTTTCTAAAGCTTCCTATTCCTTCAGCATTGACAGTTGCAGAGCTGGTCTCGTCTTTTTGAGGGACATCGAACTGAAGGGAGTTTAAAAGACGCTGCCAGGATAACAGGGTTGTTGCTGGTGCTGCAAAATGCCACCTGGATCTCTCTTCACGTGAAGTCAGCCCAGACACCACAGTATTTCCCAGATGAAGCCATTCTAAAAAATTCAATGGCACAGGGGATGCTGGCAGCAGGCAGTCCTGAGATTCATCTCACCGTCACCCAGCATCACTAGTAAAGGTTGAAATTTTGGGACATTTAGTCTCTGGGGTTATTGTCCCCATGGGGTTATTGGCTCCAGAGAAGGCACGAGAGGCTTCAGCTCCAGGAGAAGATTTTGGAAGAAGAGCCATGCTAAAGCAGAGCAGGCCTTGCCTCGCACCATCAGGGATACGAAGGAAGCTCTTTGCTACGAAACCCAAGCGACGGCGCACTGAGCTCCCGGGCTCCTGGCTGCTGCGTTAAACGTGAGCGGAGAAATCCCCGCGAGCAGCCCACCAGCTGCTGCTCATCCTTCGACAGCTCTTAACAATTTAAAGGCCAAAGAGCTGAATCCCTCTGCCCTGAGAGCTCTCGAGCAGAGTCATGGGCCATACCGAGCCGCTCTCTTCTATATTTCTGTGGCATTCAGGGCTTGACTTTCTTTGCCCGCAGTAAAAGCCATTTTGTCTGAGGGGTGCCTCACTGCAGCTGAGCCCTGCCAGGCGGATGCTCGGCAGGGAATCTGACATCTGGCTAAGACCCAAGGACTTTAAAGACGATTTTGATCTAAAACTCCACATAATCCCACGACAACATAACCTGAACTTGTTCTCTGAGTCACCCTTTTGCTACCAAACCAACCCAAACTTTAGTAATGACCTGTAAGCCCTCTCAACCAGCTCAGTGCTGGGAAAACAAGGGGATGTTTGTACAAACCCAGAGCTACAATTTAATCCTGCCTGGCTGGGGCAAGAGTGCAAGGGACCGTCTTTTCTTGGGAAAATATAAACCAGCTCCTTCTTCCTTTGGCACCCCTTTTCTAAGTTAGAAGCTGGGTAAGTTCAGCCTTTGGGGGAGGACAACGCTAGGGAGGACCGCGTGTCCAGGTCCCAGCCGGGGACCTGACACACTGGCATCCTCCAGCCCTTTCCACCCATCTTCAGCCCATCATGGTTTTCCTCCAAACCAGACCTGAGCTTTCCCACATCGCAGCCTTTGAACCCAGAATTCCTGGTCCTGGGATAGCCTTTGGCATCAGGAAGGGTGAGGGACCCAAATCCCTTTTAGCTACACCAACTCTTTCTCTCCTTTTCCTTCCACAGCCACCTCATCTGATGTCTCCAGCCCTTCTCCAGTCCCAGTGCCTGGCCAGACCCTGCCTCCCTCCCGTGCCAGGCGCCTGCCCGCTCCGATGCTGGCTTAGCCCTGCCAAGAGATTAGGATCACACACACTGTCAGGGAAAAACATGCCGGTGGAAAAAAGCACTTAGTGTTGTATTATTCTTTTCCTAAATAGGTAAACATCCCCGTTGAGAGTGAATATCCATCTTCATGGTGAGGATGGGATTTGGTGCTGTAAATATCTCTTCAGGCCAGCTCGCTCCCTGAGGTTCAACCTGGGTGACCCAGGCTGGAGCATGAGATCCGTGTCTCAGGTACGGACGAGGCCATCCCATCTCTCCCATCCATCCCAAAAAGCAAAGGGGCTGAAGGGAAGGGGAAAACCTCCTGTGAAACCCGGCTGCTGAACATCATCAAGGCACTGGGACAGCAGCTGCCACAGGAGTGGTCTGGGCTGCTCTGGAGGGCGATTCATGGCAACGTTTCCTCTCGGGCCAACAGGAAGGTCAGTAGTCACTTCAAGTGCCATTTTATTCATGGAGTTTAAATGTGCTGATTTTTCAGCATCCCAGAGGGAAAACCAACAAAGCAGCGATGTAGAATAAATAATACAACGAAACACTAAGTGTGCCGATGTAGGCGAAGACCAGGGAACAGCAAGGATTTGGCCCCAGACCTTGCGGTGGCCGTGGGGGCATCTCAGACGCTGCAGCCACAATCCATCCCAGGCTCACCAGGCACAAAAAGCAATGGAGCACACAAATAACGACCTGCACAAAATGCTGGGGCACTTAAACGCCACACTAGCATTTTCCCAAGCAGAAATGTTTTCAGTCTCGGGCAGGGGAAGCTGTGAAAGGCACCCGAGGGCTCGCAGCGTGCAGAGGATTTCCCCCTCCTCGGGCTGCGCATCCAGCTGCGGGCAGCTGGAAGTGAGCGGCTGTGCTCGACGGGGAGCACGCAGGGGAGGGCACAGCACTTTTTAAGGTCCCAAGCGGTCAGATTAGTGCCGGGGACACTGATTTTGCTGCCAGAGCTGGAGGAGAGGGGCACAATCTGAGCAGTCCTGGCTCTCGGCAGCAGCCCGGGCAGAGGCCGGGGGATGATGGAGCCAGAAGCGCTGTCACATGCTGCTCACCGTCACAAGGTGGTTTGGGCCAGGGAGAAGCAACACATCACTAGCTAAAATTTCCTGGAATCTCTTCATTTCATTTCTGTGGCTGTGCATTGCTATCTCAGCTTTAACACTACTTAATTTTTCTGTTTGCTTGCTGATCTTACGGTATTTCTTCTTTCATTTTTCTTCTTTCATTTTAGTCTGAAACCACAAAAGCTAAAATCATTCAGTAAAGAGGACGAATAAGATAAGATCATCTTACAAATCACTGGACCCCAGGAGCAAAGGCTTAAGGGAGAAAAACCACTGACCCCAATCTTGTGTGGAACATAATTCCCACGGCAACAGACTCGCACCCATGGGTACCCTGCTGCAGGCTGTCCACAGGCTGGGAGACCCTGGGTGTCAGCCCCACCAGCTTTGTAGGTCTAGCTACGGTCCAGCATCATTCACTGATCTTCCCTACTCCCGGCAAAAATAAATAACCGCCGAAACCCAAACAGAGGTGGACATGGGGAGATGGATTTTCGTGTCATAAAAGTGCTCTTCAAATTATTGCTTTTCTTCATTTGCTGACATTTAATGATGGCAAGCCAGAATAAAAATTCATTTCAAGGTGAGCCAGTGTGACACTGAGTTTTCATTTTTTTCCACTGAAGTAAAAAAAAATCCCCATAGGTGGAGCGAAACAATTCATTCCACACTCAAGACTTTTTGTTTGTCTTTAATATTTAATTGAGGAGAGGTAATTTCCTGACCAAAAACCAGTTCAAGGCCAACATTTGCAGCGTTTTGCTTAGAAAACAGTGAAACCAAAGGCTTTGGCATTTTGGGAAGGCATGTTGCTGGTTTTCCTGCCATTCTGTGCCTTGGTGTGAGAACCCCCCGGGGCCCAAGGGAGGTGCTGGCCTTGCCTGGA
Organism: Tetrax tetrax; assembly: GCA_009806455.1. Classification (NCBI taxonomy): domain Eukaryota; kingdom Metazoa; phylum Chordata; class Aves; order Otidiformes; family Otididae; genus Tetrax; species Tetrax tetrax. The sequence goes on along the minus strand of WHYT01017446.1, from coordinate 178,840 downwards.
ACCAGCTGGCAGGTTAGCCCTCATGGAGAAGCAATTTTATGCCATGTTAAGCCCCCCTCAGAATGCAGCTTTGGTCCCCAGAGCCTAGGCCAGGGTACCCCGTGGCAGCATGTATGCAAAGACATCACTCCAAACTACAGGAAAAAAAAAATCTTAACCCTAATTTTCAGCGTAGTCCCCAAAATGCCTTCCTCAGTGACTCCGGGATTTAAGTTTCACAGGCTGGTGACTTGATGGAGATCCCCACTTTCATCCCCATGCCTATTCCCAGCACCATCCTGCTGCCCAGCCTCTGCCCCTTGCCCCCGTGCACCCCTTCCCCGGTTCAGAACATACCACAGTGCCACATGGCACTTTTTTTTGAGACCTATTCTTGTTTAAAATCAAGGGTTTCCAGGCTTGGTGGGGGTTTCCATCTGAACTAAGCTCTCAAGCTTGGTGTGCCCAGCGAGGGACCAGTCACAAGGAAGGGGCTTCGCAGGGCCCTCAGCAGTGCTGTTTTACGGAGAGCTCAGAGTGAAGCCTGCTTGTTCTTCGAGAGAGGAGACGGCCACACTGTGCACCCTCTTCTTCTCTTCTTTAATAATTACATGGTGATGGGAGCAAGCGGGAGAAGCAGCATGCTGCCCAAGAAGTCAGACCCGTGGTACACATCAAGTCACAGCCCTCTTTAAAAAAGAAACCAGCCACTGGAGCTGGCATCTCCACCATCGTAGCACTGGGCAGTGTCTGAGGCTGGTGTCCTTGTGGGGAATGGGGTCGGTGACAAGCACATCTAAGGGCCGTCAGGATGCTCCGGTGATGGGCTGCAGTGCGCAACCCCCAGCCCTTCGGGGGTGTCGGGCCGCCTCTCGCCGTGTCCGTCCTCCCACCGCCTGACACAGTCTCCTTCCTGTCATGTATCCAGTTGCCTAAAGTACCTGCTCACCGGAACAAGGACAACATTTTAGGGGCGATAAGTATCCAGGGAATATATATCTCTGTTTCCTATGCTTGTACATTTGTAATCCGAGTCTCTCCACTCGTTCCTTCGCCTCCTCCGCAATGCCCTCTGGGGACAGCCGAGGCTGTGGGGACATGGGGCGTGCCTGCCCCCTCCCCAGCCCAGCACTGTGGCTTGGACCCCCGGGGTCCCTCCGGGTCCATCCGTTTTGGGGAAGAGCCGACCCCAAAATCTGCCAAAGGCCATGGGCAGCGTCCCAGAGAGAGCTGCCTTTCTCCACCTGGCAGCTTGGTTTTCCCTGGGGAGCTGTGCCCTTGCCTTAAATCTGAAAGGCACTGCAAGGGCTGAATCGGGATTAGCAGAGAACCCAAAAAAGGTTGGTTGGGAGATTATGTTTCCATTTAACCCGCCACATGGCTCTGCTCTGCCTCCAAAGGCAAAATGCATGAGTGATGCCGAGGAGGTTCCTGGGCACCACGTGTTCCTCACACTCATTTGAGCTACGTGTGTCTCCCGCAGCCCATTTCGTTACTCCCTGTCTGCTCCGAGCCAGGTGATTAATTTGACCAGGAGACTCACCGGAGGTCATTAGCATTGCACCCCCAGCTGTACGTGGCCTCGAGAGATTTTCCATCCTGAACTCCAAGAAACCCACCAGCGGCTAGGACAGGCAGAGCCAGCCACCACCTGCATTCACCTACATTGGTGTTATTTTCCTCCAAACCCTCTCCTATGCAGTTGCTGAACGCCTAAGCCTGTGGTCACAGCTGATGGAAACCTGGGCATGGAAATGAATGCCCACGAGCAGCAACGTTCTGGGAGTCATGCCAGCGAAAGCTGAGAGATGGTTGAAATGCCCCAGCATCCTCAGGTGGAGGGCAAGACAGATTAAGAAGTTCTTCTGGAGCTGGGAGAAAGATCCCATCCCAACCAGAAATTACTTAGAAAAAAAAAATTCCATGGAATATGACAGCTACCACTGAGCCAAGAGCATGGGCACTGGTGCAGCTTCTCCATCCCCGCACGTCCTGGCTGGCCCGGCGGTGTGTGACACCAGTGCTCCCAGTCCTCACTGCTGGAAGCGTTGTCTCTGCGCCGATGCATAATGTAACACCAGCACAGCCCCTCTACTCCGTATGACGACCTTGAAGAGCATCTTTCTCAGGTGCTCTCCTTCATTGTGGACACCGGCGGGTGTTGGAGTGGGTACCGCTCCTTGCAAACAGGTTTTCCACTGGGAACCAGCAATCCTGGGCAACGGGAATGGCAATGAACCCAGTGTGACTGATCCCAGCTCCCAGCCACCGGCATGCGGGGACGTGGCGCTGGTGGGCCGCATCCTGCCTCCCTCCCTCCTCCCCCAACCCAAGCTGCCTCCTACGAGAGCAGTTCAGTGTGGTGCCTTGCAGCAGAAATCCCTTCTGCCCTTTTCCGGCTACATCTCCCAGCTGCGTTGTCACGTGCAGCTCAACGCCGTCGGGTTCGGGACGCTGCATCTCCAAGGGGCAGGTGTTGTGCCTGCACCGATGGAGACATCCAGGATGTGGCTCCAGATGGGATGAACTGGAGACACTGCACTCTCTCCATTGGACATGGAGAAAAAATTGCAAGGCAATTTAATGAAAGATTAAAATCTGAGCAGCCCTTGGAGGAAGCCAAACCAGGGACAGCCAGAAAACCCCATGAAGCAGAGTGACTCTCCTCCTTGGTAGCCCGGGGAGCCCATCTCAGCCAGGGCCTGAGCATCCCAGGGATGTGTCAGGGACTCCCTCCACATCCCTGGGGTGGCCCCTCTGCCCTATGTCCCCCCCACACCACCAAAACGAGGACTAGAGGCCACCCTGCCTCACTGGCGGCTCCTCAGTGGAAGCACTTTTTTTGCTGGGTTTCCATGGCAACCAGCATCACACACGTGCCAGCCAGGCTTGCGGCTCCCACCCCTGGGAGATGCCCCATGTCAGACCCCTCATCTCCGCGGGTGCCTTTCCCTCCCACCCCGGCTCCTGCCTCTCCTCAGGCGTTGGCTCCTCGTGGTATTTTCAGGCCGAGGGCAGCAGTGAAGGGCAGGGAGCAAAGCCACCCGTGCGGTAATTCCGCAGATCCCACGTGTGTCCGTCGGCACGCCTTGTCCTCGCAGGTGGCATGCGGAAACGCCTGGCTGCTGACTCGGAATGCAGAATAAGGTTTAGGTGAGGAAAGATCCACACACGAGGCTTTTTCTTACTGTAATTTGCTGCCCCTGGGTCTCTAAACAGATTTCTGGCAAATAATCACAGCCCTGCTGTCCTCACTCCGACCCCTCTCTCTCCTACACACGTTTCCTTGCAGCTCGGCCCCCCACTTCTTCTCCCAGGCTGTGATTTAACGGCGTCACGCCAGCGTGAGGAGGGACGTGCACGCCAAGCAGCTCGGGGAAGATGCTGTGCCAGCTCTCCTCCGACCGGCGCTGCGGGAGGGATTCGATTGCTCCACGGAGCCGGGCTGGTGAAGGAGCCGGAGCTCGTTCCCGCTGTGCCAGGCTGGCGGGTGGTATGCAGAGCTCTTCTGACCACTTCCCACCTTCTCTCCTGCGGGACCTGGAAGCTCTGTAGTTCCCCTACACTATTAAACCCTTTATGAAACACAAAATCTGACAATTACATGCTGTATCAAACGAAGCCCTCTCCTCCCACATTTCCAGACACATCGCGCTGGTCCCTCTCCTCCGCACCTTCCCCGCTATTAAATCACAAATCCTTCTGCAAATGCAGGTGAAGCATCCGCCACCTTCCCTGGGCTGTGACACCCGCCAGCCAAAAAATATGGCTGACAAGCAAATTCTTGCCCCTCACCAGCAGTGACGCAAACCCTGCTCGCAGTTGGCAGGAGATGCTTATCCAGTTCCCACCACGGGAGTGGGGAGACAAGCACTCTGCCGGTAAATACAGCCCCAGGAAAAGGAGGAGGAAGGAGAACAACAGCCCACAGCCAGCTGCCACGTGGAGCTGCAGTGATTTGTGGCAGCATTAGCAGCCGTAGCAATGCCGACAAGGATTTTTAAACCCTGGTACAAATCCTGTGGGTATCCCCTGGGTAAGAGTTATCTCTAAGGAAAACATCCGAATTCAAGACAGGGCATGGAAAAAAAAAAGGCTGTAAAACTGTCAAAGAGGAGATATCGTTTCCAGCTGCATCCAGCTGTGGGGTTGGTTTCATCTTGAATTGAAATCATGGGGTTATGGTGGGGGATGCAGGAAAGTGATGCGCGTAGGTGACGTATGAATGCATCTACTTGTCATACAAGGCAGCTTGTTTTCCTGCGGTTTGCCAGGATCAGTTCAGGGACTGGTGAATGACTTTGAAGATACCCTCTGCCCCTGGCACACGATGGTTTTGTGCTCCCACGCGCTCCCACCTCACATCCTGACCAATGACCAGCACCACTCGAAACTCGCTGGGGTCAGTGGGACTCGCCCCGTTTGGGTACGGCTGCTCCGCAAATCCCCGGCACCCCGGTATTCCAGCAGGTTCTTATCCCCAGACATGTGGCTAATGCTATTGAGTGGAACAAAACTTGGGCAAATCTTGCTAAGCACACAGCCAAGCGCTTACTTCCTCCAACAGGATCTCAAAAATACTCTGTTTCCTAAGGCAAAAGTAGATTTTAATTTTTTTAATGCAGCCTTGAACTTAAAGCTCCTGAAATGCAGACTTTTCCTGTTGCTTCACTGCTGTCTTTGCTTTCTGGTTGCATACTGTGCAGTAAGGATGCCACGTCCTTGTCCCCACAAGCACTGAACCTTGTATTTATCGCCCAAAAATTGCTATGCAATGCAAATTACCCCATTTCCAAGAGTGCCGGCTGGACACAGCACATTTTCAATGCACAGGGCAGGGGATTAGGAACAGCCTCCATCATTCGCAACTGCTCTGCGCCAAGCAGGAATAAAAGTTTCATACCAAATTAGAAACACGGCTCTGCGTTCAGCTTTGTGTTCTGAATACAGCCAAAAAGAATGAAAAAAAAAAAAAAAAAGAAACTTGGCATGCGTTCATTTACTTTGAATGAATTTGCTTTGACCGACCGCACGAGGTTTCCACATTTGCAGCCTCGCCAAAAAAAAATGCTCCGCGCTCGATCAGCAAGGCGAAGTCCCGGGGGCCAGCCGGGAAACCCCAATGCCACAGGGAAGACTCAGCCCCTAGAGAAAAAGCAGCTCCCATGACATTCCAGGGAACGCGAAATGCCCGGTGATGCTCAGCTGGCCGTGGCACGGGGGAGTGTGCTGCACACTGGTGTTTGCTGGTGCTCCCCGCTTCTCCATCACGAGTCCATCCGCACCCGTCAGCTCTCCTGGTTTATATGGGGACTGCGGGATCCGTTTCCGAGGCAGGGGGATGCTAATCTATAATCAATGCTCCGGAAACCCAATCCTCTGGGATCTTATCTTAATGCACTGATTGCAATATACTCCTGAGCGATTCTTCTATTTGAACAGCGCTAGTCAAAACACTTCTCATCTTGAATTTCATCTGGTGGATATCGCTAATGAACTTACTTCTGCATTCTTCCGTAGTTCAAAAATTGTCTGCTGAAGGATGAAGGGAATCATAACATCTTCCCTGAAAGCTGCAGAGAGAGAAAAGGGAAGAGCTCTGTCAAATAAATGATTCATCACCCAGCCTTCTCCCAGGCTAGGCACTTGTGTTAGCATCTTCAGACGCCGTCTCCGCATGTGGCTTGTCCCATTGCACAGTGAGAGCAGCTGGAGATAACCTGCCAGGGTGAGCAATGCCATGGGGCTGGCACTGCATGGGCAAGGTGTCGAGGGGAACAGCACCTCTCCTTATCCTTGAGTAAAAAGCCCTGCTTTCACCAGAAACCCCAAAAGCCAGAAACCCCAATCTCATGCCAAGTTAAATCATAGAATCATGGAATCATAGAATCTTAAGGTTGGAAGAGACCTCCAAGATCATCAAGTCCAACCATTAACCTCACACCACCATGTCTACTAAACCACATCTACACACTCTTTGAACTCCTCCAGGGATGGTGACTCCACCACTTCTTTGGGCAGCAGGAGTATATTGCAATCAGTGCATTAAGATAAGATCCCAGAGGACTGGGTTTCCGGAGCATTGATTATAGATTAGCCTGACCACTCTTTCAGTAAAGAAGTGTTTCCTAATATCCAACCTAAATGTCCCCTGCTGCTACTTGAGGCCATCTCCTCTTGTCCTATCACAAGTTATTTGGGAGAAGACACCAACACCTGCCGCCCTACACCCTCCTTTCAGGTCGTTGTAGAGAGCAATGAGGTCTCCCCTCAGCCTCCTTTTCTCCAGACTAAACGATCCCAGTTCCCTCAGCTGCTCCTTATAGGACTTGTGCTCCAGACCCCTCACCAGCTTCACTGCCCTTCTCTGGACATGCTCCAGCAACTCAAGTCCTTCTTGTACTGAGGGGCCCAAAACTGAACGCAGTGTTCAAGGTGCGGCCCCACCAGTGACAAGTACCGGGGGCGGGGACGGGGGGGACGGGGACAGGAGAGAAACAAATAAGCATTACATTGCTCCCCAGGGCAAATATACATATTATTGACACCAGCAAGATGCCCAAGTCTACTGATGGGCTGCTGTACACATGTTCCTGAAAGAGTAATTATTCCATCGAGTTTCCAGCTCTTGATGACATGGAGGATAAACAGAAGTTTCCTGTTTGGGCCTTCATAAACACCCTGAGCAGATAAACGCTCGTAAGCAAGGGGCTTGGGATGGGGAGGCAACGGGCAGCAATCCTCTTTTATGAGAAATGAGATTGGAAAAATGGTAATCTCCTAAATGGGCATGGCTGGTGGGCCGATAAACAGAGCTCCTGGTTATTACGGTGATGAGCTCAATAGAAAAAGTGTAATCCCAGCCCAACTGTTCGGGAGATCGCTGCCCAGCCTCTTCCCCCCCCTCCCAAATCATCACATTAGGCTGATAGGAGAAAGTAAATGAGGTCTCCTTGCGCCAGGTTGTGTAACGTCATTGAGCAGAAGCATTGTGCTTTGCGCTTTTATCTGGGGACATCAGCCACTTCCTACCCCGGATCAGGGAAAAGAGCCTCAACCTCCCTGCGCGCAGCTTGTGTCCCCTGGTTCCCTCCTTCAGTGAGCATCTCTGGTGGGTCTGGCTCCATCTTCTCCGATCAGAGCCCTCTCTCCTGGACCCTTTTTCTCAGATCTGTTTCCATCCAGGAGCTGAATGCTGGAGCACTCACCCAACTGCCAAAACTGCAGGCTGGGACCAAATTAAAGACAAGGGAAAAAATGCCATTTGATGTATTTTTGTTTGGTCTGAAAATAGGAGGGGGTAAAAAAAGGGCCACGTAAAAAGCTATAGGCAGCATGACAATTAGTGACAGGATAACGACTACGTATGAACATCGCAGACCCACAGCACCAGCCACAGCAAAGAAATACCAACAGCACCAAATTAAACCAGGCACCCAGCAGATCACAGTGAAGGGACAAGCTCCCCGTTTTGGGGAACCTACCCTCAGCCTTTCCTCCAGCCCGTGGCACGCAAGGAGCTTTCTGCAGTTTGCTTTGGGAGGTCATCAGGCCAACGCAAGCAGAGGCAGCGGGATGGCAAGCGGAGGGCAAACGCCGGCAGTCTGGGGGAGTTAGTTTTTAAGAAATAGTTTTGAACACAGAGAATAACAAACAGACCTCAAGCGTGCGTGGCATTTTTTTTGATGTATTTTGCATGAAACAGAAAAGGAAAACACAAGCGGTATACATATACAGCAACAATATCATCTCCCACCGGCGTGCCCTGCATCCGCAGCGCATCAGGTGCCGGGGAGCGGGTCTGCCCTGATTTCTGCCCTCTGCCAGGCCGCGTATAAAGATGTCAAACCGCACGTCAAGCTCAGCGTGCTGGGATAACGGCAAGGTAAAAAGATGAAAAGGATGCTTCGTGTGGCTAAACCCATGATTCAAATTCAAGCGTTAGGCTCTAAAAATAATTCCAAAAATCGTGTTTGAAAAAAAAAAGCCTTTTTCCCCCCCTTTTCCCCACGTGAACAACTCCCAGCTCCGGAGCTGGTTGTGGGATGGACGTGGGCATTTCGGTTCACGATTTACAGCCAACCAGCATGAAGATGGGGTGGTTCTGAGGTCCCCATTGCCAGGACCAGGTCTGGCTGAGCTCGGGCTGGCAGCTGGGATTGACGACGTGATGCGGGGCTATCATCCGCTCAGGAGGCAACCGAAGACATGGGGAGGCAGAAGGAGCGGGCGTGATTCACCCTGGGCTTCAGAAAAGCTTTTGATGGCTCTGCACATGAAAGCTTTGCTACAGCGGTAGTAACAAATGATGGGGAAAGAGCAATTCTTGGGAAGATAAAAATGCTGAAAAGAGGAGTGAGGATATCAAAGGCTGCAGGGATTGCATACACTTCTGTGTGCCGGCGACACGCCGCTGCCACAAGCCCTGCGGGGCCGTGCGGTCTCGTTTCAAAATCCGCAGGCGCAACGGCAACGAAGTCGGCAGCACGGATTTGTAACTACGGGAAAACCTCACCAGGGCTCCCAGCCCTGAAACGCGGGGTCTGAGAGCTTGAAGGATCTCGCACACCACACAAAAAGCCTCAGGATCCATTTTTCTCCCCTCTCCTGCTTTCCCCGGGAATGTCCGTCCCTTCTCCCTCCACCCTTAGCAGTGTACCCCGAGGGGGAGAGCGAGGTGTCCCTTGTTGGGGGTCAGGGACAGGGAATGGTCCCCACGGAGCCTTGTTCCCCATGGAGTGCAATATGCCTTTTGATCAAGAAGTTTCAGCCCCCCCAGCTTGATGTAACTCAAATGTTGTGGGAAGGGGTGAGCTTAGAGAAAAAACATCTCATTCTCCATGCACTTAATTGGTTAGGAAAAAGAAAATTCCACATTTTCCTCCTTAGCATGCAGACCCTTTTCTACAAACATTTTGAGCCCATCACAAGCCCAACACAACACCCCAACACCAGAGCCCATGGCTGTCCGATGGCCGCTGCAGATCTGGGAAAAGCAGCCACAGCTCTTAAAATAAACCTCCTCCATCCCATCCCATCCCACCCCACCCTGAGGCTTGGAAGAGGTCCCAAGAGCTCTGGTTTGCTCTTGCCCATCCCTGCTCTTCCTTGCGTTGGGTCCGTCAGAGGATGCTCCTGGTTGCTCAGAGAGCCAGGCAAGGCCTCTCCCCAGGGCAGGGGCTTGGGGTGCTGTGCCAGGATGCTCTCCTGCTCTGCGCCGCTCCCCTCCTGCTCCTTTGGAGCTTTTAAACAGCATCTAGTATGAGGGATGGCGTACTACAAGGACACTTGCTGCAAAAAAAAAAAACCAAAAACCAAGTCCTTGAAATCCTGCTTGGTACATGGTGGTGTTCTGGAGACTTTTACACAGATGCTGAATCCTTTTATCCTATTTTTGTGGGGATGAAATGCTCCAGGGAGAGTTGGGGAGATGGGTCGGTCTGCCTGCATCCAGTCCGCACAGCACGTTGTCGTGTCGCTGTTCTGCCAGATGAGACATGGGAATCATCCCCTCTTCTGCTGCCATGCAACTTGTTCTGGGGAACAAACCTCATTTTAACATAATTCTTATTTTTGTGGGATTCTGGATTAAGCCCCGGTTGTGCCCAGTGCTGTACAAAAATTAAAATAAGGAGGTGAGGTTGCCTCTTGCAGTTGAAATACAAGACAGGAGCTGGGGGGAGGATGTAGGCAATGGCAGCACAAGACCAAATCTCGTCATTTAGGACAAGAAATAGAATTTTTGCTCCAGCTGGGATCTGGCAGACGGCAAGCCAGGACTCAAATCCCCTCATATCCCCTCTTGTCATGCAGGACCCAGCGGTATCAGGGGTTGTACAAAACCCAGAACAAGCAACAGCCCTTCCTCCGCAGGGTGTACCAACAGCGGTACCCAGCGCTTCCTTCCCGAGGGAGCCGGGAAGCTTCGCTAATTGGGAATTTCAAGGGTCTTTGAAATCAGCAGCTGAAAGATGCTTCAGAAATACAGAGCAGTTTTATTTTTAGAATGGATGTGCAGTAAAATCTCTCTCCTTGTCTTCTGAAAAGGGCTTTCTCCCGGCCTGGAAAGGGCTATTGGAGTGAAACTGCGCTGCAGGGTGAGGAGGGAGAAGGGGAAAAGAGAAAACACAGAAAAAGAAACCCAAGGGAAGATGGACAAAGGGTTTTATTCTTTTTATTAAGAAGGATGATTTTTAAATGCTGAAAAATACTGTTAGGGTTCCATAGACCAGAAGGCCATGAGAAAACCTGGATTACTGGAGAATTTTCTGCCAGGTGAGCAACAACAGCAGGAGGAGCCGGGCCTCCCTGAGCATCCCTGCGCTGCTCGCCACGTGCGCTGGCACGGCTGCAGCAACAGCGAGCAGCTACCAAGCGATCTGCCAGCCCTGCAGGGAGCCTGGGGGCTTGCTGGGATCAGCCGAATTTGCTGAAGTCAGGCCTTGAAACAAGATGGGTCATTGGGTCAGCCCAGGCATCTTCTGGGGACAGTCCCAGCCTCCAGATGCAGGAGGGATGCAGCTCTGCCTGGGACGGAGGGTTATCCCAAGCCTTGCTCTGCCCCAGCCATCGTCCCGTCCTACGCAAGGTCATGTGTTTCCCTAGGGAGCTCTGCTACCTCCAAAAGCCTTTAGAAATGAATACCTACCCCAAGAATCTACTTCTACCCATCCTTTCCATAGACCTGTTGCATTCTCTTCTCAGGCCAGGATTTAGCTCCGGTTTATTCAAAGAGGGCTGAAAGGTAGTGGCACAAAGAAGAAAGACAAAATTGTCTGAACCAAGCACAAATGAGCCCTGTTTGGCCTTGAGGAAGGTACAATTTCTGTTACAGATGGGACTGAATGACTGTTAGGACACATTTGAAAAGGACTAAAACTATTTTCTGTAAGCCTGAGCTTAAGCAAAGCTTAGGTGCCAAACGACGAGTGAAACTGAGTTCTGAATAAAACCTCCACCGGTTGGACACAGCTAGGTTTCATCCATCATTCACTCAGCACTTTTCAAGTTATATGTGTTTATCTCTCATTTTGCATAAGACCAAAATGCTCTGAAGAACATCTTCTCCAAAACACCCATTTCTACACAATCAGAGCCCAAAAATAGGGAGCTATCAGTGAGATGCTTTGGTCAGGGCATTCAAGCATGCTTTTCCCAAAGTCATTGCCACAACTCAGCCTGTCACCCGGGATTGGTTTCAGAAGGCAGCGGTGGTTCTGGGTGCTGAATGGATGGAAGGGCAGCGTAGAGAAGATAGCAGGGAGGGAGCATCTCTCCCCTCCACTGCAGCCTTACTGCTCCTCGTAAAGGGCTGCCACGGCAGCAAGGAGAGAGGGGAGTGCCAAAAAACGGGACAGAGTGGCAACTGGGAGCTGAACCCCTCATACCACAACCTGTGGATTCTGCTCCCTTGCCGGTGCAGGACTGGGGAGGAAGGAAGCGCAGCCAAACAATGAGCCGCAGGAAGCAGCGGCAGCCGCCCCGGACCAAAAATGAGGGCCTGACTCAGCAAACACCGACTGCAGACGGAGATCTCGCCAGCCTCAGGGGGCTGCAGCCCATGGTGCCCCTCGTGTCAACGCCCAGGGCTGAGCTGGGTGAGGGGCTTGGCCACGACGCACCACATCCATCTTCCTCATGGGACACGCGCCCTCCACACCCAGCACGCCAGCAAAAGGGTCCTGCATCGGCACCCTGAGGGGCCAGATCCCACCCTCAGCCATACACCAACTGCACCTCATGCTCTGGAGGCCTTAAAAATTTGGCTTTTGGTTCCCAGAGTGTGCAGGAGAGCCCTGCCTAGGGCAGGCAGCCGGGACCCGTCTCTCAGCCAAACACAGCCCGCAGCGCACCTCCCCACACCAAGAACTCACCAGCACTATAAATAAATAATAAATTATTACTAAATTATTACTAAATAATGCCTTTATCCTCTCTTCTTGTGCTGGCTCCATGCTCAACTGCTAAGCGATCTGATGGTCCTTGGATCACAGGTGGCCTCACGGAACAGATGATCATTCTGATTTTCATTAACTGCCTAAAATGTTATTCCATTACAACTTATCACCCCGTGTGCTGGTCCCCCTGTGCAGTGTCCCTGGCGTGGTGGGTTACAGCATCCCCTCCTTGGGGGCCACAGGGCGGCCAGAGCACCCCTGGGTGCTGCCAGAGCACCAGTGTTGGGGATGGCGGGGAGGTTGGGAGCATGGGAAGAGGAGAGGAGATGGGGGGAAAGCCGGCTCACGTCACTCAGTTGCTGCGGTTGGGCTGCCAGCCTGCACGGTGCCCGGCTACTGCGGTGCCTGGGAGGGAAAAACAGCCAAGCCAACACCCTCTCTCCTCTCTAGGGCAGCTTACAAATGCCATGTGCTGTATTAATACCGATAGCCCAGTCCCCCCACATACACCTTTTCCCCTCCCCTGCCCCAAAAGGCAGAGGTTGGTTTTAGGAGATCACTGCTGCCTTTGGGGAGCGTCGCCTCCCAGGCTGGAGCCAAGCCCCTTCAGATGCCCACCACCTGGCCCCTGAACTGTTTCACTCCAAAAGGCAGAACCAATGTTTTCATATTCTGTGAATTTTCCCCGTGGATTCATCAGACTGATTCCTCCACTTTCCCAGCCCAATACCAGGATTTCCAGGAGGAAGGAAGTCTCATTCCTAGTGGGAGTGATCAAGCATCTCACCAGCAAAGGCGAAAAGCAGCCATCCACACGCCCAGAGCATCGCGCCAGCTCCGCACGAGCAGAGATGCCTCCCCTGCTCCCTCCGGCAATGTACCCATCACCCGGCTCCGGCACCACACCTCAGGCCCCCCCGAAGACACGACAGCTTTGATTTTGCAGGGAGATACTGGAAAACTGGTGATGACCCTGCCTGTTTCTGTGCCAAAAGGCAAAACTGCTCTGTCACTCATCTGGAGTTTGTGGGGAAACACAGAGAACAAAGCCGCACGTGGGAAGGAATCATTCACCCACGATTCACCCATGTCCACGTACAGACGTTATCCCTCTCCAAAATGCAGCAGAGTCTGGCTCAGGGCTGGGTTTAACTCCTAAAACTCAGTTTTCCTGCCAGGAAAGGCAGGAATTTGCACTTTGGTCACCAATGCCAAAACCATCGCGTGCCCCATGCCATGCTTCTGTTTGGGGCAGGACGGTGTCTCAAGCTAATGCCTTCTCCACAGGGAACTTCTTCATCACCTTCCAACACGGAATCTGTCCCCAGCCAGCCCCCAGTGGTGACAGAATATGGCTCCAACACAGCATCGATTAAAGCCGTGGGTGACAAGGCACTCAGCAGTGGATCTAAAAGAGCCAGAGGCAGAAGAGGCTGGGAGAAGATGGCACTGAGGAGATGCGGATTCAGGAGATCAGTGAGCGAAATACAGCTGCAGCCTAGAGGCTGCCACAGCAAATGTAGGGCAATAAATTCATAGAGTGAAAGCAACTTGAGCATTGATCAAAAGTATGGAGAAAGCATCAGGGAGATGGGGAAATAATAGAAACTTTAATTCAGGATCCTACCTGCCAGGGCAATAAATACTAATGGAATAAGCTGGAGAAAGGGGAGGCTTCCTTGGAAAAGCAATAGCAAAAATGCTGAGATTGATTTCCCATCAAACAATATTTGACAAAGCAAAGCAATTAAAGGCAGAGGAACGAAACCTGATTTTAGGGGGGTGATAGGTGGGGTAAATGGGTTTTGAAAGAACCAATAATCAAAGGTTTTGACCTCACTCCAGGCCCGCTGAGTCTGGCTCGAATGAAAGTGCCCAGCACTTCAGCAGGTCGTGCCCTTTGAGCACCCTCTGAGCAGGGGGTCTCTCCTGCCATACAAGAATCAGTAAACCGTCTTTCTAACCTCAAGGCTCTCTGGGCCCATAAACCTTGGACCCATCCACAGGAGTGGTTTGCACTCCGTGTAACGAGCCACATCCCCACGTTGGGCACTGCCGTCAACCTTCCATCCCACAGCCACCAGTTCCAGAGCCAAAAGCAGTGAAGAAATGTAACTGTCCTCTTCTTTTTGGCATCATGGGCCATTGGAAACTATTCTCAATCCCCACCGGTTCCTCTGGCAGGAGAGGTATCTACAAATGTTCCTTCTTAGCCTGGACACATACTCCCAAGAAAATCATTGCCCTGATCATATAAGCCTGAGGGCTGCAGCTCTTCCAGTTACCTTGGCCAGTTTTTGGCCAGTTTTCACTAGGAGATATGCACAATTTGGTCTGAAGGCACCACTGAAAATGGCCCTGGATCTTTCTCTTTCAGAGAAGCTCATTGTAGTCTATGAAAAATCTCCTCCCATTGATTCCTAGTGAGTTTATCTGAGTGGGGAAACTGGAAGGTTTCTGCCTGCTTGGGTGGTTGATGATGCATCCTGCGAGGGCCTCCCTGGGACTCCCACTGGCATCAATAACGTTGCACATAACGAGTGCATTCAGTGCCCCAGGCCAACTTTTTACTCCAAGAGAAACTCTCTATTGCTTGTTATCGTCAGCTTCCCAAGCACTGTTAAATCACCAGAGTACAAATGCACGCGGGGTCTTCCACCGCCGGGATGGGAACCCTCCTCTCCATACCCTTGATGCTCCCTCAATGAGCCAGGCAGCAAAGCCTCTTCGTCAATTCAGCACCCGCCACCCACCCCATCCAAACCTCCGCTGTACAAAGCGCCGCAAGAGGAGCTCATCAAAGCAGCTTTTAATTGCTAGAGTAATGACTTACATGTACAAAAATTCCAGCAAAATTTGCATGACTAATTAAATAATTAAACACAGCCTGACAACTGAGGAACACAATCACGCATCCGAAAATCAAAACCACCTCCATAGGAAGGGATGCACCACCCTGCGCACCGCGTCAGCAAGGCTCGCTGATGGGTTGTGTCTTTTGGGTTGAAGACCGAGTGTAATTAACGGCACCTCCGTTCTCTGATGGAGCCTTTGATCTCTGCCCAAGGAGCTGCTGAATCCTCAGCTGGAGCTAGCAGCTGCTTCGGAAAAGCAGGGTGAAACCTGGCCATGCTGCGGATGCTGGCAGGGCGAGGACCAGGTGCTGCATGCAGCTCCATGAAGGCCTCTGTGTAGGTTCTGCTAGCCCAGCCTTTGAGGGAAACTATTCAAGGCTGACAACCATGGTGGATCCAAAGGGTTAAACAGTGTCATTTTCCAGCAAGGAGAAGGCAATCTATCCCACCTCCTTCGGCCCTGCTTTTTCAAGCAAGCTTATAAAACCCACTTAAAATATTAATACAGAGATGGTCAGAACAGCATGGGCTGAAGGGGAATTTAAAAAGATTAATTTGTTATTACAATCCAAGCCTTGATTTCGTAACCTTAGAAAGCAGATTCTCTGAGAGTCTCCCGGGCTGTGGTGCAGCATCTTGCCAGGACGCCAGGCTTGACAGCACCAAGACCTGGCAGAAGCCAGAATCTGACATACTTTTGATTCTTAAAAAAAAAAGAGCAGCAGCAACATGGGCTTGAGGAAGGAGGGAGAGGAGCTGGGAAACCCAGCCCTAACAGAAAGGTCTGGGACGCTGCCAACATTTTACATTCTTTGAGACACAGTTTGCTGCTGGCTCCATTGCCCGATGTGATGAGTTGGAGAATACTGGCCAGTGCCATCCCAGACCAGTGCTGTTAAGGTGGCTCTTGATTCCCACCCTGCCCGGAGGCAGCATCCTTGTGGTCACTGGGAGCCCTGCAAGCCCGCGGGTACCCATGCAGGAAGTTCGTTATTGCTTTCCTCCACGTTTAATGATATTATCTGGAAGAGCACTGGCACACTTTCAGTCCAGATCTTATTGACACACAGATATTGAGGGAGAAAACATCTTCCTAGAGGAGCAGAGGAGGTCTAACACACATTTTCGATCCAGAATAGCTCTGCTAAAGGATTGCACCTCGCAAGCACTTCCTCCCCATCCCAGCTTCTCCCAAACCCTGCGCTGGGTTAAGAGAAACTCTTTTCTGAGTCAACAGGGTTAAACTAGCGCAAAACCTCTACATGGCCAACCTTGCATATGTTTCCACCATCCTTATATAAAGTGATTAGCGATAAACTGATAAAAATCCAGCGTGTGGATGAAGCGAAATAGCTGGATGAGCCCATCGCGAGGCTCCACTGGTGCAGCTGTGCTGCGCGCACCAAAGGGGGGGCAGCTCCGTACCATGGGAAGCTGAGGATCAAAGCAGAGAATCGCATTGATTTCTCCCCTGCCCCAGCATTTGAAACCAAGCCCTCTCTCCTGCAAAACTCCGGGTCCCAGCACAAAGCATGCCCCAGCCCCGGAGCTGTGCTGCCCGGCGGGTGAAGGTTGCACGGTTTGGGTTATCTGCGGCAAGAACAGATCCCCCAAAGGGCAGCACCGCTAGAAACGGTGACGGTGCCATTAACAAACCTTGGCTTGCCTCTTGCTAACTGTGCAAATAATCTCTGTGCAGCGGAAGTGTAAGTAAATGGAGGAGAAGCAGGTAAGAAGATGTATTGCCCTGAGTCACTGAAGTCTCTGAGAAGAATCGGCGCAATTCTTTAGAACTGCTCAAGCAATCCAGAGCTTAAGTTCTGTCCATCTCTGAAAAGTGTATTATTTCTGGCTGTATTTACAAATCCAGGTAAGAGACTACCTAGAAAAGCTGATCCATTTAGCCTCTCTGGCAGAAATGTCTTGGGGACTCAGAGCAGCCATGCTGTTGCATCTGCCATAACTCAGAGCTCCACTGGCTCACCAAGACCAATGTCCAAAAATGTAAAAAAACACCCCAAATAAGGCCCGGAGAAACAAGTTTCCTAAATCTGTGCTGCACGGGCACCACAAGAGCTCTTGTTTGTTGAATACTTGTAAAAAGTACTGCTCACTTCTCACGTCTCTCAGCAATTTCATACATTTGGCTCCAGAAGATGGGGTTGCAAAAACCAGGACCCTCTGAACCAAGAAGGAACCTGTGCTCAGGCTCAGGCAATGCTGGAGCCGCTGGCAGGGCTGGCTCCAGCCTCTGTTCTCTCCGCACCTCGGTTTGTTGATTCCTAAAGCCAGTAAATAAAGACCCACCTCCAGGCTCGCAGAGCTCCTGCGTGGCTTAGCCATTTGTCACATCAGCAATGTCGGAGCTGGGATGGGCTAAGGGTACCAGAGAGACTGGTAGAGGACAGTTACAGCCCCAAAGGTGACAAGTGCCATGTTAATAATTAGCATCCGCTGCCGTCAGAGCCTGTAAGGCAGATCCAGGCAGGGATTGAAGTGCGATGCACCGAGCCAGCATCTCCAGTGGGTTTGTGGCCGGTCACTGGGACTCTCCAGTGTCCCAGTGCCCACAGGGACTGGCGCAGCCTCTTGCAGACAGTGCAAATTGTGTGTTTAGAATGGGGTCTATGTGTCTGGCAGCAGGAGCTCATCGTCTTTCTTGCCAAATGAGAGCCCAGGGACTTTGCTTAGCCCTTTTGCACAAACCTATTCTGGAAAAGAGAGAAAAAGACCACCCCACAGTGAAACCTCACGCTTCTTGCACTGAAAAGCGCTTTGTTCCCCAAGCACAAAGCTAAACACAGCCCGCACCGGCTCCTGAAGAAGACCTCACTCCATCGATTCAGTGAGTGACGTACACACTTGCTGCTCTCCTGTTTTCACAGTTAACATCCCAGTGAACCTTAGAAAACACACTCTGGAGCCACCTTTGCTACCAGGAACCTTTTTCCTTCTCAGCAGTCCCCTGACAACCCGTCCAGGATTGCAGACCCAGCTGTGAGGGTAACTTTCCCCCACAAGCAGCCCCTCGCCCATCACCTCTTCCCTTGGCAGACGGAGCAGCGCGGGGCGGGAGGTTTGCGGAGAAACCAGGAGTTCCGCAGCGTAATCCCGAACAGATGGCAGCTCCAGCCACGCCGCCTCAGAAGGGCACTTTTAAAAGTAAATAGCAACAAATGTTTTGGTGTGTAATGCATTGAAATCTTGATCTCACACAGAGCTTATTTTCTTTTTCTTTTTTTTCCTCTCCCAGCACTGGCAAACGGCTGAGGACAAATGCTGCCAAAAAGAAAGAAGAAGGGAAAAAAAACCTCAATCAATTAAATGTTTTAGAAACAATTGTGTTTCAAAATCAACAAGAAGAATTCATGAAAATCAATCCTAATTCACGAGGGCTGTACTGATTTTTTTTCATCTTTCCCTTTCCCTGCCTAAGCAACCAAAGCAATAAAAATGATAGCTCCATCTCAGGCGAGGAAGCAATTGAAACTTCAAACGTTCAACTTTGGCTGATGAAGCTTGATGCGGTCTCCATGGCCTGAAAGCTAAATATTCTGCAAGAGAAGCAATGTACCAGGCAGATGAGTGGGAGTTTCAGATAACTCCTACCCCTTCAGCTTCCTCCTCTCGACAGAGCCCAGCAAACCAAGGTAAGATCGTCCTGCCACAGGGGAAAAGCAGAGCGTGTGTATCAGCAAAGGCGCTGCACGGACGGGAGCTGCCTCTCTTGCTCTTTGCCAGCCTCTCCGCTCTTACACCGTGCCCACCCAGGGCCACCAGCACAGGGACATCAACTGGGCAAACTTCCCAGCAAGGAAAGCGAGGGCTGGCAAGGCAGATCCCGCTGCGCCTTCCTGAAACTCCACAGCCAGCATGATGCAAACCCGCGGTTCTTCATCTCGTTGCACAAGGTTGTCCCGGAGGAGAGGCTTCTTGGGAAACCCAAAACCGGGGGTTTGGGCACCTGTTGCTCCCCAGACCCACTCCCACCTCAGTGTCACACAAGGAGAAAGGCACTTTTCAGGCTGTCACCCTGGCAGGGAGGGTCCCTGGCAGATCACTACAACGTGTGATGATGTTGCCCCAAATAAATGACTTTTCCACCAGAATTTCCCGCTCGAACACAGGGTGGGGGGAACACGTCCCTCTGCCAGGGCTTGCCCTGCTCCAAGCTGACCTGAAGTCATGTGAATGTGACTCTGGCAGCACCCAGCCTTGTGCAAACAAAGCGTCTCTAACCACCTCCAGACAGCTCCCTGGCAGCGCAGAAAGCCAGCAGAACCAGAGCGGGACACCGGCACCCGCGGACTCACGTCATCTCGCCTTGGCACTGCTGACAACAGCTACTGAGTTTTGTCTTCAGGCTGGCAAACTCAGACTCAAGCGTGGCCTTAAAGGTATTTGGAAGATAAAAGCTTCCCAGATAGCAAGGACACACTCCCAGAGTGGGGTTCCTGTTTAACGGGCAGCGACAGCACCTGGTGCCGCTGCGCAGCCAGAGCTGGAATAGTGACTTGCCGCAGAGATTTTTTATCTGTCTTGTGGTTCAACATATGAAATCCAAAACACCTCGGCTACTGACAAGAAAATTAACTCCATCCCTGACGAAACCAGGACAATCTGTGGGTTGCAGGCATCTTCCCAGCTATTCCCAATGCTCTCTGAAGGGGGGCGGGAATCTGAGCCAGAAAACAAACCTGGGAGTAACAGTGTGGAATGAAATGAGGAAAGGGGACTAGGAGAGAAGGAGAAAAAACCTGGCAACAAAGCATAGCAGGAAGAAAAGAGGAAATGTAAAGCCCAGTCTGGAGAAGGCTCTCAGGAGATTTGCACAGGTTAAGATTTTCTTCAGACAAGCCTATTCCAGTTCTCTCTGTAAAGTAATGAATTTTGTTAGACTTCCATCTACACAGCAGAAGACCTCTACAGTACCATAGCTGGTGGAACCAGACCCAACAGATTTTAGGAGGGAGCCAGGAGGGTCTTACATGTCCTTCTATGGTCATAGCCCAAGGGATTTAGGTACTGCTGGGTAACTGTACATATTCCAGGATGCTGTGCCCTGTTCTGCCATTTCCTGCCATGTATTCCTATCACTGCACCTTGAGCAAATGCTTCTTTGAGGAGGTGGCATGTGTTTCTGCGTAGCACTGAAACAGAAACGGTAAAGCATATTTTTAGGGAGGCAGCCCCTTTCAGGCTGGCACTCAGGATCTGGGGTTCTCTTTGTCACCCTCCTGGCAGTAATGCACAGTTGCATTTCTTTCTTGTCTTTTATTCCACAGGAAAATGCATTACAGTTTCACTGTGGCTCCACAGAGGCTGGGATCTGAGAATAAGACAGAGGGGCTGAAGTTCTTACAAGAAAAGAGAAAAAGAGAAAAAGAGGCAGAGGTTTACGCCCTGCCAGCCGTGCCCGGGCCAGCGCAGCGACACAAGCGTGTGTTTACACTGCCCTTCAGCCCTGGCATCACCCAGCAACCGGCGATGCCGTACGCTCTCTGGAGAAGGAGTGAGAAGGTGACGGAGCCTCCCTGGGGCTGCTCCTGGCCTGGTGCAATCGGGGGTCCATTGGCGGCCCAGCCCGGCCGTGGTGGTCTGAAGGGTCATTGCCAGAGTCCGCCTGGGCACAGGGGAACGGCCCCGCCGGCCACACCGAGCCTTGTCCTGGCTCAGAGGATGAGCGGAGCAGCCCATTTACCCAACGGCATCGACACGTGCACACGGATCTTTCTTTCCTCAAATACATCCATTATATCTGTTCATTTAGCTGGGATTCACCAGGAATGATTTGCTGCAGGCTTCGGTAAGAGATTAAAACTGTATTTATTTCTGAGCCAGCCAGTCGCATGACCCATTTCCTACAATGGACAATGGAATTACATGACCTCACTATCTTTTTATGTCAAAATTGCCCAGAATGTATCCTCAGTTGCTTGTTGGGCTTTGGTTTTATTATTTAGCAATCACATGCTGCGGTACACACGGCTGATGTGAGGGCAAGGCAGGTTTTATTTGCCTGACAACACTTCTGGAGCTGAGCAGCCAGAGATCCCTCCTGAACCATCCTCCTCTCGCCGTGGGTGCAGGTGCCATTGCGATCCAGCTGCAGAGATACGCACGCCGTCGGTAGGACGTTCATGCAGGTCAGGGCCGCCCTGGGACAGAGAAGGTCTATGGTTGTCACATCAATCTCCAAACCCTCTGCCATCACAGATTATTATCAAGAAGAAAAGATGGCTGCTGAGACCCTTGGTCTCTGCCTTGGAGACAACACATTTTCATTCTGCCTTGGCATCAGCCTGCTGAAGGCAGCGGATTCACATCCAGCCTGAATTTTCTCTCAGCACCTTCATCCAAAAAACTTCCAGCTTTGCACATGGGGTTAATCCTATAACTTTTATCTTTAGCACCAAAAATTCTCATCACCCTCATTTGTTCTTTGCATCAAGCAAAGGAGAGAGGGTAGAAAGAAATATGTATGCTAGGGGATCATCTAACTTTTGCCAAAGGTTGTCTACTCAAAAAACAAAAAGCTATTAATATCTTACATTTATACAATGCTGTTCATCCCAAATACGAACACCAAACTATAGGACTAGCTATGTCTTGTGTTACCCAATGCTGAAAGGTGGAATAGGGCACATATCTAATAATTTGGTGTAACTGATCCCAGCTGCGTAGGGGGTGAAGAAAAGAATGTGATGTTCCATGAAGAATTCAAGGGGAGAGAAAGCAAGGGGCAGCCAGCTTAATACTCATGTGAACTATCAACGCAGGTTGCCAGAGATCCCACCCCAGCAACCAAAACTCCTGGACACAGTTCTGTTGGGAGATGAGGGAATTCCTGCAGTACATTTGAAAAACACTTCTGCCCCAAGATAAGCATTTTCAGCCAAAGCTGGGATCCTCTGGTCCAGGCAGCAATCAAATACATCCCAGATACACGGCATTACTACAGAAGTCTGGGTTCTTCATGCTGTGACGATGCATTTTTCAACATCTTAATCATTAATGCAGAATGCTCTTGAGCTGGCCAGATGCAAAGTTTCTGACACCACTGAAAGCAAGGGGAGCTTTGCTGCTGCCCGCAGAAGCCATGACAGACTGCCAACAGCAGCCCTCTAGGGAAACGCACTCCTCCGGGTAAGTTTGGTATTTCCCGGCCATGGCCAGACTCGGGAGGTAAGGACGGCTACACCAGGCTGGCCTGACGGGCCTCCCAGCCCAGCCTCCGCGATTCTCACCGAGGTCGAGGGAGGCTGCGGGAGGAGGCTGGCATACGAGCAAGGCACACGTACAGCAGCCCTCTCCTCTCGCACGCACAGCTCCCGACAGCCTGTCACCTGGGGACGTCCTTAGCCAGAGGCAGTAATTTTGTGTAGTTAATAACCTTTGATGGATGTTTCCTTCATGACTTTTTCTTCCTACTTTTCCAACCCGGATCAGGTTTAGCATCTAGCCAATATTTTGATATTAACCGAGTGCACTGATACTCCAAATACAGAGTTTGCTTCAGGTAAAGTTTCATCCTTGACTGAGCTGTCGTTTCCCCCGGTGTGACCTTCTCAGAATAACACTGCCCGCTTTGCATGTGCAGGATTTGTTCTCCGCCGTTCCCTCCCAGTGAAAGCAAGTCCTTGGCTTAGAGCGTTGTGAGGGATGCTCACGACGGCTAACTTCAGCCAAGGACAGCCAGTCTCTATGGGCTCTCTTCAAAACCAAAGGTGAGAGATGATTCCCATTATTCATCCTCCGCGGGAGAAGCATCTCTTTTCCTGCACTGATTTTATCCTCTGTCAGCTAACGCTGGCCTTCGTGAATCACATCAGTGCTGACAAGCAGGAAGTGCTGCATGACACCAAAATAACACTTGGTAAAGCTGCTGCTTATTTTAAATATTTTAGCAAGTATTTCTAATAGAAGAACAATGTGATAATTCCGTACCAAAAAACACCGAAAGGTTTTTGCAGAGAAGGGCAGGTGGTGTATGTATGCATTTGTACTTGGGTCAGCTTCTGAGAGCTGTGAAGGAAGTACGTGGGCATATTTTCAGGGGCTGAATTAGCATTCCTCAATAGGATCACTCACCAGGACTACTTGTGTGAATGAGAGCTGCGAGGCGTCTGGATAGCAGATATATAAAAACAGGAATGCTCCTGAAGTGCTGCAAATGGAGCTGCTTAAATTGTCTGACCAAATCTTGCATCTGATGACAGCAGCTGAGCGAAACAACACTCACACGCAATCAGTTGCATGTTTGAGCTTGAATGCTTAATGCAGGAGGGTCAGCGTGGTTTGATCAAGACCAAGCAACGGCTGATTTTCCTACACAGAGGAACCAAAGCTGCGTCTCTAACCAGTGTTCCTGGATCGTGGCAGGAATTCTTTCATTCCTACTAAATCATCACCCTTGACATTGCGGAAACAGGAAGGGTAAAGGGCCGACGGGGTCCTTGGCTGCCTTAAGCCCCAAGCCAAGGTCAGCCTGACTCATTTTCGGCACTATCGCACCCTTGCCTGAAGGACGACATGGTATAGCTTCAGTTTCATGGCTTTTCAAGGCTACTAGTGCACCTGCTGAATCACACTTGCTATTATTGGTTTCTTACTCCAGAAAGTGGATAGAAGTAAGCTTCTTCCCCACTTCTAGTCCTGTTCCATTTAGGTTCCCACATCACCACCAAAGGTGGGATATCCACAGCACCATACAAGCAGAAATTGGATCAGATGAAGGGACAGAAAATAGTTCAACTTTATGTAAATGTGTCCCCAACAACGAAAACACCCACAAGGGAATCTGTACTGATTTCCTCTCAATGATCAGCAGCAAAATAGTTAATCATTTAGCTTCTGATTATTTTTTTTCAGGCCTACCAGCCTTTCTCCTTAACTGCCATGTGTCCCTGAACCACTAGAAAATGAAAAACACTGACACTGAAAAGTCCCCTTAGAGCTGGGAGTTGAAAGCCACTGTAGAACAGGGCAGGGAGTTCACACCTCATCAGCGGTTATTGACAAGTTCTTTCTCACTTTGAGAAACCCTAACTTGGGGCTCTCTGCAGACTGAGGTAATGTCAGGCCACACAATACATTTATTTTCCCGATTAGTAGAAACCTTTAATTTTATATTTAAAAATCTTTATTGTGCAGAAATTGATGTGGATCCTTGGGAAATGGTTGGTGTGAGCCACAGTACTGAGCAATGCTTTCAGTCAGCTGCTGTCTCCTGGGACTGGTAGACAGACCAGCTCCAAGAGCTCCTCCAGCCCTGGTACATGCAGCTCTCCTCGGCTTCCCCAGCAGATCTTCCATCTGGCATTTGTTACTTTCCCCTGAACACATCCCAGTCTCTCGCTCTTCTTCTCCTCTCCTAGGCATGAGAGACTCAACTTTCCAAGGTTGCTTCTAAGTATTCTGAAGACAAGCTGTTGGATCTCTCTGTCATGAAAATGTGTTAATCACTGCCACTCCAGATGGCAATCAACTATAGCCCCAAGAGTCCTAGCCCCAAGAGCCCTAGCCCAAAGATTTCACCTAATTCCAGGACAGGAGCTGTCAGTGATTCCCAGGTCCTAGAGTTACCATCATCACCTGGGAAGGCATGAAAAACGAACAACAAGAGTAGGAATTTTAGCATTTCTCTAAACTTGGTCAAGTTGTCCAACTTCTTGACGTCAAGTATATTGCAGATCATATTCTTATCCATAGGTTATTATTTTTTAAAAATTCTTAGTTTGATGCCAATTTTCCATACAATAAACCCACCCCACATCTTCTCTTCCCTCAATACTGATCACTACTTCCCCAGGTCACTAGTCAAATTCTAAGGTGCTTCCTCATTTGATTTGCTGAAGTAGAACATGCTTGTGGGGTATGGAGTGAGTAAGAGTGAAGTAAGAATATTTGCAATTTGACCTAGTATCTGTGCATTTCATTAATCCTTCCTCCATCAACCACTTAACCTTTATGGGCGTTCTCATTGCCTCTCATTGTATTGATTTCTGTCCATTTCTCCAATTTAGTGAGATCATGCAGTATTTTAAATGTGTCTTCCACTGCATAACTAGGTTTAGATGGGGGGTAACTGACATCAATTTAAAGAATGAAAAATTAGGCTGAATATCCGGGGAAAACTTCCTAATGGTGAGATCTGCTAGAACGCATTGCTGTATCTCCATGGGATTGGTGGCCACTCCATTAGCATGTGCATTAAAACCGCACTGAAGGAATATAAGAGTATAGATTGGACAGAACAAGCCTGGAGTAGGAGGGGAAAGACAAGCTGCAAAGCATTGAGGCGTGCCTCCAATGGTCATCTCATCCTGGATTTGCACCACTCCCTCTTCATACCACCCACTAGCACACCGAAGATATAGAATCATAGAATCATAGAATGGTTTGGGTTGGAAGGGACCTTTAAAGCCCATCCAGTCCAACCCCACTGCAAGGAGCAGGGACATCTCCAACCAGATCAGGTTGCTCAGAGCCCTGTCCAGCCTGGCCTTGAATGTTTCCAGTCATGGGGCATCCACCACCTCTCTGGGAAACCTGTGCCGGTGTTCCACCACCCTCAGTGTAAAAAAAAATATCTTCCTTCTATCTAGTCTAAATCTACTCTCTTTGAGTTCAAAACCACTTGGATGAACCACCAGTTCATCCAATCACTGCAGATCCTACTAAAAAGTCTGTTCCCATCTTTCTTATCAGCCCCCTTTAGGTACTGAAAGGCCGCTCTAAGGTCTCCCTGGAGCCTCCTCTTCTCCAGACTGAAAAGCCCCAACTCCCTCAGCCTGCCCTCACAGCAGAGGTGCTCCAGCCCTCTGATCATCTTCATGGCCTCCTCTGGACTCGCTCCAACAGGTCCATGTCCTTCTGATGTTGACGGCTCCAGAGCTGGACACAGAACAAGCAATAACAACTAATTATGGAATGGGATCCAATGTGCTGCTCCCTCCAATATTATTGCACCTTCACTTGTGGTGGTGGGAGTGTAGCTGTGGGACTTTAAGTCAAAGATTCATCTTTCCTGAGGCCCACTGGAGAGTTTTCCTGCCCTGTGGTACTACCTCCTTGTGAGCTGTGAGGTATGCATGGTGGCATCCAAGAACACGTGCTGGCATCGGTGGCAGAGGTTTGCAACTGCTCCCTGAGGTCATGTTTGTACTGAGAGACCCCAATGGGCTTCCTAAGTCCTATGTCCAGATGTGCTCCCTGTTTCCTACCTCATCACACCACCTCCTACATTTTCATGTGAAAGAAAACAAGAATCCTGGGCTGGAAGAAAGCCAGAGCACTCTACAAACCCCTGAGGTGGGTAGTCAGAGCCCGGGATGGTGAGAGGTACTGGAGGGCACATCTCTGCCCAGTCTGGATGCAGCCAGGAGAATCATTAGAGATACCCATCACCCGCAGGAAGACAACACACCTGAGATCACAAAGTCATCGTCTATCCCTTAATACCACTTGGCACAGTCTGTTTCAAAGGCACCCGACAGCTCGGTTACCATCCTTCACTTCTTAAAGAATTGACTATCTGATTAATTTTTCCACCATTCTGCTAGCATTCTTCTTTTTGACTGCAGAATGAAGCCTGTTTGTGCCGAGGATACAGGAGAAGGAGGATGTTGGTTTAAAATACACTGCTGACTCTCAGGTTTGTAAAGATAACAGTCCAAACAGAAACAAGCGCATTCGCTATGCACTTCGAGTGAAATAGTTTAATTGCAGGAAGAGCCAGGAAAAAAAAACTTCTCCTCCCCACCTTTTATGGAGAGGTCCTGTCATATTAAAGAAATAAAAAGCCTATTTTTATCTGAAGCTGTTACTAACAGCAACCACTTTTTATTAAAGAGGACTTCTGTCAGCTCCTGAAAAATGGAAACATCATTTTCAGCAACAAAACCCAACATATTTATCTCAAAAGCCAAGTAGGCTGGTACGTATTTTGATTGTTTGCTGAGGGAGGCAGGCTTTTTTCTTTTTAGGTTCTGGAAATTCGTCTGCCATGAATAAGCAATTTTTTTTCAAAAAATGAAATTTCCCTCTAAGAAAATTTCAAAGGAAACATTTCCATCAGCTCCGCTCAATTAGCAGCAGCATAAAATGGCTCAAAAAATGGCTCAATTTCACAGCTGCTCCCCTGAATCTTTCTGAGAGCTGCGAGAGCAAGAAGAGTTGCCCATTTCTGATTTTCCCTTAAGAAAGAAATCAGCAGATACTCATGCAGTGATGGGCCAAAGGGCTGAGTGCGGACTCCGCACTGGCCAAGCAGAAGAGCAATCATTTTCTCCATGGCAGGAGGCACAGGCTACAAATCTGTCAGGTAATGAGTAGCCAGAGACAAAAGACTCGTTCTCCTAGTAAAACCCTCGGAGAGTATCCCAACACGGCTCCGAGGCTGGCAAGCTTCTGGAGAAGGTGGGAAGTAAATGCAGCCGTCCCACGAGGACACAGCCTCTGGATTTCTTGACTGTGCTTTCCCTGTATGGCACTTTTCATAATGCCCTCTGGCCAGAACCATTGAGATGAAACTTATTGATTGAAATTCTGATCCTATTGATTTCGCACAAGAGATTTGCGCGAATATGAAAGAGCAGGAACTGCTCTGTAACCGCTCCCATCTCCATTAATTCCCCGCTGAATACATGCGGTAGGGTTGCTTGTCCATTTCAATCCCCTGAGCTTCCAGAAATAAATTACCCAAAATGCAAATATATGGTACCTGTTAGCTCACAAACATGCAGTAACTATTACTGATGCCCAAATACGCTATTGTTTATGAGTTCCCTTTTGCTTTCTTTTGTCTGCTTCTGCCTCAGATCGCTTCTTCACCTCGTTAATGACATGCCGTGTTTTTCCCCTTCACTTCAGAGGTGTGGATGGAAAATGGGAAGAATATGTTCTAGGAGGAAGGCGGGGTGGGAAACAGCGCTGGGAGGAGATGATGCTTGTCTCAAAGGAAAGCACCAGGGAAGTTGTGCTTAAAATACTGGAAGGGCTGTTAGAAATTGTATTTCTACCCCCAAAGGAAGGCTCTGTGGATATGTGAACTGCAGAAGTCAGGAGAGCAGGTCAGAAGAGCCCAGAGGTGGCAGTGAACAGAGGTCTGAAGTGGAAAACCAGCACAGTGTGAGAGTACGGGCCCCCCCACCCAACACCACAAATGGTAGCCCTGTGCCCCTGCCTGGCAGCCCCCACGCAGCCCGGACCCAGCATTTCCTTCCCACTACACAGGGCTGTTCCTGTCAAGCCTCCCGTAGCCATTTCACTTTTTGGCAGGGAGATGGAGTGGGGTTTAGATGCAAAATCAGCTGCCTCGCCATTTCACGTCTCCTTCCTACCAACCAAACCTCCCTTTGCAGACTTCTTATTTATGGAAGTGTTGGGTCTCCTTTCTGCGTATCAGCCAGCAGTCCCTGATTTTGCTCATTTTGGTTTGATGCATTTTAGCTTGCTGCGCTCGACACTTCATTCTTTCCTCTCTAGATCTTTTTATAGTCACACTGTCACATATCAATCAATGCTATGGATTAAAGTTGACTATATTGTGACTCGTCCGGGCCAGTAGGAAAGCATTTTAAACAAAGTCCTATTTATTTTATTTTCCCCATTGATGTTTGTTTTTCTTCGCTATTTCCAACCCTGTGAAATGGCAAAACCTGCCAGGAGAACTGCAGGATTTTAACTCGCTAGAATTCCTAAACAGCAGTTAGATGTTGTGGAATGGTTATGACCAGGCAGCAGGTCATCTGGTGGGATGAGATCTGTCATGACACTGCAACAGTTAAAAAACAAAACAAAACTTGTTAATTACACTGATGGAAAACATCATCGAAAATGGTGGAGAAACGTGATGCCTGGCATGGAGCATGTGAACGATTCCATCACAAGCGCTGATGGAAATGATTTACCGTAGGGCTGGAGCAGGGCTCCTTGCAGGCACAGCACCTGGGTGCGGGAGACGCAGGGCGCCAGGGCCTCCACCCAGCGCGGGGATGGGGTACGGCAGCCCCGGACCTTTGGGGAGCCCAGCGCCCACAGAAACCGGGTGCCCCCGCCGCGCGTCTCCCCGTCCCCCAGCACGCAGGGAGCCCCGAGCGAGCGGGAAGGGGGAGGCAGGAGCACGGGTCGCGGCCGCCCTCTGACCCGAGGCCAGGCTGACCGGTGACCGGCGCCCGGGTCGCGATCCTCTCCCCGCGGCGGGCGGCGGGGAGGGTGCGCAACCCCTCCGGAGGGACCCCCGCCCCGTGGGGACCGGCGCGGCCCGGGCCCGCGGCCGAGGCGGGGGCCGCCGCGAGCATGCGCGAGCCGCGCGCGCGCGTCACGGGAGCGGGCGAGGCCGGCGGGAGCGCGGAGCCCCGGCGCGCCCCCTCCCTCTCTCCGCCGCCGCCGCCGCCGCCGCTCCCGCCCCTCCATTCGGCTCCGCCGAGCGCTGCCAGCGCGCCCCGCCGCCGCCGCCCCCCGTTAGAGACCCGCCGCAGAGGGGAGAGCGCCACAACCGGGAGCACAGGAGAGGGAAGGACCCTCCTCCCGCCGCCAGCCCTCTTCTTCCTCCTCCTCTTCCTCCTCCTCCTCCTCCTCCTTCTCCTCCCCCGCCTCCGCCTCCGCCTCCCGGCCGGGAAGAGCTCGCCGTGCCCGCAGCAGCCCCGCTGGATGCACTGAGCGTTCGGGAGCGGGGAGAGGGGCAGGAGGCAGCCGGGAGCCGCCCCGCCGCCAAGGCGCTGCGCTGCCCGGAGGCTCACGGCCATTTGCTTTCATTCTTTTTCTTCTTGCCCCCCGCCCCGCCGCCCGCCCGCGGCTGGCTTTGCCCCTGCCTCCTCCTCTCTGCCCGCGGGAGCCAGCCCAGGCGGCGGCGGCGGGGGCTGCATTCCCCCCCCCCCCCTCCCCTTTCCTTTTTTTTTTTTT
>WHYT01017446.1:30772-149182 GCA_009806455.1 Tetrax tetrax | reverse complement strand
GTGTTAACGGGAGGGAGAACGGGGGCGGGGGCTCGCTTGAGGTGAGCGAGGGCCGCGGGCGCCATGTTTACCTGAGGGGACCGCGAGGGCGGGAAGGCGAAGGGCGGGAGGGGGGCGAAAGGCCCCGCCGTTCCCGCTGCTGTTCAGGGCCGGTGTGGTGCTGAAGTGGCGACCGGTAGCCTCGCCCCGATGTCCCCGCGGGGTCCAGTTCGCGGCTGCTCCTCGCCGCGTCTCCCCTACACAGCCTCTCTCTGTCCTTAATTAAACACCCGTCTGCAATAAACACACCCCACCGCACGGTCTCTTTTCTTTTTTAATTATTATTATTTTTATATTTTTTTTTTTTTTTTCCGTGGAGGCACGGAACGATGCCGGTGGGGACACCCCCCTCCCCACCACCTCGGAGACCGCGGTTGCTTAGCGAAAGGGGTGAGGCAACAGAGCTGGGTGTGGATGGGGCGCAGGGAGAATTGGGGGTGCGGGCTGCGCTCCGCAGTCCCGGGAGCGGGTTCCTTTGCGGGGGACCGGTCTCGGCGCGGGTAAGCGGCTTTCAGGCGGTTCGCGTGGTGGACAGCGCCCAGCGGGGACTCGAACCGCCGGCAGCGCCGCCGCTTCGGCAGCGCTCGGCTCCTCCCGTGCGCCGCGCTCGGCAGCCTTCGGAGAGCGCTCGGGGAGAAGCCGAACGGGCTCGGAAATAGCCGAAGGGGCTCGTGTCCGCTCGGCAATCTGTTGCCCTGCGCTGCCTCCGCTGCCCCGAGTGTGAGTGTGAATGAGTGTGCGTGAGTGTGAGTGTGCGTGCGTGTGTGAGTGTGCGTGAGTGTGAGTGTGCGTGTGTGTGTGAGTGTGCGTGAGTGTGAGTGTGCGTGCGCCACGGGGGCAGATCCGGGCCTTCAGCCCAGCTCTTGGCCAGCCGGAGTGGCTTAGCGAGTGACCCGGATATTTCAGTCTCAGTTCTGTGTTGGAGCTCGCGGGGGACTAAAGCACCATCCCCGCCCCAGGCAGTGCTTTTCCCACGGCGCTGCGGGGCTGGGAGGTCTCGCTGCGTGGAGGCTCGCCTCCAGCGCACAGCGGTCTCCATAGCTTTTCCCACCGACATTTGCGTACCCTGCGTCTGTAAGGGCGCCGAGCTTCCCCTTGCATGGTTTGACAGGGGGCTTCCCACCCTGACAGTTTGATTTGGGGCTGGGGCGGGGTGGGTTTGCACTTGTTTGTGTGTGAACGGTGGATCAGGGGAGGTGTTTTTGCAGATGAACAGCAATAAATTATTTAATCTCTAGGAACGGCTTCTGCAGAAGCAGGCTGGAATGGTGGGCAATGGGTTTTGGCTGGAGGGAGAAGCTGGAGGTACGACAATAGTGGCGCAGCAGTGCATACACACAGAGCCCGTGGCGGGAGGGCCGGCGGTGACCACCCGCCTTACACAATTAGCGTACAGTGACTCTTGTTTTCCAGAGAGCAGAGCTCTTCTTTTTTTTTAAAGCAAATTACATCAAGATAATAAGCTGTTTGCTGGGATAGATCAGTATATTGAGCACTGAAATACACCGCTATGTAGGTATATATTTTATTTTTTTATATATATATATATATGTGCGTATATAGCTATTTTCCATGAAGCAGTCTTAAAGTAACGCATACTAGGCTTGTAGCTTTGTAGCTGACTTGAAAATGCCGAGGAGGATGCTGTGGTGAAAGGGCTCGTAGTGTCGGAAACTGGGAGGCGTCCGTCAGTGTGGAAACTCCAGTGAACTGTGCGGAGGCTGGGGTGGGGACAGCGGTGTTGCTATGAGCACGGCAGCAGGCATCTGGAGAGAGCCGCGCAGCCGCGGGCACTGGGGAGAGTGATGTGCAGGGAACGACTTGGGGAAATTAACATTTCTGAAATTAATTTAAATATAATGTAGGCATTAGCATTTCACCTGGTCGAGCTCCATTAGACAGGCTTGCTGAGAACCTAATGAATTCTTAATAAAGATTAAATCGCATGTTCATTAGATTTTGATGAAAGAGACTGCTATTTTGTTTTTTTAATATTGTGTTGTTGGTGTGCTTCTAGATAATAAATCTCATCCTCATGAATGGCTAAAGCAGCCTCACGCTTGGATATTGCCTTGAAAAGAAGCACAGGAATCTGTAGACAGATGAGAAAATGCTAAGACAAAGGAGCAGAGAGCAGACATTGTTACAGAGGACTAAGAAGTTGTTACACGCTGTCCAGTTAATCCTTGAAATATTAGGTAGCAGGAGAAGAAGTGACAGGTAGAAATTACAATAATTTGAAAGCATAGCCAGGATGGGGATTAGGATTTGTAAAATTAATTAAGGATGTGTAGTGAAATATTTGCAGATACTTTTCAGCTGCTGAGCAGGGAGTTGGCCAGCAAAGAAAGAGGTACTGGTGAATGGCAGAGAGGTGGAACTGGAGGCGAGTGTGCACATCTCAAACAGTGGCACACAGGCTAGGAACGGCACTTGTTTTAGCACCCAAGGTCATTTTGACACCCATAACCTTTGCGCTTTGACTACATCCCTTAGGGGTGTTAAGGTTTGCCTGTTATTTTTTTGCTACCATTCCTGCAGCTCAGATACTTTCACCCATGCCTCAAAACGGAGGGCCAGGGCCAAGCGAGTCAGGGGAGCAGTCCCGAAAGGTGCGGTTGTGCCGTGCAAGCCAGGGAGACTCCAGAGTGTGCCACAGCGTTCAGCAGCAGTGACCAGGTTCTGTTTTCATTCAGCTTAAACTAAAACCCGGCTTTAACCAAGCAAATCTGGGGCCTCCTTTGAAGATCCAAGCCAGAGAGTGAGAGTTATTGAACAAGAGAAATTAGTCTTCCACTCCTACCACGCCATCTCAGCAAATTCACTTTGATGTAGGACTGTGTCGTGGTTTAACCCCAGTTGGCAGCTAAGTACCACGCTCTCTCTCCCCCTCCCCTTCCCCAGGGAGATGGGGGAGAGAATCAGAAAGAAAGGAAAACCCACAGGTTGAGATAAAGATGGTTTACTAAGACAGCAAAGGAAGAAAGAATAAACACATGTATAAAAATAATGCTAATAATTAAAAAATGTAGGGATAATATACAAAACAAATGATGCAAAATTTCTTACCACCCAAGGACCGATACTGCTCATCCCGAGCAGCGATTGCAGAATGGAACTGAAAGCATTCTCAGAACAATCCCAGGAGATAGAAAGCAAGACAGCTGCCCCCCAGCCAACCCCCCTTACATACTGAGCATGGCAATACTTCCTTTGGCCAGTTTGTGTCAACTGCACTGGCCATACCTCTCCCAGCTTCTTGCACCAGCACATTAACAGAACCCAGGAAGCTGAGAAAAGTCCTTGGTCTCTTCAGCAACAGCCAATAACATCAGTGTATTATCAACGTTCTTCACATACCAAACCCCATACTAAATTCAAAACACAACAGCTACTGGGGTGAAAATTAGCTCCAGCCAAAACCAGGACAGACCGCAATGGATGTCAACATTTTTTAGATCTTAGATCTTGAAATAAATGTTGAGCACATGCAGAATTTGGAATATATGATCTTCTTTTCTGGAATATCTGGACTGTAGCGTGGAATCAAGACTGCTGTAACTCTAGGATATTTTTGTCGGGACTTACGACTCTAGTGAATGTGTTTGTTCATCAAAAGCCCCAGCCTAGGAAGACACCAAGCATATCTCCTGAGTTACTGCTCAGCACAATACTTAAATGCGTGCAACGGTCCAGTGGTGAGCAGGGATGGACTACTCGGGTGGGGACACCATCCGCTGCCATCAGCACGAAGCTTCTAGGAGATTCAGTGTTTAATTACTAACGCAGAGAGGCTGAGTTAGCTGGCATTGCTTTAGAAACAAGGTCCTGCCACCTACTCAGCAGCAGCTGTTCTGGATGGCGAGCCGAGGCAATACAGCACCTTCCCAAACGAGGGGTTAGTGATGGCTGTGGCGTTCAGCAGGAAACATGGCTTCACCTGCCCATGGGAAAAATCTTGAGTTTTGGAATTTGGTTTTGGATTTTGCCTCTGCAGAAGCAGGAGCTTCTGTCCCCTGCTGATCTGGGATCAGAGAGATGGATCCAGCTCCCTTTCACAAGATGCCGGAGCTTCCAGCCCGGCATGTCCTCCAAAACAGCCGTGTCTCACTGCACCAGCAGTGCTGGCAGTACCTCAGTTGATAGACTTCTTTGCTGTGCCATTTTTTGCAAAATGTTTTTATGTTATGTATGAGAAGGATAGGAATATGCAATCAGGAGAAAAATACACTAATGTACAACACTTATCTTTAAGCATCTACTGTCTTCTCCCCAAGAGCCATGAGTCCCAACAGCCGTCCGATATATTGTTTTGACCTTTTTCAAAAAGCCCCTCTAAACAGCCCCAGGCTCTACTTGCTCTCTGTGTAACTGAATTACTTATAATCTAATGAACTTCTTCGGAGTGAGAAGCAGTCCCCGCCCACAGGTTTTGCAGCCCATCTCCGCAATGTGATGGTAAATGCCGTTGAAATGAAATGATGTGTCGTGAACACCCACTTGAGTGCTCTTTGCCGCATGGCTGTGTCTCAAAGCTGTAGTAATTTCACACTTGCAGCCCCTTCCCTCGGGAATACCTCACCCCGCAGGGGCTTACAGCGTGGGACTGCTTCGCCTCTGCGGCGTGTTCCCGGAAGAGGACTGCAAACTGCGTCTTCCTGCTCTGTCCCACTCCTCAGCGCAGCTTTTCTGCCCTGCGGCACTGGGTGCAGACCCCGCTCGGCCCCGCTGCCTTGCTGCTGTCTGGGAGGTGTTTGATCACGCCGTGGGCTGGCACTCCAAAGGCAGGAGCCTCACTAGAGCGTCAGGTCAGGCAGAGCCACCCTCCTCCTTACTTGTCCCCTGCTCTGTGCTCCAGGATCTCTGTGACTTAAGGCCCAAAGTAGGGCAGCGACAGGCTGCACCCGGGCGGTGTTTGAACTGGGTTTCAGTAAGCGGGGGAAAGAGCTGCAGCCCTTCTGATGGAGTTGTGTCATTCTCCCAAGACCCGCTCCGGTGCCCTCTGCCTTGGGTGTGGATTTGGCGCCATACCTATGGCATACTGCTGCTCTTCAGAGCCCAGCAGAGAGGCCACTCTGGTAGGGCCGTTCTGGCCGTGAAACCTGGATCCTGGTAGGAAACCGCCCACTGTGGAGTTCTGGGGTGCAGGGATGCGGCTGATCAGCGCATTGCCCGCCTTGAGCAAGGCAGAGTCTCCTGCCAGGGCATGAGAGATCCTCCAAGTGGCGTCTGCTGCAGGAGGGGGCTCTCCCTCGCTGCAGCTTTTCTCCCCACCTCCTTCCCAGATGCTTTCTTGCATCCCTGGCCGCTGTGGGTACCGCGTTCCACGCCCTGCAGTGGCACAGCGCAGACAGACTGCCTCTCAACCAGGCAGCAGTAGGAGCTGGGAACAGAGGAAAGGGAGGCTGTTCATTTTGGCTTGTAGTTGCAAAGGGTAATCATATTTTCAGCACTTACTTCCTTTCTTCTTGGTTATTAATTATGCTTATAAGCCAAAACATTAACAACCACAGTACATTCTTTTATACTTAAGGTCCTTGTTGTTAGACTGAGAGAGATTTCAGAGAGAAGCAGTAACAATATTAGCAGGCAAAATGGAATACATTTTGGGTTTGGGTTTTTCCTTTTTTCCTTGACAGTTCTTAATTTGTTTCTTGTTTTAGGGACTCATAAAAGTAAAAATATCTTTCAGTGACAACAGTGAACTGCAGAGCTTCTCCTCTCTCAACCTAGTTTTTAAACCTTAAAAGAAATTTGCCTGTCATATTCTGACATGACATATCTAGTCCTGTTGGAAATGTTTTAGCAATCTAATGAGATGAAAGCGGTTCTTTTAATGAGCGCTGAAGAAAGAGACAAATCTGCCACAGAAATGTAACCAGGGATCTGTTTTGTTTTATGTTTGGCTTGGCTAACCCAGAAGTTGCAAGAGACGTTAGATTGAGTCATGACAAATGAAAAAAGGTTGTGGTTTTCCTCTTCAGTCTGTCCTTTCCCATCTGTCTGGGATATAGCTTCGTGTCTGGTGTGAGTTCTCCAGTATGCTTACCTGGGGAATACGGGGAAGATAATCAAAATGGGGGAGGAACGGGAAAGAGACAAAGTCATGGAGGTAGAGGCACTTTGTTGGCTCTTCTGCTGGATCCAGAGAAAGAGTGAAATGAGGAAATGCTTCAGTTCTGACCAAGGCAGGAGCTGGTCACCTGCAGAATAAGAGCCAGGCAGTCAGTAACATCTTAGAGACTCCTAATTAGCTGCCTGTGGCAGAGCTAGTTTTCGTCAGCCGCTTTGCAGAGTTACAGCCTGCCTCTCTAAGAGTCAAGCTCCTCTGGTTTCTCCTGGATTTGCAGGAGCTGCGTGTTGAAGCTGATGGATTTGCAGCCAGAAAGCCTGATGCAAGTGCAGGGTCTAAGAGCTGGAGTTTGCAAACCGCTGAGTCCATTCACCTCCTGCTCGAGCCGTGAGGAAGGTAAAAAGCTTTTCTCAGGAGCCAGCAGCAGTTCCCAGTGCACAGAAGGACCTGTCCTCTATACTCTGAAGTCCATCGTTAAACCCTGCATGCAGAAGATGGGATTTGGTCCTTTATTCATTATGAGAGTGTCAAGAGGAGCTCTGGCAGAAGAAAATTGGCAAAACCTTCTCAAATTCAGGTAGACAGGGTATTTAAGAATCTTGTCACTCTTCCTGGTGCAATTGCAAATCTACTGAGATTTGTGGTTTTCTGTAGAGCCTGAAATTGCTTCCGTGGAGCCTGGACTCGCATGACGACTGGGTGAGCTCTCTTTTCAAGGGTTCTTCGCTTGCTTCTCTGCTTTAGTTTTGAAAGAAAACTTGCAGCTCTCCTCACTTTAGAGAAAAGTTTGAAAGTAAATGTCCTTATTCTAGCCTAAGAATCAGGAACAGAATAAAAAGCAGCCCAAATGAAGGCATGGAAACCAAATACACCTCAATTGCTTGGTTATTTTTGAAGCCTTTTTTTTTTTTTTCCAATAGCAAGACTGAAACCAGCAACCTCACTCATTTCAAATCAATTTCAATGCTACTGATCCTAAATCCTCTCTTTGACCTCACTGGACTTTGGGCCAAATTCTTCCTACATTGAAGATGATGTCTATTCAATGTACGATTTTTATGAGAGCTGATGAATTTTGAATGTTTACGTGGCACTTGGTGGGGTACTGGAAATGGCTGAGTTTCATTCACAAAAACAAAACCAGGAAACAAAAAGGTCTGGAAATCACATTATAAAAATCATTAGCACATTACACCCGAGGCCATTCTTCTTGCCTCAGACATTCTTCTGTTTTGTTCTTAAGAGAAATACTAATGATTTTTGCCATGATTTTCCTAATGCTGAAGAAATGTTCTGTCTAATATAAAGATCCCCCCAAACCATTAATTGAATCATTCTCATTTTATTTTGAAGACCATTCATGCAAGTGGCAGATGTAGGGAGGTTGGAGGATTACAGTCCTGATGATAAGATGCTGTTAGGATTCTGCCTAAAATCTGAAAATGCTGAAGCCTGAAAAGTGCTACTGGGTGACACAAAGCAAGGAAACTGATGGTTTTCTAGTGCTGAGCAAAAGGGAGAAAAAAGACCTTTGATCCAAAGCACAATCATTGTG
This sequence comes from Tetrax tetrax, assembly GCA_009806455.1. NCBI lineage: Eukaryota > Metazoa > Chordata > Aves > Otidiformes > Otididae > Tetrax > Tetrax tetrax. Next base: position 141,515 of record WHYT01017446.1, on the reverse strand, counting down.
TGCTTATGGCGATAATAGAATAAAACTCTTGATGGAGGCATTTCTTAGCTTACCAATAAAAATGCTTACACTCCCCAGCTTTCAAGTTAATTGAGAAAGAACTGAGGAGCGCGCTCTCAGAAGGAAGCCCAGGGAACTGTGTAGTAAGCTGACATCACACCTGTTTTCCAGTTGCTGATCAATAATATTTTTGACATTGAAAGAAAAGGATTGGCAGAGCTGAAATTGCTTCGTTTTTTCTTTATTCTTGGTCATGTCCTGCTCTGCTTGGTCACCAAAAATTAAACAGGTTCCTCAGCAGACCTTTCATCGAAATACAAACCCTGTACGTTTAAAACAAAGTACACCAGCTTGAGAGAGAGAAAAAGGTGTGGGTACCATGGGGTCCTCCCATGACTGTACGAGTTTCTGGCTGTTGGTAACCCCTCCACCTTCCACATCAGGCCATGTTGTGGGATTTTGTGTCCTCAGGAGCCAGAGACAGTTGATCATACATTCCATTTGATATGGAATAACTGGTGCAATCTTTCAACAGAAATTCTGCTCAATTAACACTGCAGGCGTTGTTTTTGGGGAAATGTTTAGAGATGCCGATCCTAGTAAGTGCGTGGAGGTGCTAGTGGCTGTTCTCTGAGAAAGCCTAAAGGTGTTGGTCTGGCTCTATTTTAGGATTGTGGTGTTCAGGGAAAACTGGGAGCGGGTTTCAGCAGAAGCAGGATCCAATGCTGGTGGGAAACACAGGGCTTAATAACAAGGAAGGGGATTTTCTTCTCCTTGGCAGGTGGCAGGGTACTTTGGGTAGAAATGCAGGGGTACGTGTTTGGCATTGGGAGGGTGTGAGGGGTGTCACCAGGAGCTGCTTTAGAGAGCAGAGAGAGGGGCTCAGCAGCTTTCACAGGTACAGCAGAACACTCCAGAAATGCCCTGTTCAGAGAACTCGTCACCTTAGTGTCGGCAGCTTGGCAGGGAGACTGGGAATGGACGTTTCACCTCTGTGCATGTCCCTTCTCTGAAACATCACCCCCCAGAACAGTCTGAAAGGCAGAGCAGCGACTCAGCATGCTCTGTGGCTCTCCAGCAACTTCAGACTTGTATTAAATGCTCCTGTCTACAAGAGCATCATCAACAGCAACTTGTACACACTGTAACAGTCTGGTACAAAACGTGGAACATTTCTGCATCACCTGGGAATCATTACAGAAGGGGATGAGATAAGAACAGGCTCGTATTGAGGAAAATATCACTTAAATGGTAAAAATGTATACTACCTCCTAGCAGAATTTGGTGATTTATCCTCTCCCTGTTAGAACTGATTGGAGTGAGTAGCTCCAATTTTAAGGCATTAAGCAAAAGTGCATAGGAAGGGCTGAGCACACAAAATGGATGTTAGGCAGAATAATCTAGATAACAAATGAGAGGTTTTATTGCAAGAGTTCTGGAGCTGGTATGTGGTGGCTTGCAGTGATATAGTGATGTTTCCTCGCTGCCAGTTCCATGCTCCTTATTCACTACAGCCCTGTTCTTCAGCGCCTCGGTAGCATGGGCTTTGCTGTAATCCAGCTCCTGCCTTCACAGCAAAGGTGGTGGAGTTGTCTCATTGTGATGGCTCTCAGTGAAATAGTACCATGTCTAGATTTCTGGAGGAATTTTGTGTGGAACTGAGGCTGGCCAGCTCTGGGTCTCCCCAAAGTTCATGGTGAGATATTAAAGTCATTCCCAGGGCACCATGATGTGGATCTGCATGTCCTAATTTGAGATGGCGTTAGCCATCATCATCCTCTCGTGCTCCTCTGTGGCTGGCATGGCAGGGCATCTGCTCCTCTGCAGCATGGACATTTCAGCTTAGCTTCCTGCACAGGGGGCACGTACCATGCTCATAATGAGTTTTGAATGTAATGAAATCAGGTTGGCTACTTAGGTAGTGCAGAACTAAGTCGTTGGTTCAGTGTGTTTTGGGAATCTGTTCTTATTTATTCAGAGCCTCTTTACACCTATAAGCAGTGCCAAAGGGTATTCCAGGAGGGATGGTTAGAGCTTGCTGCAGCTAAAAGAGCTGTTTCCACTGGCCAGCTAGGTCTGCATCACCCGTGTGAGAACGCGAAGTTAGTCCCTTGTTGGCAGGTTGGTAAGGTGCACTGGTGTCCATGGGGTGGATGCTCCTTTCCAACACACTGGCACTTGGATGAAGGAGAATTGCTGTGATGAACATACACTCAGAACGTCATACTGTTCATTAATCACCAGTCACCCTTCGGTGATTAATTATTTAGCCAAATTGGATAAATTTTTCCACATGAATGGGAAGATATTTAGTTAATAAAGCAGAAAGCTTCTAGTAGCATGCCCTTGTTTTCCCTGATTTAGCTGTGCGATAAATTTATATTCTGATTTACAGCTCAGCAAAATGCCCACAGTTATTTTCAAGGTGGTTGCTGCCTGGGCAGTTCTTCAGCGGGAAACCTGATGCTGCTCACTGGTAGATCAGTGAGCTGATGGTCCTTGCTTTCTTATCCACCTCTCTCCACGTGTGCCGAGCCCTCGCGTAACACCGGTAAGGAGGAGCAGGAGAGCTCTTTGCCAGATCCCAGCTCAAGGGTCGGCGTTTCTCCAACATTTGGCTGATGGCATCACGGTCACTTTAGAAAAGAGAAAGGGTCCTCAAGACCCCATCCTGCCAGCGGCCTTGTGCTTGATGAGAATTCCCCTGCGTTGCTGGGACCAGCCAGGTCTTACCTCTGCCGTGAGGTGGGACGTGCAGGAGAGATGAAAGCTGGTGTTGGCTCTGGGGGATGCAGGCACTGATAGTCAAAATCTTGGTATGGTCCTCGGTGATGCTGATGTCTGTTCAGTGTCTTTCACCATAGCTAGTTAATGAAAGAAAACAACAACAACATAGGAAGAGAATAGAAACATCAAGGCAGAGCCCATAAATGATAAGGAATTAGAAATAAGTAATTTTCATATGGTTCAGTAAATAACTCAGAATTTAGGCTTTATTTATCTACGTCTTTATTTATCTACTTCTTCTGTTTACCCATCCTTTCAAGCAGTAAGTCTATTTTTAATTCATATTTGGATGAACAAATTGTAAAGTTTTTCCTACATGACTGAGCATGAAAATTGAACCATTACACTGGTACTTTTAGTTCTGATCGGCGAGATCAAATTGTACTGTTTTTTCCCATCTATGATCAAAAAAATACTTGAGGCCTTCTAGCACAAACAGATATTCAGGATTAAATTTGCATTCTGTTGTTTTTTAAGTACTTCTGCATAGGACTTTGAAATAGCTTCTTGGAGTTTCTAGTGAAAGGTAGAAAAAAATTTAGCAAAATGTCCATAATGGTGATACAAAACCAGCCAAAGTGGTGCATTTAAATTCCACAATACCTGGATAAAATAGAGATATTTTTAAAATAACCAAGATCATAGCGTTTTTATTGGCTCCATCATAAACTTGGGCACAAACCCATGCAGCGCAGAGCCTGTCTGGAGCTCAATACACATCCTGCTCTGTCTGTTCTCCAGGAAAATCCTCCTCCTTCAGCAGAACGATTGTCTTGATCCTCCCAGAGACTTGCTCAGTGCTTGACTCTCTGCTGTCATTTTTCGGAAGCGCTGAGCCCCACAGCTGGCTGATTTCAAGACAGCACAACTGCTCAGTACCGCTGACAGCGAGGCCACGGGGCTTGGGAGCTGCCAAATTAGAGATGCTACTAATCTGGATGTAGTTAAGTCCAGGTGTTAGACGTAGCTCATGTTTCATTCACACTCAGATCCCAAACCCCAGGACAATTGAGTTTTCTAATAACGAGCACATCAGCGTCAACGGGCTTGAGCAGAACGGGGTTACTGCACACAAATAGGTTTGTGTGCACCTCAGCTTTGTTGAAGACCACATCATCTCTGCTTGTGCTGATTGCCACCCCATTTTAGTGTCGCTTTGTGTATGCAGCCTTTGTCTAAATATTCATTCTGTTTCTTACACCTCTTGGAAAACAGAGATTGGGGGGAAAAAAAAAAGATTCTTGTGTTGTGGCCTTTTTCATGCCACCCTCGTTTCCTTTTTGCCTCAGGTGCTCTCAGATACCAGCTCTCAAATTTATTTCAGTTACAGTTATCTGCAGTGTTCCTTGTATCAGGAGAAGAAAAAAGTGCTGTCTGGTTTTAGGAAGTGCAGGTTTAACTGGAGCATTTTATTTTTATATTTAATGACTTCAAGAAATGAGGCTGTGTGAAATCATTTGGGACTATCTTGCCTGTTCCCCCCTACTTGGCACTCACAAAGCCACATCTGAAATGTGGCGTTCAGTTTTGGGTCTCCTAAACCAAGGGGTAAACCAGTGGTAAACTGGGGCCACTGAGGAAAAAATGCTTCCTGGGAGGCTGATGCAGAAGTGGAACTGGGCACAGGGAAGGGGACAATCATCATCCCTGGGGATTTTGAAAACTCAACAGGACAAGGACCTGCGCAGCCTGACCTACCTGAGACCACAGCTCTGCTCTGGGCAGGGATGTCTAGCCCGAGTTATTCAATGTTTCCAAATGTATCCAAATTAATCTCCTTAGTCAATGTTCCCAACTCCTGTTTTAGGTAAAGAACTGCCCCTCTCTTTGGAAACCAGTTGAAGAACAATGTTGTGCAGCGTTACCAGAGTTTTCCCTTAGAGTGCACAAAAAGTGAGACTGAGCTGGGAATAGTTGGTTACTGTTTTTAATTCCCCTTCACGCCACTTTGGTTTGTTTCTTTGCTTCTAGGTGTTGTTTTCTTGGATTTTTCCCACGCAGCATTTCACAGGCAGCCTTCTGAAATCCTAAGCTGAGGGCTGATTAACAGCTCTTTGATGGTGGTGTGGGTCTAAGTCCCCTCTGTCTGTCCCTGCTCAGCTGTGGTGCTGTGTGTGGTGATGCAGGGAACCAGACTCTGGTGCTGATCTGGGTTAACATAACTCAAAAACAAAAAACCCCAAACCAGCCAGAAGTGTCCATCAGATGCTCCCATAAGGCAGCAGTGTACTGAAGGCTGAGATGTGAAATTGTATTGAAAGACACAGTCACTCCTGGTTTTGTGTCTTGGGGCTTAATTTTGGAAGGTCACATTCAAAGACTTTAAAAAGTAGTTTTCAAAAGTCTTTCTGCACCTTTTGGCATTTAAACGATGGGTGTTTTTTTCCAAACCAGCCTTATTTTCTCCTATTAGATCCTGTAAAAGAAATGCTTTAAATTTCTGTGTTGTTTTAAATAAATTTCCTGTGATCTGCAGCACAGTGAAAAGGCAAGTGCAGCTGTTTGTTGCTGTTCCAGTGTACTTAGAGCACCTTTTATGCTTGTGGAGGTCAAACCCATTTAATCTGGTTATGTTGTTTCAATCACATTTACATTTTTAATGCAAAGCTCAGGTTTGCTTCACATTAGGATGATCTCTCTGGTTTTGTTAAAAACTTCAGTTGTCCTGGGCTTTGGAGACTTCTCTCTTTTATTTCCCCTCAGCCTTAGACACAGTCTTTGTAATTTATAAGGTAACCTTCCTCCTGCTGGATGCTGCAGAATCCTGATTACACAAGTGGTGAACAACATTTTCAAATTCTGTTTTAGTTGGAGCAGATTTTGAAGCCTGCATGAGAAGGGTGGTAAAGCTGTGGTTAGCCTAGCAGCAGGGCCCGAGGTGGTTTGTGTAGGTCTCTGCTGCCCGTAAAGGGAAGAGCCCTGCATACAAAGTCACCATCTTCACCCAGTACCCCATCCAGCCCATCCACTGGAGCTGTCCCAGTGCTCCTCTTGCCTCTTATTGTAAGTAAACCAGGCTAGAAAGTCCTTCTTGTGAGGGATATTTGTCACATTCGTAGCCTCCTGAAAGCTTCAGAAGGAGTTTCTGTTGGGTCAGCTTTCCTCCATGAGTCTTTTGTTTCCTCTTTTCCCTAAAAGAGGTTTTCACACAATAAGCCTTTATCCCAGGAAGAAGATGCTGTGTGTTAAGTAGCTTAGGAAATAACCACAAAACACACCAGACAGTTTAGTGTTTTCTGAAGCTCCGGAATTTGAACAAACCACCTCTCCCATTGCCTTTCGCACCAGTGACCTTCTGGCTTCAACTAAGGTCCTGCATTGTTCCCTGGAGGAATGGAAATGAGGTACCCAAGTACTTACTTTGTTGACTTGTAACACTGCTTCTAAACAAGCAGGAGAAAAGTGGCCAGCCTGGCAGGGGTGTGGCACCACCAGTCAAGGCAAGAACTTAGTGCAGACAGTGAAATGTAGACAAAAGGCAGAAAGAGACATCTTTCTGATGTCTCTTGATCTTTAAAAGCAGGAGTCAAACGAGGAATTGTGATCAAGTTCAGGCTCCGGGTAACAAAACGAGGTGGTTTCCTAAGCAGTCATCCAGAAGAGTGACAACAGCTTGATGCAACAGTGCATGGACTGGACACCGACACCTTTATGTGAACCTTGCTCAAAGCAAGTGCCAAGAATAAGCGGATCAGAGCTGTCAGAGCTGTTAAGAAGGGCAAAGACTGGCAGGAGAAATGGCAGCCCCCCATTTGCAGTGTTAGATGCGCGCAGTAGGATGTGACAATAAGAGAATGCCAACAAGAGAGATCCTAGCAAGCCCTCTTTTCATGGCCAGTCTTGAAGACTGATTTCCTTAATGAGGCTGCAGAAGCAAGACCCCAAACTCTGCAAGCAACAAGCCAAAATGATACCACGTGCTTTTCCTTTCTTAAAATATATCCTTCCACAACCAACACTAAAGCACAGAGGAAAGGGAGAGAAACTGTTTCAATTTAGCTTCAGTTACAAGCAAGCCTTCTCTAATCTCTAATTTATTCTCCCCTAGAAGACCTCCTTAATATAGGTTATCAGCAGTAGTGCTCCTGACTGTAACTGGAGGAACACTGGACCATTTGCCCAAGGTTCATGCAGTGTATGTCCAACAGCAGTGTAATGAGTGTAAAGACAAATGCGAGCGTACGTCGGAACAGAAGCAGATCTTAGATCCAATAGCAAAGGCATGCTTAATTATTAATGACTGAAGTGCTGTAGTCTTTCACTTAGTAGTGAAACATACCCTGAATGGCTCTCAGGTTGTGTCTCAGAGCCTCACCGGCAAAGACAATGTCAACTTCTCAGTGATGGCTCAAGGGCCATCTATGAGAGCAAGACAGGTGAATATTCAAATGAGAATCTCCATTTCCTCCAAACGCTATTTGGATAAAGAGCCAGGAATTCCAGATTCAAGAACTGATTGATGGAAGTTGCCCTTGTCAAGGATAAAATTCTAAACAGCTTCAGAATAATGAATTACAAACAGAAATTGTACTAGTCAGTGATGGAGCAGATCATGGAAAGGTCGTTCAGTCTCGCTTTGCTCTAGTGCAGAACTCTTCTTGATGACGTATTCCTCAGTGTTTTGTGTGATTTACTCATAAATGACCTAAAGATGCAAACATTTTCACAATTGTATGTCTCTCCTAACTGCAGATAGATTCGAATTAAAGAATTTTATCCAATAGCCTGAAATTTTTGTCTGAAATTTCCTCTTACTTCTCCTGGTCACTTCTGAGCACAAAACAACTCTTAACAGTATCAGCTGTTAGAATCCATCAGAGTAGAAATACGAACCGGTGAGTCTCTGGGCTAAACTGTATCTTTCCTAGCCTTTTTACTAAAGTTTGGATGGAGACATTGGTGGGGCTTTCCTTTTCCCATGCTGAAGATTTCCAGTGTGAGAGAGGCTGCCCTCAACCACAGACAGGACTTGTTCAGTCCCCACAATGGAAGGAAGTGGTCAGAGGAAGCGATACCAGTTCAAGGTAGAAGGTTTCAGCGGTTGCATTTCACATCCCTCTTAGTGAATTTGTAATAACCGGTGTCAAAGAAAACAAACTCAAAGCTGAAAGAAAGACTATAATGATAGCAAATGAAACTTGAATAGAGAGGTCATGGCTGGACTGCATTTTGGGTGCTGGCCTGCCAGGAGCTCAAGGCAGCTTTGGGGGAACGTGGGGGAGAAATCTAGATGTGATTGTAACGCTCTTTCAAAGTCCTGGTCAGCTGGGCTGACCCAGCAAAACGGAGACCGTAAACCCATACGTGGCTTTTTCTCCTCTGTGTTGACAAACGTGCAGCTCTGCAGTCCCCCGTGTCTTATATGTGTTTCAGAGAGAGCAGCAGAGTGAATAAAGAGACTGGTCTTGCTGAAAAGCAAGCTTCAAGCTTCACGGAACAAGCATGGGTGTTATTTGGCCTCTTGGTGGTTTTCTAAAAGTAGAAGATGCCCAAGAAGTCGCTGTATCTGCAGCTGGTGCTTGCCAGAAACGCTTGTATGATCTGTATGGATGAGTGGAGAAGAGGGGGGCAGGAGGGGGAAAGACCTTGGAGGGGAAACAGCTGAGGAGATACAAATGAAAATTCAATTAAACAGAAGACAAGGAAAATTCAAACTAGCATTGACGCCCTGCTCAAGGCTGCTGACGAGTCTTGATTTCATCTCTAAATCTAGCAAATGAAGAAGGCAGCAGTGAAGAAAATAAATGATCACCCTGGAAGGAGCTCAATTAGATGACCAGGAAGATCAAAACATTCAGATAAGGATCTTCTTTTATGACATGCCTAGAGCTTGTAACAAATTCAACCAGAACAATAGATCTTGGCCTGCAACCATCCCAAAGCTTCTCCAATGTACAAGAATTTATTTTTTTCCTAAAGGACTGAGTTTGTTTGCCAACTGGGAGACTTGGACTCTGCAATCTCCTGTTGCTTTCCACCTTATGTAGCCATCAGAGTGATGCTTAGTGGGTGTATAAAATCAGAACGGTGACATTTGCCACTCGGTTTACCTTCTGCCCTCCGTTGCACTGGTGTGGGATACAGAAGGTGATCTGTTGTGGTTGTTCTGGTTGCTACTGATCTCCTGTTCTGTGAGAGAGGTGTGCAAATGCTCGGTGCCATAAGTTGTCGTAGCAGAGAAGGTGAATGGTCTTTTCTCTCGTAAGAGAAACTCTCATTCCTCCAGAAAGTGGTTATCATCAATTTATTGCAGCCTTATTTTGCTCTTTGCCAGCTGTGTGAGGAGCGTATTCAATATAACCAGTCATTCCAATAGCTTAATTTCTCCCGCAAGTATTTTGCTTCTTTTGGGGTCTCACCACAATCCCATTTAAAAGCCTGCTGATTGTAATGGAAAGCCATTTTAAGCTTGCATGTAGTAGCAGAGTTTAAGCTCTGTTTTATTTCTGTAAAACAGAAGTAATAGTTAGTTATGACAAATACTAGGAAGGTAAACACCAGCCGGGGCTACCATGCTTTTGGAAACCTACGTAGGCTTGATCCAGAACCCACTGAATCTTCCCAAGGACTTCAGTGGGCTCTCGATCAGGTTCTGAATGCCAGGTGTAATCAGCAGTGGCCAGGAACAGCCACAAAATAATCAGGAGCTTTGCCTTTGCAAAGAGGGTGCCTGGGTCTTCAGCCTGTGTGTCAGAGGGACGTTGTGGATCCTTCTACAGAACAGTGGGGAACAGAAGTGGAAGGGTGCTGGCTGGGTTGCCCTAACTCGTGTTTAGGCCTAGTGGTCTTCTAGACCACTTACAAAAGGATGCTGGCTTTGCTGGGAAGGAGAAGGTGGCTGATGCTATCTGTTCAATTCCTGGTTCTTAATTATTTTAGCTGATAAGTCAATCACAATGAATGGCCTTTGAAACATCCAAACCAAAGTCATTACATTATCACATGGAGGCCAGGCTTTGAGTAAAAGAGATTTGGCTTGTTCTTTTCACTGCTTGGCCCCTGTCCTGCGTGTACTGCCATTATAACGGAGGATTATCTGCACTGGAGGTTTTCTTCATTTCCATTAGGAGAAAAAATTTCATTCAGCGCAGCGAGGGCAGCCCGAGATGGCAGGAGGAGATTGGCTGCACGCTGACTCCTTTGTTATCTGCCGAGCAGAGCCTGACATCCCCTGACACTGCCAGGGGCTTGGCGAGGGGCTGTTATTTATTGCAGTGTGTGGAACACATTGTTTTCTGAAAGGGAGGAGAATCGGCCCTTTATTGAACAGGAGTCACCGGGCAGCGGAGTCGCTGAGCTGTGGTAGCTGGCGTTTGTTGATACAGTTGGCTTTTCAGCAAGTGCCTTTGTTGGGCTTATCTTTTCTTTTGGTCTGCATCTCTTTGGCGGTGTCTAAGGTCTAGGCTCTCCCCATCTTTCTCAACCCTTCTGCCTTTTCTAACATAAAAACACAGGGATGGGAACAGAGGGAGTCATGTTTTCGAGCTTACGGATCTCCATAAGGCCCCTTCCCTGCGATACGTAAAACTTCCCGTCTGGAGATCCCGTCTGGCCTGCCGTGGTGCCCTTAGTGCAGTGGGTTTCTCCAGTCGACGTGTGGCCCACCGGTGGCCCGTACTGCTCTGGTAGGCAGCGGAAGCTGGTTTCAAGATTGCACTGCACCCACGCAAAAAGGGGCTGCTGCTTGCTGGTTGACACCAAAGCTGCAGGAAAGCACGGTGGGCTCTTCTCCGTCACATAACAGCCCCTTGTGACAAGCCCCGTGATGCATTTGTGCTGAAGTGGAAGCCGGCCGGAGTAATAGCCTCACGTCTTCCTAGAGCCTAGACACTGCACGCGTGGTCCCCTCCACGAGAGACACCGTACGAACACAGGACAAACTACGGGAACACTTTGGAGCTGAGACCAGCCTACACTGAATTCATTTACAAGCTGAAAAAAATCAGGCTTTTGGATTCCTCCAAGATAGAAACCCAAAAGGGAAGAACAACTGCTTTTCTCTCCCAAAGAAATGGAAACCTGGCTACAGGAGTCGTCCAGTGACCCTAAACACACAGCTGCTTGCTTGCCCTTCCCCGTGCTTGCTGCAAAGCTCCAGGTGCAGCCAGTCTCCAGATCAGCCCTCAGGACCAAATGTGCTCCACAAGCCTGCACCACTCTTCGGAGTAGGGTTTGGCGTGTGTGTTTTTCACGCTCAAGACAAAATTCAGGTCGCTATCTCGTTAGGGTGGCTGCTAAGGTAAAGATGCAGAGGGCCAGGTGACTCATCAATCAGTTCACAAAGTGTTTTGAGCTCCTCAGCTAAGAAGTTCTGCTATAAATAAATTTTTGCATAGAGGGGAGAATACATAAGCATGCAGATTGCTTTTACTTATCTTTTTTTATCCTAGAAACATGTCAACTGTAAAGCAGAAGGGGCAGGGTATTTTGTCACGTGGCCATAAGGAATGGCAGTAAAATGCTGTTTGCTGACCAGGATGGAAGTGTGACTTCAAACCCAAAATGAGAGAACTTAGGATCTGTAGATTTGTGTTAAGATAACCGATTCAGTGCTCAATGTCTCTTGGAGCCTAGCAGATAAGGATGCCATCTCACAGATACCCAAGCCAATTTCATCTGATACTGAACTTTCCATTTCCAGTCGATTTCTTACATTAGGAATCTTTTCAGTAAATCTGTCTGTGGGTGCTGCAGAACATGGGAGGACAGAGCTCTTATCACAGCTGGGGAAAGAGAAAAACGTGGGTTTTTAATGCCTGCACAGAACAAACTGAAAGCATCCTAGGCCTGCCCAGCCTAGCTGAGGTGTGGAGGGCTCCTTTGGTTGCTCCAGGAGTGGGAAGGGGAGCCTGTCCCAAAGGCTGGAGGTGAGCCAGCGCGCAGCCCTGCACGCAGGAGTCGGCTGCACACGTGGAGGTGCTGCCAGGCTGTGCAAGCCCCAGTGTGTTCCACACTCCAGGAAAGCCAGGTTGAGGTCCAGCAGCTTGGCAGATGCATGAAGTATCAAGGAAGATTTTATCCAGAGATGCTGGTGGATTATTTATTGGCGTTGCTCTGATCAAAGTGGCTTTGTTGCCGTAATAGTAAACATGGCATGTGTGCAACTCGGGGCCACGAGTCCGTGTAAAAGGATAAGATAATGGATGTTGCCTGAGCCTTTCACCATCTTTGTAGTCAGAGCAGTTATTGGGAGGCACTAATCCCTCTCTGCTGATTATCGACTTCTGAATGAATCCTCGTACGCTCTCCCGCTGCAAAACCTGTGGGTTTTCAGGCTCAGGAAAGCTCGATAGAACCGAGACCTTGTCATTTATTTTCACTGTTACTATTATTTTTCCATTTCAAAGCAGAGTTTGCTGCTGCTAATTCCCTACTGTTTGATCACAAAAGCGTGCAAGGGAAATTGTTATTTTTCATCCTGAACCTTTTGTGCTTTTTATTTTTATAATCCACGTGAGGCGACTTTGCTGGTCATTAGCCGCGTTAGTAAAGCGAGCTTGCTTTGTTGGGCGATAGCAGGGAAACATCAAATGTCTGGCTCCATGGTAGCAATTTGCTCTTGAAATAAAGCAAGCCTTGATAAGTTGCTACCCTCAGCTATATTTGTCCTAGTAAATAAACATCATCAGGATTTGAGCACAAATACACGGTGTTTTGCTCTGTTTAGCTATTCTGAGATTGTCACGCTAACAAAATTTCCTCTGCATCAGATAGGCTTGTTCTCTCACTCTCGTGTTCCACAGATGATGCGTGTTTCTGCACGCCTAGCCAAGGGTGCATTTTTTTTTAGGCATTGATCCGCGCAGCAGAAACCCCTGGAAATGCATCCCATTAATGCAAACCGGTGCGTGCCTTCGATGGGTTTGCTTTTCAGAGGCCAAGGTCTCTATCAGTGGAATGATTTACCTCTGTGGTGCCTTGGGACGATGGATTTGCTTAGAGAGAAGCGTGGTTTGCCAGCACGGGGCACGCAGGGGACATCACACCCTCGGTGCTGGTGCTGCCCAGCCGGCTGAGGGACAGCACTTGATACGTGCTGGCTTGGGCAGGCCGGAACACGCCCTGAAGATCTGGCTTTGAGAGAAAGATTCTGTTTTCCAGGATACTCATAAAAAAAAAGGTCATTAACCATTTGGCGATGGGCTGCTCAGCTTAAAGTGTAATTCCTTGCAAAACCAGGATTGTGCTTCTTCCCTGGCAGGCAGCAGGACCCAAAATAAAACAAAGCTGCGGCAGGAGACCGAGCGAAACACGACAGTGACATTTGTTCCACTCAGAGCAGCGGAGCCGCTGCTAATTTGGGCCGGAGGACGGGAGCGCATGGCAAGAGGTGGTTTGGTGGGTTCCGTAGATACCCGTTGGGTCAGGCCCGAGCTGCAGGTGCTGCATGCTTTGCAGCGAGGTGAATCACAGCAGAAATAGGCAAATTCCACCCTTTCACCATCAATATATTTCCCATAGCCCTTCCTAGAAAATTCAAAGGTGTTCCACAGCTTCCAGGCTGAATTCCGACGTTTAATGGGGGTTTCAGCTGTTTGACATGCTGCAGGAGTTGCGGTGTGCATTGCTCTCCCTGCTCGCTTAAACAAACCAATATCTGTACTCCACAAGTTTGCTGCCCCACCTGCTGTGTACCTGAGGCTCGGAGAAAATGTGTTTCTTCACGCTTCTGATTAACAGTCATTAGATTAGAGAAGGTCATAGTGATGGAGGAGGTCTTTCCGCCATGGAGAACCATCCGGTGGAAGTTAGCAACGGCACAGGGCAGCTCTGTGGCTGTAATGAACTCAAGGTTTTGCTGGAGCACACACAAGCTGTAACCTGAGCGAGATCCCATTGTGCTTGGAACTGTACCTCCAGCATGGTCCTTGTTGTAGAGAAGCATATGTTCTGGCTGATGCTCCCCTCTCCTTTTAATCCTCCAGGTTAATCAAATCATGCCTTGAGCGGTGGAGAAGGTGAGTTCCAGTTTCAGGGAGCTTTGTTTCAAGAGTGAACCCTGGTCTGATATCTCAGGGGTATGTGCCTGTCCCTGAGACAGGGAACAGGCAGGGTGTCCTTCCCCTACCCTGCCTTGTGTTTTCGTAACACTTCTAGGAGTTCAGAGCCTTAGGGGCCTCCACCAGATTTGGCAAAATTGGCCAAGAAACAGAAATGTTACCAAAAGAGGGGCAGGAGGATCCCGTAGGAGCATGTGGGCAGACATTCAGCAGGTGATGCTCTAACCTGGGCACCTTGAAGAGACTGAGAAACACATTGAGTGGGGGACCTGTCGCCCAGGTTTCCAGCACCACTGGACAAATATTAAAGCTAATTACTCGTAGGTGAGTAGACATACTAAAGGCACTCTGAAAACGTTCTCCACTGAAACATTTTTTTGACAAGGAAAATGAATTCTGGGCTTGTTAACCAGTGTCAATAAATTGGATCACACTGATGAACAGACACTGCTTAATTGCCTTCTATAACATAGCTGGAGAACTAGAAACTAGGAGCTGAAACTCCCCCTCCATTTTCCCTGAGAAACAACCAAAAAGATCAGATCCACCTTCCGGCAGAGATCAGTTACGTACGGCTTTTTCGCAGCATTTCGGTATATTATTCTCCAATTTAGGCCAGATTCAGGAGTGGCTCTGAGGACGGTTACGATGCGTGTCAGGAGGAAATTGGTCAGAAAATGGATGTGGGGTGGGCGTGAGCGGCACGGCGCAGTGTCACTTGCGACACTTCGGCGCTCGGTGGGAGAGCAAAATGGGTTTAAGTGAGAACAACTTACAGGGATTTGGGGCGGGGGTGGATGTAGAAACTCTGAACACGGCCTTTTTCTTAGAGGAGAAGAAAAGGAGAGGCCAGGAAGGGATCTGTTTGTGGTGAGAAGCCAGTACCAACCCCCAGGAACAAAGGGCCCTGTTTGCAGGATGTGCCCTGAGGAAAATGCGGATCTGTTCCAACCTCCCAGAGCTCCCTCTTTCTGCTCAGGTCCTGTGAGCCACCCTCCCTGCCAGCCCCAGGCCCGGGCACGGCGCAGAAGGATTCATTTCGGGTTTGGTGATTAAAACAAAGCCACAGAAGAGCACTGCCAGAGCTGGAGGCCACAGGCAGCCCTCGGCCCGTGTGATTTTGTGTCGTAGTTTCCTGAGAGAGGGAATAATGTTGAGTGCTGATTGCTTTGGAGTAAAAGAAAATAAAAAGAATTGCTGTAGGAAAAGAAAAATGTAGAGCTTAGATTTTTGCGTAGATGACTTATTAGGTCAGAGCTGGAACATGCTTTGAGTTGTGTTCCTGGTGATTGTACACGGGCACTAATTGGCCAAAGAAGCAAGGGATCTTTGTGCTTTTGTAGTTTAATGAGGAAAATATTGTGTAATGTGATTATATATTATTTTCTAATCAAAAGCGGAGGAGCAGAATGGGAAAGAAAACCTATGAGTGAATGAAGACTGTAATTTTAATTACTATTTCCTTGTGCTAGTCAGTTGCTCTGTTCTGTGACCAGTTCTTAGCCCTAAATAAGCCCTAATGTTATATAAATATTATATAAATTATTTAATATTACATTATGCTTGTTAGTGTAGACATATTGTCCTGAATATTCTAAGCATTTTGCCTGTGCATACTTTACTGACATGCCTGGGCCTGTTTAACCAACAGGACTGCTCAGGGGCTAAAATGGGGCGTTTGTGTCTGCAGGGTTGGGGTCTTGTGTCCTGTGCTGGAGTACAGGCAAATCGTTGCTTCTGTTTGTAAAAGCGATGTACAGTCTGTCTGTGGGACAGCCCTGCGTTCTGGACAGTGAGGCAGAGACATTTGCTGAGCCAATTTGGACCCAGATTCTGTCCTCAAGTACATCCAGCAGTGCAGTTCCCCACAATCCAGTGGGATTATCCTACTACCCATATCCCATAGTGAGGGATTTGCTTTAATCATAGAATGGTTTGGATTGGAAGGGACCTTCAAAGCCCATCCAGTCCAACCCCCCTGCAAGGAGCAGGGACATCTCCAACCAGATCAGGTTGCTCAGAGCCCTGTCCAGCCTGGCCTGGAATGTTTCCAGGGATGGGGCATCCACCGCCTCTCTGGGCAACCTGGGTCAGTGTTCTACCACCCTCAGTGTAAAAATTTTTTTCCTAATATCTAATCTAAATCTACCTCCCTCTATTTTAAAACCATTACCCCTTGTCCTATCACAACAGGCCCTGCTACAGACTCTCTCCCCATCTTTCCTGTAGGCCCTGTTTGGGCACTGGAAGGCTGCTCTAAGGTCTCCCCGAAGCCTTCTCTTCTCCAGGCTGAACAGGCCCAATTCGCTCAGCTTGGCCTCACAGGAGAGGTGCTCCAGCCCTCTGATCATCTTTGTGGCCTCCTCTGGACCCTCTCCAACTGGTTCACGTCCCTTGTGTTGGGGGCTCCAGAACTGGATGCAGGACTCCAGCTGAGGTCTCACCAGAGCAGAGTAGAGGGGCAGGATTGGGTGGATAGATGACAGTAATACCTGCCCAGAGCATTTTCATTAGCGAATCTCAAAGCGCTTCACCAGTTGAAGCCAATATCACCGCTCCATATCATCACTCAGTGGGGAAACTGAGGTGGGAGGAGGTTGAGGGACTGGCCTGTGCATCTGGCAGCATGTTGGCCAAGCCACAGGTCAAACCCAGAGAGTCTCCCATCCTTCCTTCGCATCTTAACCTCTAGTCCTCACTGCCCAAAACATGTCCCCTTTCAGCAGGCTCAAGGTACCTGCTCATGGCTTCACACTCCCTTGGAGAGGGGCTTTGCAGCTCTCAGCAGCTGGCCCTGGTGTCCCTCACAAAAACAGAGCTGTTTGCAAAGCTGAGCCTAAGGAAGGGAGAGGTAGGATGCCCAACACACCAAAATATTTTAAACAAAGCAGCATGAAGGATCAGAAGCAATAAAATGGCAGTGATCCCTGCAGCATTTGGAAGAACAGCTTGGTGCCTCTCTGGGTTGGAAGGACTGTTTGTCGTGGCCACTTACGTTCTCAGGAAATATTCAGCATGACTCTGCTACCTTTGGGTCTTGGAGGAAATGAATCTGATTCACTGAGCTTTCACATTGCATACTACTGTGGAACTGTGGCTGGCCTGAGAGCCTCCTAGCTGGTTATCTGCTGGATTGTAAGTAACAAAAAAAACCCCAGTCCCTCTTTGAAGCATCATCTAAGCAAATATTATTTGAAATGAAGAAGAAGCAGGGTTGGTCATCTTTAAAACAGGCATAAGGGATTATGCATTTCAGTTTGACAGCCAAAATTTTGGAGCAGTCTTAACATAACTGGGCCTTTACTTTAGTAAATAATTGTGTATAATGATCAATTTGAGCTTGGTGATTTTTTCTTTAATAAAAAATAAATTGTAATGTTAAGATTCTCTGGCTCTGTTCTCAGAATTTCAGTGCGCACTATGTTTAGAAGCCACTGCAGGGTTCCCATTCCTGCTTTTCTAGCAAGTCTCAGGATACCTCCTGGATTTTCCTCAAAAGCCCCTGAAGGCGCATGAGTTTGAGAGACCTCAGTTCTAGGATTTTTTTGAGGAAAAAAAAATCTCATCCTCTACAGCAGCACAGAAGTTGAAAGTGGACCTTAAAAATCCACATAGAACTAGGAAGAAGTGTGTGTATTCATTATACTTTAAAGTAAGAGATTTGAAAAACACAATTCTTGTATGCTTTGGAGCAGAACTTCCACCTCTGTCATCTCTTTAAACACCTGAAAATCTGCAAAACATCTAATAATTAAGATTTTGTTTTTTTTTTTTTCTCTGACTCGTGTACTTACCCAGAAAGTTTTTTGCCTTGAACTGGTGTATATCCTGGGGAAAAGGACTCTGGTAATCCTCTTCAAGGCAAAAGAAAGATGGCTCTTTGTCTCTTGGTATGGAGGTGGCAAAATTTAATTTTTATCCCTAAAAATCAGCAGACCAGACCCTGCATACCCCCAGGAACAGAGCCATTGCTTAAACACATGCCATTTACAGACAGATACTTTTTGAAATTGCTCTTTCAGAGTATGATTTCTTCCCTGTAGCCCTTAAATTGCTACAGTGGGAGTAGTGCCTGCCAAAAAAAAAAAAAAAAAACCCAAACCCAAACTGTTTTAAAAAAGAACAGAGGGGAAGGGGAAAAAGGATCATCCCCTTTGCTGGCATTTCCTTCCAATGCCCAAACGGGGCTGATAGGGAAGATGGGCAGAAACTCTTCGGTAGGGCCTGTTGTGACAGGACAAGGGGTAATGGTTTCAAAATAGAGGGAGGTAGATTCAGATTAGATATTAGGGAAAAATTCATACACAGAGGGTGGTGGAGCAGTGGCCCAGGTTGCCCAGAGAGGTGGTGGATGCCCCATCCCTGGAAACATTCCAGGCCAGGTTGGATGGGGCTGTGAGCAACCTGATCTGGTTGGAGATGTCCCTGCTCCTTGCAGGGGGTTGGACTGGGTGGGCTTTACAGGTCCCTTCCCACCCCAAAGATTCTCTAGTCGAGGGCGTGCCCTCTAAGAGGCAGAGCCACGGCCAGGACTGCTCACGCTCGCAGAATGGAGCCAACTGCCCCCCGCGTTCTTTGCACCAGCACATTTATTTTCCTTATAAAATTGCAGAAGTGTTAATTATCCGGATTCAGTAACAGCAATAGCTGTTTGTTGAGGCTTGCTGCTTTCCTGCATGAGCAGGGTCTGGATCCCCAGTGGAGCCGTTCACCAGCAGGTTTGGCAGTGGCAGTCCGCTGCGGGGCTTTCAGAGCACAACAAAGGTTTCTTCGCAGGTCTGGGCGGCCGGAGCTGGCTCCCGCTATGGTGCAGATTTGACAAAGGCAAAAGGAAACAGAATCACTCACTAACACGCGTTTCTCTCTCTGTAGTGTGTTCCTTTCCCTGTACTCCTCGTAGCACTTCATATGAGATAGAAAAGTGGTGTTGCCTGCATTTTCCAGAGGTGAAACCAAGGCTGAGAAGGGGAAAGCGGCTTGTGCAAACTTTTTTGTCTGATGACCGTCAGAACAAGGAGCAGGAGTGCTGGCCAAGTCCTTGTTCCTTGGCAGACCCAGACATTCATCCAGCTGCAGTGAAAGCTGCTCTATTTCCACGCACTTAAACTGTGAGTTACAGGCAGAGGGGGAGATACGGACGGTGATGCAAACTTTGATACCCCTGTCTCGGTATCTGCCAAGCCTCCACGTTCTTCTTCCTTTGCTGTATCATTTACTTTGGGGACAGGCTGCGCGCATGCCAATACATTGTCCTTTGGGCCCCATGCGTATTCATACCAGCCAGGCTCCAGTTTCACTTTGCACAGGCTTTTCTCCAAGCAATTTTTGCTGCTGTTGCAAAACATTTTAATTAATCAGGAATTTTAATTAATTGTAACCCTGCTGAAAATGCCAAGACAAAAAGCACAAATAAAAGGAGACAGTTGCTCAGGTCAGAGCAGCCCATCTTCAGTTCGCTGTGCCTACTTGGAGATCGTACGGTGTAATTACAGACATGGGCATGGGGAGAACACCACGTTCTGAATGGCATTTTAGTGTCACGGAGAAAGATGGGGGTGGTTTGATGAAGTCAGGAGGTCTGTTTGGAAGTTCTGATGGTGGCACTGCATTGGCATACTGTTAACTGGGAAGCTGCGTCCCAAAAGAATTACAATGACATTTTTTCTAGTTCTTCAACTGCTTCAAACCATCACTTTCAACAAAGGATTTAAAATGTTCTGTGTTTTTATGAAGCTGAAAATCAGGTTGTTTCCAGACTGATTTCACTTGCAGTGCATGAATGAGCTTGGCTGCAAAGTTCCACCTTGGCTGAGCCACTTCCCAGGGACACGTTGAGTGCCTTGGGATGTTAGTGGCCAGATCCCTTTCTTGCTCAACATGTCTGGAAAAGAAAAAATCCCATTCTGGCCTTGTTACTTGTCATCTGGCCATGGTGCCCAGCAAACAATGGCTCCGTTGGTCAAGAAGTCATTGAGGTTCCTCTGCCTAGTGATACAAAGGCCTGGATCAGCTCTTGGCACACAAACCGACTCAACTTTCTGAGCCTGAAGGTAATTTTCTACCCTCTTAGGATGCTTACATGCCTTGGTGCACAGTTTGGCCAACCCCCAGCACACCATGAATAATAGATTCCAAGAATTTGTAAAAGCTTTATTTATTTAAACACCTAAATATTTAGAATTTGCTTGTATCAGTGGCATATTTACCCCAGGTTCCCTGCAGTAAAAGGTCTCAGAAGGGTTTCCACCTTGTAAACCTGCTGCGAGCTGCATTTACAGGCTGTTGACTGATGTGCATTGAAGGCCCACAAGTGAAGCAGATGGGGTTTCACCTCGGTGAGTTTGCAGTCCTGCCCCATCACTTTCTGAGGAGTTAGTTGGATGGGTTGCGCTTTTCATCATAGAAACTCCTCTTTGGAAACGTAATGACAAAGCCGCGATGGCTTTAAGGGTCTTTGCTCACAAAACAACTTAATTCCTCCCTTTTCTTCCAAACGCTAATGTGAGCTAGTGCAGACCGTGGAGATCTGGGTTCAGCTCACGCCTTTTCCACTAACGCCGCTGCTTTTGCTCTCCATTTCCCCTCCTCACGGCACGTGCTGTGACCCGCTGGAGAGCGAGCTCCTCTGTGCAAGGAAAGCATCTCGCTGCGCGCTTGGGTTGTGCCATCTTGATCAGGGCTGCCTTTTCCAGGCTGGGCTCAGGCCTAGCGACAGGCAGTTTGGAGATTCCAGTGACTTGCTAAGGAGAGGAGGGGACAGGTGGGATGAGAGGAGCTGTGCCCCATCTCCAGGCTTTCCTCCTCTCCAATAACTGGTGTTTTCTGAGCTGGGCACAGCCGGCCACGTCAGCCGCACCCCTGGCTACGTCTGAGAGCTGGAGATGAACTTCAGCAGGAGCAGGACCAGAACTGCTTTTGTGCACTGAAACAGTGACTCTCGCGGTTCCCAGTGTAAATCCGCAGAGCTGACCTCAGCGGTGCTGCTCAGGAGAGTGAAAGCCAGGGTAGCCGCCCGCTGTAGCCTGGGGCTGATGCTTTACTCGAATTGATGAGCTCATTGTGAAGAAGGCTCTAAGTGACTCAGCTCTCAACCTGTTTAGACCAACTTCATGGACTGAGGTGGAAATTGAGCCTGAGTAAAGTTACTTCTTATCCCCCAGGTTATGCCTGGAAAGCCGCCCTTTGCCTGTGCCCGTTTCATTGTCACAAATGGTACCTTAACGGCAAAAGCCCCTTGCTCAGAACCGCTCAGTAGATCATTTCCATCGTCTGAAGGCAAGGCTGTGCTCCTCAGGGATTTCCTGCACTACCAGATCATAGCCCCAGTTCTGCAGACCACAGCTACTGCCTGGCATCCTTGGCTGAGCTGATTCCTCCCAACACAGCCCCTGTGAGGGGATCTACGCCGCCGGGGCTGTTCGTTGGTTTAGCTGTGGATGTTGCACAGGCAGCAGCTGAAGCTGAGCTCTCTTTGCCTTCTCCTCCACTGTGTGCCGCAGATTCGGGCGGAGAGGGAGCCGAGCGTGTGTCAGCAATGGGATCCCTGGGAAAAGGTGTCTAATTGCAGCATTAGTCACAACAGAAATCGCTGTGCTAAGCACTGAATATCGCTTGGCTCTGCAGATTTTTACCTTGATGGTGGAGATGTAGGGGAGAGGCTGGAGCTGGTGGTGTGACTGGGGAGAGAGCCAGCAGATTTCCCCCAGACAATGGGTGCAGGGAGCAACCCGTACTGGGTTCCTGCTCCCCTTTGCACGCAGGGACAATAACATCCAGTCATATTTAATATTTCATTTTCTAAGGAAAGAAAAAAGACACACCTGGCTTTCAGGGGCGTCCCCCGCGCAGCACAGCTTCCACAGCTGGGGCCTTTCTTGGTTAGGTGTAACAAACACGAGCTGATCTCTGGAGCTCCCTAGTCACAAGAGTGATGCTGGTTTCCGACGTGGACAGCCAGGCCCACCTTGGGCCAGCTGTGATTCACTGTGTGGGGCCCACCGCTGGCTCGTGAATTCATGCTGTTCAAACACAGCTCTTACTCTGTGCTGGGGAAAGCTGATCACTGTATTTTGCTATGGCCGCTTCTCCTCTTCCTCTTCCACCATGCCATCTCCACTCATTGTCTCCTCTTATATCGCTTTCTCAACCTTTATATTCTCTGTAAACAATTTTTTCCCTCTATACTTGACTTTTCTTCCTCTAAAACCTACCTTTCGTTTTTCTAGACGTTTGAGGGTTTCTAATATTTTTCTTCAATAACAGATTTTTTTTTTTCCCCCCTTCTTTCCTCCCTGTTTTCTTTAGTCCCAGGTTCTCTCAGCTCTTACAGCTCCATTATCTTCTCCCAGCCTTCCCGGGAGGGGTCTGGAGCATACATCCCACTTGCCTTCCAAATGTTGCCAAGACTGTTTTGGAGGATGGGTGACTGACAGACAAACACCAGCCTCAGATACTCGGAATGCTCCGTTACTAATAGCTTTATTCCTGTCAACACTGTAGGCAAAGTAACCCTTGAAAGGGATAGGCTGTATTTTTAGCCAACCTTAAAGTCAGCTTCTAAAAAATAGCTTTGTGCTCAGCTGTCTGTCTCACTCTCTGAATTCATGTTCCCTGACCCGCAGCTCCTCGATGCGTAGGAGGTCGGAGGCAGGAGATGCTCACCTGGGGCTTTGCTGCATGTCTGGTCCCATGACTTGGACCTGCACAAGGGGACCAAAAGGGGTGAAATTTCCACCCCACCAAGAATAATTAATTGATAACAGAGTGCCAGGGATTCCCTACCGGTCGCAGTCACCACCAGCTTCTGATCTTGAGCATTTCAATATATCTTGAAGGAGTTAACATTTAGAACAGCTTAGGGAAGATAAATAAGGATGTTTCTGTGCTGGCTTCGGATGTGCACAACCTTGCCTTCCTATTGGTCTTAGGACAAGCCAGATTAAGGAGTGATCTCTTCCAAACAGTCTTCAGTTTGTTAAGCTTGTAAACAACAGCAAGGGTGGAAACCATTGCAAGGTGGATAAAGCTTAGAAATGCCGGCCAGGATTTCCCTGTGACGTGCCGGTGAGGAATGTGTGCTAGTTAACGGGGCTAATTCGTTGTGCGGCGCTGATCTCCCGCTTCTCCATGCAGTTCCCCTTCCAGTCTGGTCACTCAGGTCCCCCATTGCTTGCCAAGGCCACCACAGCCTACAAAAACCAGGCTCCCCATGGGACATCAGTGGAGACAAGGACAGGGCACCTTCCCCTGGGAGGAGATGCGAGGGCTGAGCCCCCGTGGTCCCAGCCCAGCAGTGAAGGCTCGGCAGCGTCCCTTCAGCCAGGCACCCCCTGCTACCTGCCCTTGAGGTGACCAGGCTCCGAGCAGCACTTTGTCACCCAGCCAAAATGATAGCATTTCAGCGTGGCTGGAATCTGTCTTCTTACAGCACTTGGTGTCAACACATCCGTCGCTTGAGCGGTGCGGGATCGGAGGCAGCGTGCTCAGGGCTTTCTGCGCACCGCTCTTTCAGGCTGGAAAGAAGCCAGGGATCATCAGGGCTGGGGGGGGCTGGTGTGTTGCTGGTCTGTTTGGGATTTTTTTCCCTGTTCCCTCACTAGCTACGCAAACCAAAAGAACTTTTGCAGTGGCAGCGTTAGAGGCTGCTGCGTTTGAAGTGCGCTCATGCATTTGTAAGGGACGGCTTGTTTATGGCACAGCAGCTCTGAAGCAATTATTACGATGTGAAAGGAGAGGTACGCCTTTTTCTTTTATGGATTACCTCTGAAGCTCAGTGCGGGGGGGAAAAAGCGAGACTATTAGCTTAGGAAAACAAAGAGAGATTACAGGAGTGATTTTTTTCTGTACCTGGACTTAGTGATGAGGGATGCCATCAAAAATTAACAAGCAGCTTTATAAAGAGCACCACATCTGACGTGATGTTGAGCATAGCGTGAGCATGCGGTGGGCTGCTAAGTGCCCACGTTGTTTTTATTGGCTTTCAGACTGAGAGGATGTTTTTCGTGCCATGATCTGGTCCTGCTCCCAGTGCCATTCAGTATTCCCATTCATGTTTAGGGCAGTAGTGTTAGAAGAGCATAGCTCAAGAAGAGCACAGCTCAAAAATACGAGGGAGGAGCTGCAAGGGCTGAGGAAGACAGGGTCAGAAACAGCCCTGCTGAAATGGCCCGGCAAAAACAAGGAGGTAAAACCCAGTAACAAACACAGAGGTGCTGCATTTGAGAGTGAGAAACTAGATTGTCCCAGAGCTGCAGCTGCCCTGTATGTGCTTCGCTCAGGTTGAGCCATGTTCTTACGCAGGTGCGCTTGGTACCAGCCAGGTGCCCTGCGGGGACCAGACTGGGTGCTTCAGAGCCAGGAGTCCAGGTGGAGGGAACGCAGCAGAGGAAGCCTGCCCTGACCGCTACAGGAGCTGTAAAACGCCGTCTGTGAAACGCCCGTTATCCACTGCTCTGTGCACGCCTGGAGCCAAGCAGAATCCTCTGCCGTAAGGTGCCACAGCGGCACAGGAGGAGGATGGCAAACCGTGTCTACTGGTCTTAGACAGGCTGCTGGGAAGGGCTTTTCTCTCCAAACTGAGAGGCATCTTCTGCTAGTAGGGCTTTTTCTGTTCCTTTGGCAGTTCCAGCTGGACATAGAAAATCCAGCCCAGCTGCAGACTTTTAAGACATTGTTTTAGGACAGGACCTGTCAGGAGGAATGAAGCATTTTGGTGGCGAGAGGCGGATGCTGTGACTGTCACATGTGTGCAGGGGAGGCGATGTTTGCCTTTGTGCCTGCTGTCCTTTCTGTATCTGGAAAAAGCAGGAGCCAGTGCAGTGTTTTCCTTTGGCCATTCAGCATTGAATGTCCCAATAATAGCACAGTCACATCGTGAGAGTTTGGGGGAAGGGACTGTGTCTTCTTCACAAGGGAGGAGGCTCTAGCGCTCTGGGGACAATGCTGCTGCTCACATAATGAACAGAAAGCACCGGTCCTCAGCAGTTTTCTCCAGCTGCCTTTGCTCTTGGCGTAAAGCTTTGGTGCCCTTCGTACCTGTGGTATAGGAATGCAAATGCAGGTCAGAATTCGTATGCAAAATCTTCCTCTAGTTAGAGAAGGAAAGGTCAGAGAAGTTTCTTCAGCCTTCAAGGGAGCAGTGGGGCGAGGGAGAGCCAGCTCTAGCTCATGGTGATAGGCAAGCAGGTCTAGTTAAAAGCCTGCTTTGCAGAATTAAGACGCCCTCCCTCCCCCAAATCAAGAAGAGGTTGAAGAAGAGCCCGTGGAGGACAGGGTGAGGTGCATTCAGACTTCACAGGTCAGATGGTTCATGATGTGGTGTAATTGATTGCATTCCAGGGAGTGCCTAGGAAAGCCCCAGCGCTCTTGAATCTTGCAAGGAACAAAACCCCAGGCCCCATAGCTGGCCACAAGACTCCACGCTTCCCTGTCTCGCAGGATACCTGTCCCGTATGCAGCGCTTGCATGGGGACAGGACAGGTTGCCCAGACCATTAAGGAAAAGGAAGTTGTACAGGAGGATGGTAGGGCCGAGTTATCTGCTAAAAGTTGACTGACATCCATGCTGCAGACCTGCAGCCAAATTCTCTGCTGAAGGACTGCCAGGTTCAGCAAATGTATGGAACCAGGTCTGTCCGCAGGTGTGAGTGAGCATGGGTCCTCTGAAGCCAAATGTTGGAAGTTCACCCAGTCAGAGACTTTTGCCACCATGTTTCTTCACTGGATTTTTACTTGCCACAGGTTTTTTAAATTTCTCTGACCACTCTCTGGTTTTCACTCCCATTTTCTATCTCTTCCCCATCTGTTCCCTCCCACTGTTCTCCTGAGCATCTTCTAAGCCTGCTGCAAACCCAACAGCCCTCAAGTTCTTGTTGAACTTCTGAACCCACCCTGTTCAAGTGGGTGCTAAATCAGGCAGGACAAGTCAAGCCAGGGCTAATTCTGAAGATAGCAATTGTGCTTTTGGAAAATAATTGACAAACATTCTGCGTTTAGACAAAGCTCATCTAAGGCAGGGAGAATGCTTATATTCTGCAACGCTGGTCTGCAGAGTGCCAGTGTTCAAGTAGGACATTTTAATAACATCCTTCATGGACAAGTGTTTTGCTTGGAACCCTTTTTTCCTCCCTCCACTCAGACAATTGTCAGCGAAGGGACTTGCAGGGAACAAAATGGAATTAAATCTATTCAGAAAATTAGAACAATCTGCGTTTCTTTCATTCTGTGCTGGATTCATTACTAGCGGGGCTATAATCTGCATTTTTTTTGCCTGAAGCACACTCCCACTCTTACCTCTTCACAGCAATGCTGCTGTTCTCAGATAAACAGGTCCTCCCTGGCTGGATTATAGCTCTCAGCCGAAGGCAGGCTGGTGACAAGGGAAAAACAAACAAATGCATTCCCAGGGCCCGATCCAGCTCTTCAGGAAGAAAAAGGAAAGCTTCGTGGATTTCTGGTGGAGTTACTACCCAGCCCTTAACGGTCCCTTTGCTGACGGCTGATTGCACAGGACGCAGGAAGTTTGGGTGGTAAGGGCTCAGCGTTGAGGCCGTTGTGTCTTTCCAGCACCCAGCAGGTCGTTCTGGGAGCTGGAGCCCATGGTTCCCCCACAGCCACGCTGCCAACCAGCTTCACCTGAACTCCGCCACCTTTGCTGATTCCATCTGCAGCCGCAGGTTTGCGAGGTTTTATGAAATGATGAGTTCCTGGTTAGACAAACCAGGGAGGGACCCAAACTGCCAAAGGCAGTGGCTGGCAAAGGGAACAGGTTAGTGAGGAGTGACACTGAGCCAGGACTGACATTAATAATCACACTTCAAGAAAAGGAGAGTGAGCAAAATAATGCAGTGAGGGGCAATTGAAAGAAAAATAAACCAGAAACGTGTATGTTGCCCCGGCTGGAGGCACTGCTTGCCGCCTGCACCCCTTTATCTGTGCCACTTCTGCTGCCACTGGTACGTCCTTCCCTCCTCGCTGTGTAAACAACTAGTTTCTTTTTATTTCTCCTACTCCATCCTTGCATGCCCCTACAGCTGGGGACCAGTGCTTTCCGTGGTAATAGGCTCACTGTTGCTTTGAATGAGGAGGACTTATCAGCCCCTTGTCCCTGTAATTTCCCGTGATTTTGAGGGATAATGGGGATTTGGGTGCGTAAAGAAACCCTAAAGTACACATGGAGATCAACACAAGGGAGTGCAGCTCTGAGCCTGGGGCATCAGGGACTGTGAATGTGTGAGGGAGTGCTTAGCACAGGAAACCAAAACAGGGGAGACAAAAGCCTGGGCTGGCAAATGCTGTTTATCTGATTTGTTTAAATGGCTGGAGAACAGAAAGCTTTTCTTTCCTTTTATTGCTCTGTAGCTGTGTTATGGTTCAGCCTTAGCTGTGTGCAGTTGCTTGCATGACTTTGGCAAGGAAGCCATCCCAGACTGGCCCAGTATGGGGCTGGGAGGTGGTCTGGAGAGTCCAGGAACCATGGGTGTGAGTCCATCACCCCACCACAGAAGCCAAAAGAATCGAAGGACTCCGGTCGGTCTGATTATGTCTGAAGACCCACAAATAAAAACCAAGGGGAGGAGAAGTTCTTTAAGATTAATGTTCTTTTTGGGTAAAAAATGTGAAATGGAGAGAGTTTCTAGCAACAAACATCAGCTGTGGTCGGAAATGCCCCTGCCAGTGGACATGCGTCGGCTTTGAGGGGACAGCGGCAGAACTGCAGGTGCGAGTGGGGTGGAGGCACATTGCTTTGCTACCAGGTCCCATAGCAGTGGAAATCTCGTTTGTAGCGTTCTTGGCACTCAATTAGTGCTCACATCTATAATTTCAGAAGCCTCTTTCTAAGGTGGGGGCAGAAATACTTCAGGCCTGTTATTTCTGCTGGCAATGCTGGTGCTAAAAATAACAACGTGAATGACATTATGGAAGCTGTGTTTGAGTTCGTCAAGAGATAAATTTTGACTGGACAGCAGGAATATTTCTAATGCTGAAATGTGAATTATTATTGCTGGAGAAGAGGTGAAAGCCACATTGCCTGGGAGCTTTTAAAGGGAGGATTTAGGAATGAAGAGGAGGGAACAATCTCGCGTCATGTCCTGGTATTCTGAGTGTCTGGGGGTCCCTGAGAGGGATCCTTGAAGAACGACCATGGAAACCTCGCTTCTGTCAGCTGGGTCTGGCTCCTGGGGTTGGCAGTGGCAGAGTGGAGCTGCGGGGCTCAGGTCCCCCCTTCCGAGGGCCAAATCCTGACCCCTCTCAGGTGTGTGTGGGCTCCCTGCTGCCAACCAGAGGATTTGTCCTACCTGTGTTAAATGCTCCTTGGCTGGTCTGGAGGTGTGTGGGTAGATACATCTGCTGTCCGCCCCCTGAAAGGGACGGCACCTCCACGCTGGGGTCCTGTGTGGCTCAGGTTCCAGGGCATGAGGTGTGGGATGGGAACCCCTCGGGATGTCACAGCCTGCACCTTCGAGACGTGCCTCATGCTGTAGTTTGGTCCCTGGAGGCCATGTTAGAGTGGTTTCAGCATGTGTCACTTTCTAGAAATCCCCAAGAGGCCAGGACACCAAGAGAAGAGAGCAGCTGTGCCCGTGCTGTACCTGGTCCTTGGAGATGCTCACGGAACATTTTTCCCAGGGGACCCCTGCCCGGTCCATCAATCTCCCTCCCATCTTCCCCATTCCCTTGCCCCTTTCTCAGGCTCTTGTTTTGTGATGTTAGTTGGGACAAATGTGAGTTCCAGCTCTCCACCCTGGTTCCCAGGCGGAGCCAGTCTTGCCCGAGCGGGGAAGGGGACGGTCTCGTGCCCAGCCTGCCTTCCCCAGCCTGGCTGCAGCGGGTCCTTAGCGTGAGTTACTCCATTTAACGTTACCCATCTGTGCGCTAACGAGCTGCTTGTTTGCCTTCAGTCTGCTCATCGATTAGGTGCTGCGTTTTATCCCAGGTATCCTGTGGGTTGTAAATCTGTTGTCTGGACGTTAGTAAGCTACGTTTAAAGGGGAGTGCTATTAAATGCCAGATCAGCATGCCCTTACCTGTGTTTCCCAAGTTTGCATTTGTTTTTTCTTCCCACCAACGTCCCCCAAAGGGCCGAAACTAGTGAGATGGCCAAACTTTCCTAAATACTGTCTGGAAGAAACGAAGTCTGCTCCATCAGAACGGTGCCTCATCCAAACGCCGGCAGTGCACCCACGGTGTGGGTGGGGAGAGTGGGTCTCTGTGCTAATGAAACCTCAGCCTCTGTGAGTCCCATCCAACCTCTCCAGAAGGCAGGAATGTTTTACACCAGAGACAGTTAAATAATACTGGAGATAAGCTTAAACTCTGATGATCAGATGTGGAGTAAATTTATTGTGAGGCAGATTTCCCAAATCTTGCTGCTGTATGATGTGGTTCAGCCCGTCGCTTTGAATGGCGATGTGTCTTCTTCTCAGACACTCTTGGGAAAGACTTATAGGCATTTGCAAATTAAATCAATCAGGATTTTCTCAATTGAAGATGAGGACATGAGGGATGACAAAGACTGATGAAAGCAGTAGGAGGAACATGCTTCTTTCCTGAGATGTTTGTCACAGCGGTCGCTTCCCAGCAAACACATTTACCCGTGTGAAATGCCGTTCTGCTCTCAGTTGTTGTGGCTGCTTGGAAAGCCGGTGGTGGCTTGCTGAACCAGACACTGGTGACAGCCGCTTGCACCGTGGCTCCTGCCGCTTCTGCCAGGGGCGGGTGGCCACCAGGCCATGCAGTGGCAGAAGCTGAGGGGGAGGAGGTGCTCGCTGACGGCTGTCCCGAGAGGCTCGCTTCCCAGCAGTCTCCACGTTGTTTCTTGGTAGGCAGCGCTCCTGGGGCTCCCGTTAACAGAATATGGGCCTGGCGAGGAGAAATTAAGTGCCAGCATGGCTCTGAGCCAGACCTTCGGATGCAAGAGAGCGTCTGGCCAGGGTACCCCAGACACTCAATTCTTCATCGCTCCCTTCTCTGCTGGCAGGAGCTGGCGTGCCAAAAGCTGACATGAAGCTCTAGGAAAGCGCAGGGACCTGTCCCTCACCCAGCGAGGGTGGGAGAGGCTGCCTCTAGCCCTGGGTGTGCCTGGGGGACATGGGCACCCTAAGGATCCCATCAGGCTGCTGAGTCACCCGAGGGTGCAGGGGAGCTCCTCTGCTTTCTGTCAGAGGCTGGTCCTTGGTCCACGGGTTGTGCAGGAGCTCTCCCGGTCAGAGCCACCTCCTTCCCTCCTGCTGCCACCAGGAGGTCACGGGGCAGTGGCTGGATGTGGTGACAAAGCTCCGGCTCACTCTGCTGAGCAAGGACAAGTTATTATTTGTGGACTTTTGGCAGTGAGTCCGTTCATTGTGGCATATGTTTGTATTCTTCCACTGCTCGGGAGAGGCATGGGAACATTTGGCAGCACGCTGCCTCCCAGTTCCACCCAGTGCCCCAGGAGCCTCACAGGGAGGCACTGACCCGCTGTCCCGGCTCAGAGGGACGGGGACACAGAGAAACACGCAGCAGGACTCCAGAGCAAAGCCCTCGGTGTTCGGTGTTCTCCATGCCAGTAAATGCCACGAGGCTGCCTGAGGTCTTCAAATTCTTTTTCAAACCATGTTCCTTTGGAACGGCTTGGCTGAAAGGCTCAGGGAAATGCTGGGCAAAAATGGTTCCTTCTTCCTTCTCTGGGCAATTGTAGGTGGGAGACATGGAGCTGAGCCTTCCCCCGTTGCCACGGATGAGGTACCGTTCTCAGGATGCCTGTGCCACGTTAGGGCAGTCAAGGTCTTGTCCCCCACTGGTGTTTTCTAAACACCAGCTGTGTTTGGGAATCCCTGAAGGGTTAACATTTGACTGAATCCTGGTGGCAGGTGGCAGGGGAAAGCTGTGCATTTGTCTCCCCTTCATATAACCTGTTCTCTGAGTACCGTGTGGAAGTTATGATTTAAATATATCAGAATGCTTGTAATTAATCACAAGTGCAACATACCTCCTTCCTGCCGCGAAACCTTATTAACGCTGTGGGCGGAATCCTAAAACACTGTATCTGCCACGTTTCGGCCGGAAAGCCTCAATGCATCTGGGCTGCAAGGGTTCAGACCTATCACTGGGTGTTGCTGAGCACAGGGCCCAGAGCAAGCGCACACCTCCTCCTCTTCGGAGAGTTCCCTTCCCCTGCTCCATCCCAGCCGTCTTTCAGCTGCAGGCAGAGAATTCCATGAGGCTCCAGTGAGTCCAGCCAGCAGAAACTTTGCAGCCCCGCTGTGAGAAATACCACAGTTAGGACAGCACGGTTTGGTTCTATGCTGCCTGCAGCAGGAACAGGCCAAACTGATGTTCCTCTGCCTGGGACTATGCCAGACCTCCCCACTTTGATTGCAAAATTTTCCAGGAATGGAGGATCCATTGCAGTCTTTGGGGATTTTTTTTTCCCAGCAGGCAGATACTCTCCCTCAGCCCGTGATCCGTGGGGTGTGATGCTCGGTGATATCCTCTGGAGGAAAGGCGGCACGTTGCAGGACTGGGAGCACCATGACTCAAAGATCTCCTAGCAGAGATTAGCGGAGGCTAATGTCAGCTTGGCAGCACACCCAGGGGCTGGTGGCAAGCACACTGCTCGGAGACGGAGCCCCCGAGCTGTCATCATGCCAGGGAAGATGGACAGGAAATGAGGAACGGCATCATCGCTCTCTCTAGAATTGGTTCCTTCTGAGCTTAGCATGTTAAAACATCAAAAGTACTGAAAAACCCCGTCTGCTACCAGAGCTAATCAAATGCATCAATTACTGCTTCAGAAAGACAGTTGCTGCTAGATTTGATATCCCCAAAAAGCAAAGCTGCTTTAAAGCATCTTTTTATTTTAGCTGAGTGTTTTTGTGACAGCACGCGATTCCTAATGAGCGACGGTACAGCTAGGACACACAGAAAAATATGTCAGCGTGCAAAACCATCTCTGGAAGCGGGGGGAGTAACACGGAATCCCGGTGGATCTCAGTAGCATGGGGGGCTTTGGAAGCTGGGTTTGTCCCGAGGGGGCTTTGGTACGTGGAGAGTTGTGTGCTGGTCCTTAATAGCTGGGTAAAATACACAGGTGACTCTGTTCTTACTGTGCGATTTGGTGGTGGTGCTTGGTTGGGAGGACAAAAAGCACGGGCCGATAAAGAGACTGCGTGTGTCCCTTCTTTCCTCTATTGTCCTCGGAATATTTGGTGATGGAGAGCAACGTCTGAAAAGGTTTTGAAAGGCAAAGTCACCTTCCAGCTATCAAAACACTTCAGATGAGGCAGATGGGAAACCAAAAATATTATTTAGGTTTGGGCAGTAAAACTGACATTGAACCCATTTGCCTCGTTTTTCAGGCTTTGATGATAGTTAATGACAGCTTACAGAAGTTGTAAGTGATCTAAAAAAGCCACGAAAAGCTGCTTTGTGTCCTTGTTCAGGGGATGAATTTAACAAAACCATTACGGGGCTTTCAAACACTGTTTTGACTTTCTCGAACCAGCTGTGGGATGATCCAGCTGCAGTTGGATCCCCCGTGCATCTAAGAGAACATTTAAGAGGATTAATCCCAATAATTTTAATTCAACAAAATGACCTTATGTAACATTACCGAGGAATTAATGAGAATTCTCTCATGTGGGTCATCGCCAGCCCGGTGTTTTTTTTTTTTTCCTGGGGCATCTCATTGGTCTGGGGCAGAGCGTGGACAAAGCAGATTGACGCTGGAGCACATTGCATGGGATCAGAAGATAAGTCACTGGGAGCAGGAACCCTTTTTCTTTCGCTGAATTTATTATTTTATTTGGGAACTCACAAAGGAGAACGCAGCTGTCAGCCTCCACTGGTGCTATTTGAAACCCTTTTGGCTCCCAGGCTTTTTCCACAGAAAAATGCAATCTCATCTAATGCAAACGCTGCTGCAGGAGTCTGTGCAGTCCAGCTGTCTTGTTTTAATCGAAAAAAAAGTCCTGATCTCGTTGTTTTTGACTGTGTTTCTTTGCTGTTCTTACTGAGCAGAGCAGGATGCATATTAAAGCTAATTAGGTGCATGTAGAGTGCTCAATATTTGATCTTAATATTCACGGCCCCGGGAGAGGGCACATCGTCAACGTTACACAACTGCGAGTTTTAGTCAAACCAAACCGTGCCAGTGGCCTGACACTGCGTAAAGCCCAGGTCTGCCCTGCTCCTCGCTTGGCGCGGGACGGGGGGTCTGGGGCAGCCTCCGCCCGCGTCCCTGCTTGCACCTTTTGCTTCCCATTTGGGCAGATTTGGCTTTTGGGAGGGCAGGAATCTGATTTGGGGCAGCCAGAAAGCGGGTCTGTTGTCCTGCTTTATTGGTGAGCGTGGTGGGGTTTTTTTTTTCCCTAACTGCACCCCTGTGCTGTCGTCCTCCATCTCCGTGCTGTAGGAGAAGGGTCTGAGGTTTGGTTTCGGAGCTGAGCAGGCACTGGGGGTCAGACCCCTGACGTGTGCGTGTCAGCGTGCTGCAGCGGCCAGCGCCCAGCCTGACCTGCGCGGGATCCAGCCGCTCTCCGTGTGGAGAGCGCTGCTTCCCATGCGTACGCCATGGGACGCTTCGTTTCCCCGACATCGTGTCTTTCATTTACCAACAGTAATTAATTACTTTCAGGATGCAGTAGACTGTTTATGCTCTTAAACTTGTTTTATACACATGCTTTCAAACAGCGTATTTCACTCCACTGCTTCCTGTTAGGAGATGTAAATGGTGAAGCAGTCCCCGCAGAGCAGAGGTGGGAAGGGTCCGTGGTGCGTCCCAAATGCAGGGTGCAAAACCAACCCAGACCCCGCAGCCGATGAAGGACGCGTGGCAGGGAAGTGAGCACGCGCTGCAGGAAGCGACCGAAGTGGGGATCACCCCTCAAGACCCCGCAGAGCCAGAATTCAGCACCGATGTAGAACTCAGTTAAAAAATAATAATTTTAAAAAGACAAAGAGCTGCTTCCAGAAATCTGCAGGACTGCAGGGACACAGCACCACATTGGGAGCTTTCTTCAGTGCACTTGTTTCTGCTTTTGGTCTGCATTAAACTGGAAATGAAGAGAATTCTGTGTATGTTTCACAGACCTGAAGACAAGCCGAATCAAAGCTTTTCAGGAAGATGCAGGATCTGGCCCCTGCATGTGTAGAAGCCCATCGTCTTTACCTCAATAGCTGCTCATCTACGGGCAAAAAATAAGATGGCAGCAACATCCATTCCGAGGAGACACAAGAGAGTTTCTCATAACATCGTTTTCTAGCTTTTGGGCCAGCAGGTGAGGTGCAGAAGCACACGTCTCGCTTTAACCAGACCCCGTGAAGGCGTCAGTTGCTTACAGGCGTTGATGTTAGAAACAAATTCAGCTGCCTTAGCAGAGCAAGAACCTTTCTGCCCTGTACAGGTCCATGAAACTTTTCCAATTAGTTTGAATAAGCTCGACCGTTTCCAGGGCTGAAGACTTTGGCAGTGTTTCAGTCGCCTGATGGATTTGCTTATTTTTTAACATGAACCAGCTGGTCAGTTAGAATAACGCCTTTGCATGCAAGAAATGCTTTGGTGGTAAGAACTCAGTTTTGAGTGACCCAAAGGTATTTCCTCCAGAGAGGAGATTTCCCCCAGCTGGGATTCTATCACAGGACTCCATCAGTATTTCTTGGGCTGGCGTTAAAAATCCAGGTTGAAAAAATTAGGCTTTTTAAAATGAGCTCTGTTTGCAGTTTTAAGATGACCCTGACTAAGGAAGCTGTTTTTTCTTTTCAAAAAAGTGGGCGTGTAGGCAAACCGTCATCCTAATCTCCATCTCGGAGGATTTCTTGCCGGTATACAATGTACAAGGTGTCATTCAAGCCCAGCCAGAGGGGAAGAAAAATTAGAGTTCTGAGAGATTTTCACCCTGTCATGGAGGTCTGAGCTGTGCCTTTGCAGTCTGTGAAACACAAGGTCATGGGCATCTGCGTTGATTTAGTTTAACATAATCCAGGTTTTTTTAATCGCATTTCAGGCTATTAAATGAGTGAGAAGAGAATCACTGGAATTTAGCTTCATAACTCCCCTGTAAACAAACTTTTAAACCTCATATCAAGATAAAAATACATTTAAAAGTAGCTGATTACCTCTAGCAGAGGATTTTCCATCAAATTTTTATCAACCCCTTCCCTTCCCTCTATATTTAAGTTGGATTTTTGCATTATTATTTGTCCCTATTTGCAAACAAAGCTTAAGAGTTTTCTTCAAAATTTGGGGTTTTTTTTGTTTTGACTCATGCTCTGCCCAGCCTCACCAGAATAACCTGCATGATTCTGGTATGAAACATGAAAGATTGCTTTTGAAAGAAAAAGAGGAAAAAAAGGGAGAAAAAAGTTTGCCAAGCAAACTTAGATTTGTATGTGTGTTCATCTCAAAATCCTTCATGTAAAATCTGCCTTTGATCAGTCTGTACCCTAAACATATAGATATGAACGTGTACGTTTGCACTCCGTAGCATCCCACGCTCTTTGCTTTCCTGCCGTGGAAGGAGATGCTGTGGAGGAGCACACAGCCGTCCACGCCGAAGTAGTGGATGCTCCGCAGGGTACCACTGCCAGCTGAAACCAGCTCAGCATGCTACAGCCCCAGGAGGTGAGACGCATCGCTGTGGCACTCTGCTCCGTACGAAAGCCGTGCATTTAAGTCCGTTAATTTGTCCAGATGAAGGTGAGGAGGCAGGCCTGGCCCATTCATTTGCAGGGAATTTGCTTGCGATACTCTTCAAGTGTAATAATCTCCTGGTGGTTTCTTGCCTGGTTTTATTCAAGCAAATCACTGTAATTTGGGGGATGTGCATTGATATGAGAAAACTTCATTCAGCTGGAAACATCTTGCTGATTGAAAGTAAGTCACCTCAGGTAAAACAGAAACAGTGTGGGATTTATTTTCTCTGGGAGGCCATTGGAAGTCTCCACGTATGTCTTTTACAGTGATGCAGACAGTTTGAAGCCACACAAAATTCCTTGAATTTAGCAAGAAATATTTCTGAGGCACTGGCTGGAGGTTTTGGAGTGACGACGAAGTGCAGGAGACAAGGCAGGGCTGTGTCAGTCAGGAGAGGAGAACCTGCATGCAGAGCTGCGGAAGGGCTGGAGGATACCGACCGCTGGAAGGAGGAGGGGGAGCAGAGGTGTCCACAACAGGCTCCACTGCTGAGCGCTGCCGTCTCTCTCCCTCTGGCACGAGAAGGGCGAGTTTTGTAAGATTAAACGTCTCCACACCAGCCGTGTTTAAGGAACTTCGTACTGCATACTTACAGCTCTGCTGGCGCCGTCTCAGAGATACAAACACTTCTCATTGGGAGCTCTTGGAGGGCAGGTGAGGTACCAGAAAACAGGAAAAAATGTAAACGTGGTGCCTATCTCTAAATATAGAAGGCGAAGGGAGGAGTAAGAATTACAGACCAGTCAACTTCTAGAAGCTTTTGAGAGAATTAAACTATCAATCAAATGGTTTGCAAGCACCTAGGAGATAAAAAGGGAGATGAGTGACGTCCAGCATGGATTGTACAAAAATGAGGCATGTTAAACTGATCTCATCTGATTTCTCGGCAGAAGTAGAAGAGCAATAGTTGGTGCCATATCTAGATTTTGGGAAGGGTTTGACATGATTGACACTTGACCTTCCTAAAGTGACCTGGAAAAAGTCTGGGTAAAGCTGGTTCAGATCTTACACAAGAATGGATGAGTAGCACAACTCATTCCCAAAGAGCACAGTTACTGGTGGCTCATGGTCAGAGGACTCTGTCAACCAGGACTCTGCATGGTCTGGCCAGGATTGGTTTTCTTCAGAACTTTGATCAATGGCCTGCATTAAAATATGTAATTACACCTGGCAGTGACATGGCACTGGGAGAGGAACTTCAGCACGTCGGAGGATAAGCTTTACAGGTTAAAATGACCTTGGGAAGTTGGAGAAGTGAGGACTGAGTCTAGGACTGAGGCACTGTGCCTCCAGAAGAAGGAGGGCTCAGTTGGAGAAGGTATAGGGAAGAGTCATTGCGGTTACAAAACCTGGAAAGTCTGGAAGGAGAGTGCCAGAATGGCTTGTCTGGGAATGGAGCAGGGAGAGAGGGAAACTGTAGGTCTGCTCCAGGAGGTTTTCAGGATAAGATGGACATAAGGGGGATAAGGATAAGATAGGATAAGGGAGCCTACAGGAAAGGCGGGGAGAAACTGTTCAGTAGGGCCTGTTGTGACAGGACAAGGGGTAATGGCTTTAGAATAGAGGGAGGTAGATTTAGATTGGATATTAGGAAAAAATGTTTTACACTGAGGGTGGTGGAGCAGTGGCCCAGGTTGCCCAGAGAGGTGGTGGATGCCCCATCCCTGGAAACATTCCAGGCCAGGTTGGACAGGGCTCTGAGCAACCTGATCTGGTTGGAGATGTCCCTGCTCCTTGCAGGGGGGTTGGACGGGATGGGCTTTGAAGGTCCCTTCCAACCCAAGCCGTTCTATGATTTTATGATTCTATGGACAAGTGTTCCCCCCGGGAGTGACCTGGGCAAACTGGCTCTTGCTGGGATCAGCCCCAGCTGAGATCCAGCCCTGCCACGCTGGAGCTACCGTGCGCTTTGTTCTGAGCTGCTGCTGCTGGGGCAGCGCCTGTCAGCTGGGACGTGCGGCAGAATTACCCTTGGCTTTGCCTAATACGTTCGTTTGTAGTGAAGGGCTGAAGGCGGGTAAGTGCTTTGTTGAACAGAAGCCAACACGAGCTGCTACGCAGAATGCACCCCCCGTTTCCAAGTATTTCATTTATTTTGTAATTAAGCAATAATGGCTGAGGCGCTGGACACTTCGTCAGGATTAATGACTTGCTGGGGGATGGCAGAAGATCTGATCTGCAGTGGAGCCATTTTCCCTGGCAAATTCTTGTCAGTTAATGCCGTTCTGAAACAAGTACGGCAGCGTCAGGCGCAAACACAGGGGTCTGGCTGTTAGCGGGGGGGCACGGGGAGCAGGCGCTGACAGGCACCTCAGACAATCCGGTTGCTTCAGTCATCTCTCATCATTCCATTCAGAGCAGGGTGTTTCATTAGTCACTTGGTGAATGAAATGGCTTTTTAATTGCTCAGAATTGCTTTTAGAAATGACAGCATTGTCTCCCCCCCCTGCACAGCCCCCGGGGATCCTCTTAAATCCCTTTTCTTCCTGTGCCCTGGAGAGAGCCAGCGCTGGTGTGGCAGAGGAACCTGCCTGCAGCAGCTCCCTTTGTGCTTCTGACACAGAAAAAAATACACAGGCCATTTAGAAAACAGAGGATTCATATTTTTTAGTGCTGAAAGCCCTCAGTTCCCATTAATTTGTGGGTTGCTTAAGGATTAGCCCACCCTGCCTGAACCTTTGAAGATCTCCCAGTCTTGACACATGGCTCGCTTCTGTGAGTTCCTGCACGCTGTGGGGTTTTAGTGGTCACAGCTCACTGCGGTATCCAGACCCCCCTGCTTCTTGTGTCCCAGGGCACACGAGCTGGCTCAAGCCACCACCCTAACAATGTACCTCCCAAGAGCATCGTTGGAGCTTTAGATGTCCTCTAGGCAACAGCGGGCAAGAAGAAAGGCGTGTCCCAAGCAGGCGAGCCACAGCGTGAGCTTTTCCAAAGGACCACAGAGAAAGCTGCCGTGGGAGCTCAGCCATCCGATCGCCAAGGCGAGCGAGAGGAGAAGCATTTACTAAAAGGAGCATAAACCAGTTCGCGGCATCCTAGCAGCGCTAGTCGGTGAGGATTTGCTCTCTCAGATATTGGGTAACGTGCTAACTGCATGATCAATTGATCTGTGGGCACTTCCCACAGCAAAACTTCAATGCTGGCATCCACAGCACCGCGACCAGCACTGCTTTCCGTCGCCATGGCTGCCTTCCCAGAGAGATTTTGCAGAAGAACAACCAGGGTGTTTTTTCCCCACGCTCTTTTCTGCGCCCTGTACTTTTAAAAGTAACGCTTTTATGTCTGCACGTTGAACGATGTCACGTGCTGCCCGGTCAGCAGTTTGTGTGCTGAGGGATGCTACAGCCACTTCCCATCGTGTGATTCTGCCCCTTCAACTCAGGGAGCCCTTTTGCTTGGTAGGGAGCTTTCTGGCTCGGAGTGTTTAGAAACACTGAGTATTTAGAAGTTAAAATGTCAGGCAGCAACTTAATGGTGCAAGGCTGGAGACAGTTTAATCGCTGAGGAAGACTCAAGCTCACTTCTTTCCCTTTCTTTTGCCGTTTCAAGTCCCTAGCTGGTTGGTGAAAAGCAGAAACCAAGCCAGCCCGAGGTGCGGGCACTGCTCCCATCTCCGCTGGCGTGGCCATCAATCCAACCCCCAGCCAGCCAACCAGAAAGAGTGAATTATTGTTGGTGATGCTTTTACTAGCCGCCCGCCTGCCACCCACGGGGCCCCTGCACTGCTGAGCGTCTTGCTGTTGTGCTCATAGCTAGGAGGAGCGGGGCTGTATGGGCTCTCTTGAATTCAGAGGGGATTGATGCAGATCCCAGGGCTTTGTGCCAGCAGTAACTCTTCAGGTTTGACTGCAACTTTTGACAAAGAAGACATTTCCCAGAAGTTCAGCGACTTCTCTGAGTAACGGTAAAGGATCTGTGTGATCTGGTGCTGACACACGGCTCTGGTGGCCCTCTTCCCTCCCCATTGCTCAGATGTTGCTGCTCCAAACCTCAGCACAAGCGGTGGATTCGCACAAAATAAAAGCCACAGAGTAGAAAGCCTGCTATTGCCCATAACTCTCCATCAAAATCAAAACTAGCTATAGAAAAACATCTGACGAATTGGCAAGCCTGGATTTACTAAGTCAGAGGGTTTTCATCCACCCCTGCTCTTCTCAGCCGAGGTGAGACACACCAGCAGCCCCTTGCGCTCTTTCCAGAATGCCAGCTTCTGCCTTCCTGGAGCGGGGGGCTCTGCCCAGTTCCTTGGATCAGTCACTTAAAAATTTCCCAAACATCAATTAATTTGAACTACTGCCTGTCTTGGGCTGTCTTTGCTCCTAGTCATCTTTTTCCAGGACTGATGGTGTGTTGGAGCATGTCCTCCCAGGAGCCTGGTGTGCGGGGGTGAGCGAGTGAAGGCTGCGGCGGGGAGAGCAGAATCGGTCGCTTGTGTTAGGAAAACCTTTCTGTGAGCTTCACATCACGGGAAGTAGCTCTGTGTCTTTGTCAGCCTCGCTCTTCACGTAGTCATCTGTTAATAACAGGGGGCTGGCATCCAGCCCCGTTCTGCACTGTATCCATTGCAGGCTCACCGTGATCCCCGCTAGCGCTCCCTCTCCCCGGGGGGATGCCAGCCACGGTCAGGACCTTGGTTTGTGTGTGTCTGATTTAGAAAAAAAAAGGAAACAAAGCTCCTGTTAGAGACAGGATGCTAGGTTTTGTCAGTGACCAGATCTGTTACTGAAGGCTTCTTTGCTGTCCAGTGAGATCTGAGGATGAGTGAGCCAGGACTTCGTTTCGGCTCAGCAGATCATCCTCTCTGCCAATATGTAAGAGACAGGATCATAACTTAGCTCTTCACTGGGAAGAATTATTGTCAAACACAATTAGCTTTGCAAATCTTTCCTAGACACACCTGGGCTTAGTTCTTGAGCTGCTTAGAGATGAAGAAATTGTAGGGGTTGGTCTTCTGACCTGAGCAAGGGACTGCAAGAACTTGGTCCATCACAGAGTCCTTTTGTGGGGTTCAACAGAGATGAACGCACAGAGCATCCAGCGTGCAGAGCTGATAGCCCTGTGGTCTCATTCCTGCGTTGCTTCGGGAAGGGCTAACATAACATAACATAACATCACATAACATAACATAACATAACATATCATAACATAACATAACATAACATAACATATCATATCATAACATAATATAACATAACATCATATCATATCATAACATAACATAACATAACATAACATAACATAACATAACATAACATAACATAACATAACATAACATAACATAACATGCCTCTAGGCAGAAAAGCTTCCAGCCCTGTTTTTAAAGGAGGGAGGAGGTGTGGAGGGTTGTAGATACTCGTAAGTGCTACACAACTAAGTTGCTTCCCCATCCATGCCTGTGTTCCCTTGCGTACAGGGGTGTTTTGACTCTTGATTTCTTTTGTAAGGCACTCCAGGAGTTACTGTGACAAGGACTAGACAAGAACTAGGGCTTTCTACCTCTTGTTTCAGTGGTTAAGATCCGATCTGACGGTCATTGGAAGCACTGAACACACTTTCATAGACCTTGACAGGAAAGATAATGTAGGAGCTGGAAACCTCCGCTCTGACCGGTGAGCGTGCAAACACGAGGCTGTCCAGGCTCCAGGCTCCGGCGTTCGTAGTTCGATTGGGAGGGAGGTACCGCGTGCGCCGACACTGCACAAAACCTCCTTCAGAGACAGCAAAAGGGATGCTAATCCCAGGCACTGGGCTCAGACACGCTGCTGGTGAACGACCAGAAAGGTTTAAAAAGAAATGCTGACTGAATTCAGTGAATCGAGCCAGCAGATGTGCTCTTCAAAAGAGCACAGCTCTCTTTTAAACATCTCCCCATTGAAATGACATTCTCAAGAGGTTTTTGTCCTTTGCGTTTTCTTCAGGATCATCCACGAGGATGGCTTCTCCGGAGAAGACGTGAAGCAGTACAAGCCAGTGGTCTACAGCAACACCATACAGTCCCTGGCAGCTATCGTACGTGCCATGGATACCTTGGGCATCGAGTACGGTGATAAGGAACGACGGGTGAGTCAAAATCACCACTGCCTGGGTACAGAGAACTGAGCACCTGGAGGCTCCAGAGCGCACACAGGAGGCGTTTGCACAATCTGGAGGGAAAAGGAGGCCGGGGGGGGATTTGCATCACTGTGTACGCCTGGTGCACGTGCCCTTTGTGCAGCAAACAGAGGCGTAGGCGCAGTTGTGTATGCCATGCCATTTGTACACCTACACAGTGTAGCCCTGGGGACCTCTGTGTCACCACAGCCACAGTCTCTCATGCCCTGGCACCAGCCAGGCCTGTACAAAAAAAAATTCTGTTATCTGGGGACTGCTTAGACAGCGGTACTGACAGACCTGGGGAAACGGTGAGGACATGTGTCCTGTCCACTGTGCGTGTGCTGGAAGGCAGGCTGCGAGGGGAAGTGTCCGGGCAGACAACTTGCTGCTCTTCAAATCCCTTCCACCAGCCTGCTCATGTAGGAAAGCTTTTCGAATTAACTTGCCTTTTGCGGGACCTTGGCTGGCTTTTACTCACACATCCCCCACTCGAGTGTACCCAAACAGCAATTCCGCTTGCGAACGAGAGCACGTATTCAGTGGGGTTCGTATGGACAAGGTCTGAGGCAGCAGCGTTGGCACGTGCCTTATCGGAATAACTCTGTGATGTCTGGCAGCCTTCTCGTGCCGCACACATAACGCAGCACGTTATTTTACAGTTGCTGCTCTGTTGTTACCTTAACTGGCTCCCTATTTTTAAACAGTGGCTCCTCTGTGAAGAGCCCCTGCCAGCCTCTGCATTGCCTTTTTGCATTTCTGGCTCAGACTAAGCCCACACAGAGAAACTCAGAGCCCTAAAGTCAAGACCACCCTTTTTGCATGCTCTCATCCCGGAGAAAGTACAACTACTAGATTTCACTGGAAATAAAATAATTTTGGATTAAGACCTGGTAAAGGCAAAGTCCTGTACGTGGGAATGAGACCCACCGAGTTTATCGCGACTATTTTTAGGTAACTATTGAATGGCAGATGTACAACATACCCCAGACTCTTTATCTGTGGGTTGATAATAGAAGCATTCGCTAGAAAGGATGCCAAAACCCCGCCGTGGTGTTACTGTATGAGGAGGTACATTATGTCTCCCAGTTGCGAAGCGA
The DNA here is from genome assembly GCA_009806455.1 of Tetrax tetrax. NCBI lineage: Eukaryota > Metazoa > Chordata > Aves > Otidiformes > Otididae > Tetrax > Tetrax tetrax. The sequence goes on along the minus strand of WHYT01017446.1, from coordinate 98,863 downwards.
TGTTTTGATTTCTTTGCATCCAGGGATTTTTCCCACAGGAACTCTAAATCCTGGAGACATTTCCATCCCAAATGTAGAGATGATACCATAATGGAGTTCTTGTGAGCTTGCCGAGAACTAATGCTGACGGCTCTCGAACTGAATACATTAATCTGTTGATTACTCGGTGACTCAGCTCTCAGCAAGGCAACGTATCTCGTCTCAGCTAAAAACCTATGCCCAGGAAAACAGAAACAAATCATTCTCCATGTCTGATAAATAGTCTGTAGCAGACAGCTTTAAAATGTAGAATTTCTTTTCTTTTTTTAATGCCCGAAGTCCTAATTTGAGGAGGGAAACTCAGCACTGCTGTAGTGCCAGGCCTGGCAGCGTACGGGGTGTGGGGGGAAGAGCCGTTATCAGGACTGCCAGGAATGAGAGACGGAGTACTGGGCTGCACGAAATGTCGCCTCTGTTCGTATTCCTGTGGAAAAGATGCCAAATGTTCTTAGGATCATATGATAACTTGGGCTGGGAAGAAGCTCAGGAGGCACCTAGCCCAATGTCCTGCTCAAGCAAGGTCAGTTCTGAGGTCAAACCAGGTTGCTCAGGGCTTTATCCAATTGGTTCTGAAATCCTCCAGGGATGCAGACTGCACAGCCCCTCTGGCAACCTGGTCCTCTGCTTCACCGACCTCACAATGCAAAGGTTTCTCCTTACGTCTGGTGTGAACCACTCCTGTCTCCATTTATGCTTTATGGCAGTACGGCTCTTCAGTTACTCCCTGCAAAGTAAAAAGCAGGTTAGATGAAGTTCTCCCTAAGGTATTTAGTCCTGGAGGAGTTACTCCTGTCGTACAACAGTGTCACGCTGACTGCGTACAGACAAGCCTGCAACAAACCGCTCTAAACCAGCGGCTGATTCAGAGCATCTTCTCCCTTCACTCCTTCATCCGGCTGTCGACGGAGGGGAAAGAAACCAAGTCTCCTAGGCTGTGGTCTTCCACTTGCTCCCTTCTCTTAGTCAACCTCCGCAGAAAGTTGCAGGTATTAGCAGGGAAGAGTATTTATTTTAATCTTACAAAGAAGCGCACGGCTTCTGCTGCCCCGCTTTTGTTATTAATGCACAGCTGCTGTAAAGAGAGGCCATTAAACAGGCGATTTGTTGAGTATTATGCTACACGCTTCATCCCTTTTCAAGCAAAGCTTTTCTATTTTAAAAGTCGTTCCTCAGCCAAGGGTTTCCAATGCAAATCTTCTAGTGGGGGATTTTCCCCTCCTCATCACTTAAGCCCCCAAGAGAAGAGGGCCCAGGAAGGGGAGCCGGGGCTGTGGCCGCTCCGAGCCTTGTTCAGCAGCAGCAAGGAGGGGGCACGGGCCTGGGACAGGTTTTCCCCAGGGATTGCTTGGCTCTTACAGCTTCCCCCACCCCGACTTCGTTGGAGATGCATCTGCCCCTGTGTCACTTCCAAATGGCACCCTGACAATGTTCGGAGGGAAAACAACCCCTCTTCTACTTCGTAAACGCGAATGAGATGATTTGTGCTTTTGTTGAGGTAAAATAACCAAATCGTCTCACACTGTTCTCATTTTTCTCCTGCTCGTAATTATGCCTCCAGTATTTAGTCTAATAGACGCGAAAGACTGGGGGAAGAGTCCAGACTAAAACCCTCCGCTTTTGTCAGTCAAGGTGAGATGAATGTCGGAAATACGAGCTAAAAAGACAAAATAATTCACGACAAGCAGATGCTCCAGGTCTCGCTGACCCTCTCTGCTGATAAGGCCCTGTCCCCAAGTTAAGAACAAAACAGTCTGCTTGTAGGATTTCGCTTTTAGAGGTGCTCCGTGCTCAGGTGAGCAGGTTTTCTTGTGGCTGTGCTGGGCTCACAAAATGTTCATGGCCTGCAGGCAGCACCTGGCTCCTTGTTTCGTACCCCTTTCGTACCCCAGGCAGAGCAAACAGCAAATGGAATTTTAAAGCCAGGAATCTGGAAGTCAGCACAAGTGTTTGGATGTGATGGAGCAGGAAGGGCAGGGAAGTGATGGATTTTCGTCTCTCCATTTGAAGAGCCAGTTCCAAAGTCCCTTCCGTGGTGGGTCAATGCTCTCCTCGGAGAAATGCAGCAGCTACAACGCCACTTGGGCAAAGCTCCAGAGCTGTGTCCAGGCAGGGGATCTGGGGGCGCCTGCAGCTTGGGGTGGTCCCAGGCTGCAGTGAGCCTGCCGGGCAAGCACCCTGCCTCGTGCAGGTTGGTAGGAAAAGGGCTGTACAGCGTGTTCATGTTAGCATAAACCAGAAACAGGCAAAATTGTTCCGTAATTACTCAGCAGAGAATCCCAGTATCGGTCGCGTGGCTCAGGTACGGGTGTCTGAGGTGGCACAGTCGCAGGTCCAGTGCTCAGAGGTGGCATGCAGTGACCTTCAAATGGAACTTGTTTCTCAGTGGGAGTCTGGAAATGTCTCTGCTTCAACTGTGAAAGGAAAAGCTAAAAAGCCGCTAAAATGTTAAAAAATCTTGATAGGGAATTTTTTTCTTTCAGACTTTGTAGCAAAATGTGTTTGTGGTGACTTTATGCTTTATGCAGTGTGTAACTCCTGAGCTGTGAGCTGGGACAGCTCTAAAATACTGGTTAATAGTATTTTAAAAATTTGTGTAATGCAATTGAACAGCCCACCGGAGGCAGCCAGCAACGGGGGCTGGAGCACTGGAGCTCCGTCTAACCTGCTCCTAGGCAGCGAGGTGCACGCAGAAACCCGCTGTCTCCAGCCCTGTCCCCTCTGCACGTGCCAAAGGTGATTTTAGGAGCTGCCCTCTCCCTCTCACTCCATCTCTGCAGTGACAGGACCCCGGATGCAGCCACTGTCACCTGCTGCCTTCCCGTTGCTGGAAGGGAGCGGTGTGCAGGAGGAGGAGCTCTCTTTCATAAGCCCTGCACCTGTTTAACTGGGTTTTCTGACTGTCAGCTCAAGATATTTGTGGATTTTACTTCATTTCAGGCAGTTGTGTGTTTAGACCAGCTGGTTCCTACTGCATGTCCCTAACCCAAGCTCTCTGTGAGATGCAAAAAAGCCGCTAATAACTTTGGGGAGGGCAGGGGAGGTTAATCAGGCACCACTGTGCTGGTAGGAAGCCTCCCTTTGCTGACTGGTAGCTACTGGGGTCATCTGGGGGATGGACTCAGGGCTCCTGGGTTTCTGTACTGGGGGTACTACCAACCCTTGCTGGTCTGCTGTTGTAAGTGATGGGAAAAGCACTTGTTATTTTCACAGCCTGCCTTGTTGCCGGGGAAATGGCTGGCTCATTCAAGAAAGGCTTGTTGCTGGCTGAGGTGGCCAGTGTGCTGGGAATCACTGCTGCAGCATGAGGCTGGAGGAGAAAGAGGGAGACAGCAAAGAGCAAGAGCAATCCCAGAGTAAGCTCTCTCTGCATGGTGCAGAGTATGTGACCCACCAGCCTTGCTGCGTCCATTCTGGAGCCTCTCTAAACAAAAGCTCCATCTTCCATGTCTCACTAATGTGTTTTCTTCCTTTGCCACCTTCCAGTCCCTTGAGCCCCTGAAAACAGAATCATAGAATCATAGAATGGCCAGAGTTGGAAGGGACCTTCAAAGGTCATCTAGTCCAACTCCCCTGCAAGGAACAGGAACATCTTTGACTAGATCAGGTTGCTCAGAGCCTCATCTGACCAAAATACAAAATCTTTCTCTAATAACTGATCACAGTAAAGTAACAGCAGAGTGTGAAGACAGGTCATGATAGTCCTTTGCGCCAGCTGAAAGAGCCTGAAGCAGTCTAGTTCCACGCCTTTGCTCTGCCTCTTAGGGACAAACTCACTCATCACCAGGAGAGATCCCAGCCAGGTCAGCCGAGACCCCCAGCTGGACACGGGAGACCTTGCATTGCTGCGGCAGCAACAGCACGGCTTGGCGCTGAGCTTCTGCAAAGCTGAAGTCATGGTCATCAAGTTATTGACATCTGATGATCTTCACATAGCAAAAAAAGAGCAACCCAGAACCGGTGCCGGGTTCTCTAGTCATGCTATGAATCGAGATAGCATTTGGAAGGGAGACATGGCTATAAAAACGTCGTGTCTTACTCTTTCAGACAGAATTTGATCAATTAAATAAGTAGGTTATAGGGTTGGAGGTTGCCAAGTCTTCATGTAGAGTTTTACTTAGGCTAAGTTCATCGGTCTGGCCTCCCTTCCAACCTGGGGAATTACACTAGAAAACTGTCAATTCATTTAGCGCTCAAACGTGGTCTTAGCTCCGGCACCACGTGGATCGCAGCTACTCATGGGGCAGCCGTAGCGGTGATGAACCAATCTCCTGCAAATGTGTAGCAGTGCTTGTGGGCAGGAAGAAATCCCGAGGTTGTAAAGGAGGGAGATGATATGGGCTCTGAGGAGAAGGGCAGGGATGGGGACTCAACTAGAAATAGCCTAGAAAATGTAATAGCGGTGGAAGCAGCTGGGTGCTCCAGGCAAGCTGCTGAATTGCACGGACACTGCCGCGCCCAGAGGCGGTCTCATCTAACCTTTCTTCCAGCAGCAAACGATCAATCACTGACAGCTCTAAAAACGGAAACTTCCCCAGGGTGGCCCAATGTACCCAGTTCTAGTTAAAATTCCTCAAGAGTGGAAAAAGGCTGTGTGAAATGCAGCCGAAAGGAGGCAGGGGAGAGTGGGCGGCAGTTGCGTAGCGAGTTGGGAATGCGTGGCGTGTGGAAGGCTGCTCTCTAGAAGGTGCCACCTTACTGAGCAGTTGATGTGCCAACGTGATGTTTTTCACGTTGGTCCTGCTTCAGGATGGTATCGATGGTGTTGGCATGGCAACGTTTTAATCCCCACTCAAAAGTAAACACTGGGACTGCTTTTTGGGTGCTTCCTGACACCGAGGGCTGGTGCAGGGGTGGTGAATGGGCAGCAGTCAGGGGATGGGGTGGTTAAACGTTCACCTGGTCTTCCAGTCCCTCTGAGCAGCCAGAAACCTGTTCCTAAGAAACACGTTTCTAGGGGAAAATAAATATTTTTGTGCACTTCAGCATCATTTCGAATGAGAATAATTTATGCAATCGCACCTCAAAATGCCACTCAGATCTGTTTATTTGGTGAGCACCTGGCATCATCCCGGCACTGTAGATGGGTGACACTTGCCATCCGTGCCGCCTTCCCAGTTCTGGGATTATCTTTCTAGCTAACCATCCTATAAAACCACTGACCAAAGCAGGTGCCATCAATTAAAATTAGCCTTTTAATTTTCTTTTGAGGAAAGGCAGAGGAGGGAAGGAGATTTCTCTTATCAATATAAGAGAGAGCCCACAGTCATCTCGCTCCAGCTGCAAGCTCCAGATTGAATCTAATCACATCTTCCACTACCTCAAGAGGACTTTAAAGATGGTGCCTGAGTCTTCCCAGAGAGACACAGTGAGAGAACAAGGCAGTGGTCACTAGTGCCAGGAAAGGGGCTTGGACTCAGGTTCAGAGCACTTTCCTCCTTCTCTGCGTGTCATCAGGAGAGAGCAGGATGACCCACTCGCTCTTCAACGGCCACCCAGCTCTTTGGGCATTGAAAGTGTGGGGGATAAGAGAGGCCTGTGGATGTTTGTATGTGGGAGGATCAGTGAAAACAGGAAATACTCAAAAGGTGATTCTTAAATTACGAGTATTGCCTTCCTCTTCAGCTAGCTGCCAGGAGAAAAGGTTGTTGGATGAAGTCTCCTGGCATTGCGTGCTCCCTGACTGGTGGAAAGCAGAACCTCTTCAGGTGTGAATCCATCTTTAGATCTGCTTTTTGTTCCTGGTACCTCTGCTTTCAGCTGCCATCTCAGGCTTGATTGCTGAGTAATGAACAACACTAGTCCTCCAAAAGATCCTTGAAAATGATCCTCACTTTCCCCAAAACTATCCAACGTCCTGTTCACCTGGGAAAATGCAGACCCTGTGCCACAGGGAGCTTGGTCCCTGCTTGCAAGCTCTCTCCTCACTGAGAGGGGCATGTATTTTTTCTCCACAAGCTTTATGTGTTTGATACTGGTTTTTTGGATGACGCAGGGAGTATTTTTCCCTTGGAAGAAGGGCTGCCTGCCTTCCCCAGTGAGACTTGTTATTCAGATGCAGCCGCAGCAAGGGCTGCCAGGGAGGTGGTGTGACAGGGAAACGCTCTGCGCTCAGGGGAAAGCCAAGCAGTCACGAGACTGTGACATTAGCGGTGGATTAACAAGAGGTGGGACGCTGCTTTCCATTCCCACAAGATACCAGGGGAAGATGACTTCTCTGGGAGCCCCTGGAGCCAGAGCAGGACAACACAAAATAAAAGTAGTTCAAAAATATTTGGTAGGAAAGTCCAGCTGGAGCAGAGCCCCGAGAAGGTGAAAACCTCCCTGCTGCCCTCAGAGGGGCTTCCTGGTAGCCCCAGGATCTGAGGTGGCCTGCAGGTGAGGCCAGGGCCAGCTCCACAGCAGTTGCAGATAACTCCAAACTACTCAGCACATTTCGGATCCGTGTCAGTTATTAAGTGGATTTATTTCCATCTCTTCTGGGAAGTGTTGGGACGCGCTGCGCTGCTGAGTCACGCTGCTTACTCACTGGTTTTAGGAGTGCCGTTTAAAATATTTGTTTTCCAAATGCTTTCTATGCTGTTCCTATTATTTGAATGTCTCCAGATGTAAAATCAAAACATTTACACAGGGCATCCCTGGCCTTAAACAGATCTCTGGTATGTAACTCATGAAAAGGCATAAAGCAAATGTCTTGGGAAGGGACCTCTGCCTTGGCTCTGAGGTTTAATGTTTATTCAGGGATCACAGTGAGGGATAGCACAGGCTTTGCTCCAAAACAGCTACAGCACGGGTGGTTTGGGCTGGGGAGAGCGGCTTCTGCGATGGGAAGGAGGAGAGGACAGAGAGGAGGGGTGAGTGGGAGAGGAGAGGTGGGGAGCATGGTCGTTCTTTACGCCAGGTGATATTAAACTTAGGACCAGAGAGCCCAAAGCAGTTCAGCCCCTCGAGGTGGGGTGAACCTGGGTGCTCGGCTGCCCTGGGCTCTGCGCAGAGTGGGTTTCGCTGTCAGCTCCGGCGGGAAGGCATGCGGAGGCCTTGCCGACAGCCTGGTCCCGCTGCACGCTGACATTAGCCCGGACAGAGGAACAGACTGGAGTGGAGGAGCCATTTCATGGCCTGTGGCTGTGAAGTCCCACCCTCCCAAAAGTGGGGTTTTGCTGAGCTAGCAAGGCAAGGAGGCAGAGGCTCCCAGCCCGTACGCTGCCCTTGAGGAAATGAAAATGTGCCAATGCTGCGCCTGAGCCCCACGCCACCCTGCTCCTCCTAAGGGGAAACCTGTCCCCCCAAAGCGAGCGGCTGTGCCTCGTAGCTGGGGTAAGCCAGGCAAGGAGGGAGCTCTTCCAGCCACCGTGGGCACAGCCGCCTTCCCCCGAGCGGAGGCAGAGTGAGACGATGGTACCTTGAACGTGTCCCTGGTACAGCGTCAGTCACGGAGATCTGCCACAGCCGGGAGGTTCCTTACTGGAATACAGGTTTTACTGAGGCCGTTAATCAGTGTGGTGTACGTTGGTAATACCCGATTAAAGACAGCGCATGGGAACTCCTTTATCAGCTGCGATGAGTGGGGTGGGAGGATGTCATGGCGCGGCAGGGACCAGCCTCACGCGGGGCAGCTGGATCCCAAAGACGCCGTTTGCCTGTGGCAGCAGGAGGCCAGGCAGGAGCTCCTGGGGTTTCATTCAAAGGAAGGAAAGAGTCAAGCTCTGGGTGCAGATTAGAAACAGCAAAGCCTCGAAGGCTGCTGAAAAACAATACCATTTTGCACCGTGGCAATGTTTAACCTTGTGGGCAAAGACAGAGAGGGAAAATGTGCAGGAAAAAAGCGCAGAAGATGCAATTCAGCTGGTGTCCGGTTTAGGGTTTTCGGTAGATAGTTGCCAGGTGCCCCAGAACACCTCATCCTTCCCCACTGGAGCTCCACATCCGCAGCACGTCTCCCCAGAATTGCTCCAGGCAGCGCAGCACATCCCTCCCGAGTGCCAAAACGCACTCAGGAGCCAAAGACAATCTCACCCACAGGCTTTGGACAAAGTTCCTCCTTTCTGCTCCGCTCTCTGTTTTCCAGGGCTGTAGGAGTTTCTGGCTTGCAGCATGTTATATCTGTGGATGGCACGACTGTTGCTAGATACTTTCCCCTTGATAAGAAAAAATTCCCCGAGGTTGGCTATTTATAATTAACTCTTCATTTTCCTATAGATTGGTTTGTGCTGAGATCGTGGGAGTGGAGAATCAAGACATAGGAGCAGTCCCACAGTAAGATGCTCTGATCAGCTGTGTAGTTGTCATCTGCCTGTGAACCCATCTTTCTGCATTTTGAAACTGTCCCTGAGCAGATATTTGCTCCTTTATGGGAAGAGGGTTTACTGATCTGATCTCACCTGCTGTCCTCCAGAGAAATTGCCTCCAATTTGAAGAGGTTTTACCAGCAGGGATGGAAGGGAATGTATCGTACATGGGAAGCCAGTGCCCGTCAATGAGAGAAGATGCAAACAGACTTAGAGCTCCAAAATAGCACTTCGCAGGTTTGGGAAGCAAAAAGGGTCCCACCCTGTTCCTTCCAACCTGTTGGCAGCTGCTGTGCTCCGGAGGAGGAGCCCTCCTTGCCAACCCTGCCGTGGGAAGGGCACAGCCAAGCAACGGGAGGCAGCGAAGGGGAAGTGGAGAGCATTTTCTGGGGCCAGGAGGATGTTTGGCTTGCCAATTTTATTGAGTTTTCCTTTAAAATGATGAGAGCTTTTAGTGCTGGTAGATGATATTCCAGGCAACAAAGGAAGTTTTTTTTTTTCTGAGAAGAAAGAGATCCCAGCAGTCTCCATCTAGTGAGTCTGAGTTAGTTCTGTAAAGTTAAGAATTAGTTTCTTCCAAGTGAGAACGACGTCTCATCTCTGTTTCTCTCTTCCACATGTCATCACATTTGTATGCTTTTTTTTTCTCCTATGCAAGGCAGGTTTTGGCAACACAACCTATCTGTAGGCGCAGCGTGACATTTCCGTGGATGCCAAAGACAGAGGAATTTTAGGCTAGTTTTAACTCAGCCACTTCACCAGCACCTTAGCCAAAGGTCTCAGTCTTTTTTCTTCCGGCTCTTATTCTCCATAATTACTGTCACTGGTACTATAAGCTGAGGAAAGCTTTTCTCTTGCCAAGTTCCCCTGCCATATTTATGAGGCATGCAAAGGTTTCTAACCAGTGATGTTTGTGCTGTCCTTGTTCAAGTCCCTTCGTTTTAAACAGACTTTTATTTCGCTACAGCTCCCCTCGATGCGCATTGCAGGCAGCCCCTCCCAAGGCGCCCGGCTTTTTGCCAGCGAGTTCAAGTCCTAGTCCATGTGTCTTCCCTTGCTCACTTCCACTGGAGAGATTCTTCACCTGGGAAACGGCACGGGATTCAATCAGCTCTCTGCGGTTGGTGTGCAGAGGCTGCTATTGCAGGATTCTTTATTGAATTTACTCCAGAGGCAAAAGATGCACCAAGGCTGAAAAGATCATATTCAGCATTACAGTAGATCATGAGCCAAGTTCAGGCTAGTCTTGTGACAAGTGAGTAGGCAAAAATCCTTACTTCCCCAACTTTCTCTCCAAGAAGAAAACTTGAGGGAAGGGTACAGGATGATTTGTAGCAGCATGCAAGGCTGTGTCGCCTGGGATCAGGAAGAATTAGTCCAGCAAGTTCCTGGAGCCAGAAAAATCAGATTTCCCTTCATACTGATTACACAGCTCCTGGTTCAGAGCAGGAGTTACTGACCAGATTGCTGCAGCCAACACCACGAAGGAGGTTTGGTAGTGCCAAGACAGTTTCCAGTGAATCGTTTGTCCCTATCCCATTGACCAGCACTGAACTGGGTTCTTCTCTGGGCTGTTCTAGCAGAGGGGTGATCATCCCCAGGATGAGTTTTCTCAGGTGGGCAGGGGTGATGCTGCCTTTGCTCTGTTTCTTCCTCTCTGAACCAGAGAGCTGCTCTCCTCCAGGACAGGAGCTGCGGGAAGTATCCGTGCTTCCTTCCAAGGCAAGTGGCAGGGTTTGGGTGAGCTTCACTCAAGCACCTTCTGCAAAGAGCAGCCCAAGCCCGGGCACATCACAGGGAGACACCAGCTTAATTTGTTTCCTGTCAGTTGGCCTGGAAGGGGAGGCTGCTGATGAAAAGTGCCCATTAATGCTGGCGGTAAAGGTGTCAGCTCTGAGAGATTAAGTTCTTCCAAAGCCACACAGACCCAGGCCTTGGCCTCTGTTGTGCCTCTGTGTTTGAACCAGCCATCAGGATGTTGTGTGAAACAGTGAGCTGAACAGCCAGCACCTTGGTGCACACACGTACAATTTCCACCGTAAATCCAAGGCGTCTGAAACAGTGCCTAGCACCTAAATCTGGGTGGAAGTGTGCTAGAAGCGGTCAGAAATAAAGCACTTTATGTACAGAAGGAAAGGAAATCCAGTTTCATGTGCTGGACCACAAAGCTGCTTAGATGGTTGTTTCCAGCTCTTACAGGAAAGGGGCAGTAGGTTCCAGCTGAATGCTAACAGGATACCAAGTAGTGGAGTGATAAAAGTAGCATCTCCATAACTGTAAAAGGTCCTTCTAAAGGTCAGATCTGCATGTACTCTCCTAGCTGTGTGAGTAGCAATTCCTTTCATACACAAGTTGAGGTTTTGACTAGGACAGGCTGAAATAAACAGGGCTAAAGCTGTCCCATTCATTATCGCTAGGAATGGCTCGTTTCCAAGAGCAGGCTCTGCCTCTGCAGATAGGACACACAGTGTGGCAGAGAGCAACCCAAGAGGGCAGATGGCTCACGTGGACCATCCTCACCACCAAGCCTTCATCCCTGGGCTTCAAAATGCCGCAGTGCCCCTCTGCGGAGAGACAGCAATGCCGTCGTGCTCACTGACAACGCACACAGAGCGTGCAGCTCCTGGTCAACACCCCTTGGCAAGTATGGGCAGAAGCCAGAAGTCTTCTGTTCTGTGTACACTGCCCAAGACTGTTTATCTGGAGTTAGGCTTCCTTTTCCACCCCCTAAGGTGAGACGTCAGGAAAGAAACCCTGGCAATCCTGCCTGTGTGCTTTCTCTCTCTCATACCAAGTCAAACCAGAAGGGCCACGCAGCCCTGATGGCGCAGACGGGCAGAGCAAGGGAGCCGCTCTGCACAGAGGGAGCAGATGAGACTGTGATGTTTCTGCCACCTGAGTTCCTGGGGTTAACACAGCCCTGCTCTTCCCGTGCTTTTATTGATGTCCTTTTGTTGCCGTGGCAACAAGGCGCTTTAACTGGCAAGTAAGAAACAAAATTAAAACGAAAGCAGTTTATTAAATGTCAGACCAAGTCGGTATGTCTTACAGAAATGTCCCCAGGGCACCGAGACGGGAGCGCAGTGACTCTCCAGGCGTTCATTCGGGAGCAGGACTCCTCCGGCAAACACGACATTGCCAGAGGGGAAGGGGACAGTTCCTCGGGTCTGCACGTTGCCGTCATCTCCAAAGGAGCCATCCTGCTTTCTTCACATGTCTGTCCAGGACTGCTGGAGCCAGCCAGGCCCCAAGATACCTGTCTTAGCAAAGCCATTCCCGTGTCCGTGTGTAGGTGGAGGAAGGCAGATAGATTTGCAGGCTGTGCTAAATCTCAGCAGCCTACACAGTGCGGTCTTGCTCCTGCCACCATCTCCATGTGCCCCAGAGGGAACGTCCTTGAGCACCTCGAGGTGATGGAGCTGTGCCCGTTACGAACAGAGCATCTGGTCCAGGAGCCCTCTGTATCAGCAGCCCTGTCTGCTAGGCTGATACATGTGATGTAGACTGGGAAGTGATCTCTTAGTGAAAGCAGCCCATCTTCAGACAAAAACTGTAAACATTCTGTAGCAACCCCTTGGTCTATGCCCCTTGGTCTATATTCAGAAGAAAACATAAGCTGAAAGACATAATTCTTGCTTATGGAACTAGAGAAACTAATCTTTGCTGTCCTGGGAAACAGCCATCCAGGGTTGGAGAGGGGAGGACCTTAAAGTGCTCTGGTTTCTGGTGAGAGGACCGATCCTACGATACTCTTCTGCATCACCAGATTTCGAGAAGCAACTTTTTGTTGGTCTATCCTGCTGTCCTATTTATAGGCAGCTTATATGTTATCAGAAGTGTGTAACTCACAGTGCTTTCTAATTAGCTGCTGTAACTGCAATCCTATTTCACACCACTCTAATTTGCTCCTTCAGTATTTTGAAGTTTTGCCTTAACTACATCATACAGGGCAAACTCTTCAAGGGTTTGAAGCTAGCAATTATGCACCACTTTGCTGTGTACATAAAGCTGATGTGAGTTTGCATGGCAACATCCCATCGTGACGTCTGAGAACCTGGGCTTCAAAGACACTGTTAAAGCTTTGTCCAAAGTCAGGGGTCACTTAGTCCAAAGCATGGCAACTCAGAGTGAGCTTGCCAGGCTAGAAAAGATTTTGCAATCCCAGTCACTTCTGACCTTTCCAAAAGGACTGGATTTTCAAGAGCCCATATTTGGTAGATCTCCAGAGCAATCTACATCTAAGTCTGTGGCTGACATTCAAGTCTCTAAAAATGGAAATGGGCCTTCGCCACTTGAACTTGAAGATTATTCATTACAGAGGGAGAGATCTTGGGAGTAACTGGGCTAATGTGGTTAAGCAAACATGACTGGATTAGCAAAGGGCAGGATTAGACGCTACCCGTTAACAGGCTGGCACGCGTAATTGCAGGAGAGGTGTGGGCTGGTTCTGTCTGTTATCCTGAGTATGTGCACACAGCTGCTCACCTTGCTGCTGCAGACCAGATACCCACTTTGACTGGTTATGGGACTCCTTAGAGGTGTGAATACCAAAGATTTGCTAAAGGCATTGGCAAAATTAGCCATAGAAACTTTTCCCATGCATGGTGTAACCTTGGACCTCGGATATGCTCTTTCCAAGTGTATATTTAAAAAAAAAAAAAAAAGAACCAAACACATTTCTCTGGTATTCAGAGTGAAAAAACACAGTAAGTCTGTAGAGTCCCTGTGATATTTCCAGGGGGCTGTTCTCGGCTGTCTGTTTAGCTTAAGAGCTCCAATAAGGGAAAACCAACAGTTTCTAAAAGTGCTCTGTGTCTGTCTTTGCCTCCACCTCGATCTTAAAGACCAAAACCTTTGAAATCCTGCAGATGTGTGCTAGCATGGCAGAGTTGGTCTTGCCAACCTTCTGCGTTCAAGAGAGCAGCAGCCTCTGGTTGGGCCTTCCTTAGCTGAGTTGTTGGAAGAGAAGCAAACGGTGAGAAGGTGCCAGGGGATCGTCCCTCCCTCTGCTCCCTCTTCCTCCAGCCCTCCCTGCTCCCGCCACGCCAGGCACAAGCATCCCCACACGGAGGACGGATCCACAGCCTGTGCACGTCCAGCTCTGTGAAGTCAGTCTGGCTCCGAGGCTTGTTTTGCTATTTTACAACAGAACAAATAGAGCAACATTTCATAACGTCCTAATGAGGCACACTGAAGAATGCCCAGGAGACAGAGACAATATCAGTGTTCCTTGGCACGGAGAGAAAATCAAAGGCATTTGTTTGTTATCTGAAATGTAGATCTCTGTTCCTTTCAGTGGTGGGCAGACATTTTTATAGTGCAGGTTCCTGGAAGTACTCAGATGTCACTGTTAGTGCATTCCAAGAGCACTGTTTGTTTTCAGATGTACCTATAAAAACTGAAGAGTGGAGCTGGGAAATATTCAGAGCCATTACGGGGTTATTAAGATTTTAGTAGCACTTTGCACTCTGTATGGCCCCAGAAGTTCTAGCACTTCTGGGCTCCTTCTTCCCACTGAACGGGAATTCTGTCATTGACTTGAGCAAACCCTAGTGAGAGAGGAGTCTTTGCCCACTGAGTTGTCCAGGGTGGAGCTCAGCAGCATCCCAGCAGAGATCAGATTGAGAAGACACCAGCTCCATCTGGCCAGGACATTAAGGATACCCCTGTCTGTCCTGTAAGAGTGAGCGATCTCTGCTTGATGAGTCAGGATTAAACCCAGTGCCATGAAGAGACATCCCTGCAGCCACGCACATCCCACAGGACAGCTCACCAGCATGGGATCTGCCAGTGTCCCGGTCTCAGCCCCATCCCAGCTGCTGGCAGGGTCTGAGGCTGGAGCTGAGGCCGGCTCTCCAAGCGCCCTAGTCACCCCCTCGTGTGCACCAAAGGCGGTGGTACCTCTGCGTCCTTATTATTAAGGAGCCAGGCGTTTGGAAGGTATTAAAGGAAGCACATCTTCTGCAAACACTGTTTCCTAAGGAAGCAATGCCATTCTGCTGAGGTTGACCTTGACAGAGATTTCTCCATTCTCAGTTGGGTCTAGGAAGCAAAAATGTTAATAAACTCGCTGCTGAGCAACTTGATGTTATTCTGTACACTCCACTCACTCTGGAAGCCAAATTAAGCATAAGAGAACAATGAATTTTTGCTTATTTAATAACTTTTTTTTTTTCTGAATGTCACTGTTTAAAAAATCCAGCAGATGCAATGGTCCCCCACCCTTCACCCCCTGCACCAAAGCCAAAATTATCTCGACTAGGTTGGGCAGGTTCATTGTGGTTTCTCCAGTTAAGAAGCTATTATGGCAATCATCCTCCCATCAGGTCTGTATCAGCCATCCAGCTTGTACAAACCAACACGCTTCTCTTATTTTTGAGGACACGCAGGCTGTTCCACAAGATCAGCTCATGCCCACTGTTTCAGAATGCCTCTGCAAGAGGTTGAAAAAAGGAGAGGAGCGGTTAAAAAAAGCAATTCAGACATTAACAATGTCATGGCAACAGCAAATTAGAGCCTCAAAAGCAGAGCTCGGCTCACTAAAGGTTTCGGGAGTCACTGCACTGCAGGACTGAATGAAATATTCAGCATATAAAAGAGGTCCCAGGATGTTTTTTGTATTTGTGATAGTGACGCCAAGCCAACTGCTATTTATGTATATTCTTGCCTAACTGTGGATTTTTTTTTCCCTGCAAAAGGTTTTAAAATAGCGTACTTGTCAGGTAAATGTGGGTTTGTTTGGATTCCTGGGGAACTTTGGCACTTGCAAGCGTAGTCATAAACATCAGCTTCTGCTCGTGCGGAACGCAGCTGCTGTAGCAGAAACTGATAGAAGGAGAAACTGAGCATTTTGGGGAAAGTTACCCAGCAAGAGATCGTGTACGTTGAGTAAGGTGATGTAACATGAAGTGACAACCTGACCCGTAACCAACAGCGAGGTATGCAGTCTCAGTTTCTGTGTTTTCACCTAGTGCTGTGCATGTGTACAAGCAGACAGTAAATCTCCTTTGCTGTTTCTTTCCCCTCGTCACCCCTTAGCATCGCTTCCAGCTCTCTCAGCCTTTTTCTTCCCAATGAGGTCAGTCATGTCAAGGCATCCAAGTATCTAGTGGCCATTCCCAGTGCCCATAAGCTTTGCTTTCCTGATCTTTACTTCAAGCTTCATTCTCTTGATTATATTAGCTACATTGCGAAAAATATTTTCTAGTTTTAATTTGGGCTTGTGCCAGACTGGCAGGGAGCAAAAAACTCCAGCGGAGTATGTTCCTTGCACTAAAGAGGATGCAGAAGTGAGACGCTACTTAACACTGATTTGTCTTGTGTTTTTATCCTTCCTTCTGCCTTTTGTCCTCCACACCTCACAAGTTTTACCCTTCCCCTTTTGGCTTTGCTGTACTTCCTTGGGAAGCTGAAGCAAGGTTTGAAAGATCTTGGGACTTTCTGCCCATGTAAGTGGTCTCTCATGGGCGCACTCCATGATGGTCATCTACAGGGTCACTGCCAACGTTTTCAAACTCATCTGCCTGATGCTGGGTGAGAAAGTCTCTGAGCATTAGAGGCTGTTGCAGTATTTGGCCATTCAGTTGCCAGATCCTGAGGTTCTCCTGCCTTTGAAGATGCTGGGTGTCTTTTAGCTAAGTATCTACTTCCTGTTACTCATCTAAACTCTTTGAAGTAATTTCTCATAATGCTGGAATCTTCTTCTTTCAAACTTGACCTTAAAGTGAAATTTTACATAGTGCTTGCACGCACACACACCCTGAGTCATAGGGTCAGGCTGGTTTGGAGCTGTGAACCTTCCCACTATGGTTCAAACCAAGTTCTGCCTCCCACTGACTCGGTCCCAACAAGTCTTCCAGCCTCGTGCCGTGGATACACAGGCATTAGAAAGAGAGCACCCTAGCAGACTTTAAAAGTTAAAAGCTTTTATGGTTCACCAGCTGGGAACTTCGATATGTGGATCCAAATCCACCATCCTCCGTACCGCTGGAGGGGCTGGGAAGCACCCAGGGTTTGAATCAATCGGTATCAGAGCTGCCACTGAGCGATGGTGGAAGCTTTGAGCGTTTGTGCAATTAAGCTTAAGCGAGATAAAGAGGCTTTTGGTCTGTAGCAACGCCTTAAGTTAGGGCACGGTAGGGTTCAAAGTCTGTTTGTTCCCTGTAGCAGTGGCTGCTGGCACTCTTGGGCACCACCGCGGGGTCGTCTGATGGAGGGGTTTTGGCTGCTTCTGGCCAGTGGGTTGCTGAACAGCCTTAGGGTGGCAAGACAGCTTCACGGTTCCAGAGGGTGAGCAGGGGAATTGCATGTACACAAAGAAAGGTCTGAATGGTGTAACTAAGAGCAAAAACAAGCTGCAAACAGAAATAAAATGTGTTCAGGAGTCGAAGTCTGAGGAGTTCCTGAGGGTCCACCCTCCAGATTACGGTACAGTTTGCCATTTTCTTCTTCCTTAGGAACTTTTGAAAAAGCAGTGCTAGGGCTTAAATCTCACACTTCTTGGATTTCCCTCTCCTCCTTATCTGAGCTCCTGACTGCTCTCGGTTACAGGAACCCTGAAGCCAGAAGTGCCTCCTCCATTGCTGCAACGCCCAAGCAGTTGAGCCAGAGCCCAGAAAAGCCTTTATTGTGAAGGTGATAGAGATTATTTCTCTCCCAAAAGCGTCTAAGACTTAGTTTCTTAGTCTCAAAGCCAAGACGTGGCTTTCACTCTGCTTTGGGAGAGGACCTAAAGCTGCCTCCAGGCAAACAGCTGGCTGAAGAGCAGTCAGGTTGCAGGGAGGATTGACTGGGAGCAGATAGCTTGGGTAGCCTTTGGAAAATGGACATCTTTTCCTCTGCAGATTTAGAGAGGTGGCTATTTGGGAGGGTCTGTTGCATGCAGATGGAGTCTAAAAGTGTTGGAAGGATGATAGTGAAGGGAAAGAGAGAAGACATCAGCTGTATCCCTCCGACTTTTAACTTGGTTGCCTATCAACAGCTCCACCTTAAAGAAGCTGTCAGGTGCTTCAGAGCCCCTCTGTGCTCTGCTCATCTCCTAGCATTGCTTGTCGGATGCCCCTTAAAGCCGAGTGTGGATTTTCTAACAGAAGCCCTAACTGCTACATTTGAACATGACTTATCCTCTTGAGGATGTGGAGCCCTTGAGCTATCCGAGACGGCAGGAGCGAGGTGTGCCCTGGGCTTTCCCCTGCATCTGCTCATCTCTCCCACGTCCTGTACTCCTCAGTCCCCCCAAGCAAAAGCCCTCCTGGTGCACCACTCTCCCCATTTATATGGCTCCACTTACCATCATTAGCAGATGAGGAGTACTGCCTGTGTCATCACCTGATGAGGACTTCCCCAATAAGACTGGGCTCAAAATATGTGACAGAGCATCTTTAGGCTGAGACTAGCTGTAGCAGTTACTGGTCATGAGCACAAGGGCTGCTCCCTGCCCTGCCCGACTGTGATGTACGCTCACCCACAGACAGGTTTCCTAAATCCCATGCCTCTCCTTTCCTAAATGCCACACCTCTCTGTACAGCTGGCACAGGAAATATCTGTTGGTTTTTTTAACCCTTGTTCACCTGCCCTTCCCGTTGCTATTCCTTACAGTAAGCCTGCTGGGTACTGGAAAGAGGGGCTGGTGCTTTGTTTTTAGGCAAGGCACGTATTTCCATGAGACTGGGGGTTCCTGGGGGTGTGTGCCCTGTGGAGATGGTCTCCTATGCTACCTGGTAACTTAGGAGAGTTTATCTTTATCAGGCTCCCCAGGAATGTATGAGGAGTGAAGGCAGCTCAGGCCATCCCAGCGGTATGTTCCCCTGACATTTTCCTGGAAAAGCGCGGTTGCTGTGTGAACTGCATGGGGGAAGAGCTGGCTCTGGCTGCAGACACATCCCTGGTGCTGCCTGGGGTGCGATGTCACACGTATCACTCTGGAAAGTAATGTGCTGTCAGGAGGACCCTTTCCCTCTGCCACTTCTTTGTCATTGCCTCCAAACCACCTACTTCTCCATAGCTTTTGCCTCCATTTTGAAAATTCCTCTTAGACTAGTTTCCATCAGCGCTTTGATGAAGAAGGGGCTGCCAAGCTCGCTGTCACTCCACGTATGTCTCAGAGCTACACAACCACCCCTTCCTTCCCACGACACCTGGTGCCAGCAGTGGGAAGGGTACCTGGGCAGCCCTCCTGGCCCCACGCCTTGGCTGTCACCCCCTGAGGATGCTGTGGGCTGTGAAACCGCTGTAGAGCCCCTTCTCGTTGCCCATCTCCAATGGGGTGGAAATGGCCACTGTGGCTGGCAGTGGCAAGCGGCACTTGCAGCTGGAGGTGGCTGGTCTTTGTCGCCGATCAAGAATAAACTTTCCTTTGCCTTGCTGTCTGACATGAAGACATTCTGAATGATGGACAGGAAACTGATATTTTTGGAGTTTTAATCATCAAAACAAATCAGAGCCATTTTTTCCTGCACATCTAAGTGAATGAATTCAAAAACATCTCCCCTTCCCCTAGGTGGAAGGAGCTGAGCTAACGCCAGCACATGCACTCTATCCAATTTTGTTTATTTCCCTGGAAGTAATTTTCTGACTAAAAATGCAACTTTCTCAAAATCTCACAATTTTCAGGGAAATAGGTTATGCTGGAAGTTTTGACAGTGAAAAGCTGAACGGAACAGTTTTAATATCTTCATTTTTGCAATGTGGCAATAGCAATGCTTAGCTGGTAAGTGGAAGTGAGAGGAAAATTAAAACGAAAGGAAAAAATTACAGGAGAATATTTTGTTATTTACTCTGCTGTAAACATTTGATACTGCTTAAGTGAGAGAACTTAATACTATCTGAATGTGACATGGAGAGAGCAACCTGCCAAAATCTGTTGGCGCGTTTGTCCTGTAAAAACCAGTGTAACTTCTTGTCGTGGCACGGAGGAGAAACCCCAGCATCCAGCTGGCTCTGACGGACACGGGATTGGCAAGGCCGAATAGACATCTAGTGTCCAAAAAGAAAAAAAGAAGCCTGAATTAGCATAAACATCATCTCTCCTTCTGCACCTAAACTCCTGAGAGCGATGAGTGATCACCTTCTTTGCAAGTGTTGACTGCAGTTCCTGGAAGAGGCTGGTAGCGCCTTAGCCAGGCACCCACGGTGGGCGGTGTGAAAACAGCCCCTGCTCCCCTCCTCTGCAGGGGAGAGTCCTGGACGCGGTATGCAGTTGCCGCTGCTTGTTTCTCCCAGGAAAGCAGATCCTTCATCTGGCACCTGAGCCTCTCGGGGCGGGCTGCAGGCAAGCTTCCTACCAAGCATCTGTCTGCTAGTCTCGTGGACGGGCACGCTCCAGCCTTCATCTCAAACGCTTCTTGATGGAAGAAGGGTATCGCAGGAGGAGCAGGGTCATGGTCTCCGACTCTCCTCTCTTGGATCTTAGCATGAACAGGAGCCATTTCACCAAAGCCACTGGAATTGCCAATAGTGAGAGAGGAAACAGGACCCCTCCATCTCTACACTTTCCAGGGTTGGAGATACCTCCAGTTGGAGAGATGGGGAACAAGATGGGGAGATGGGAAATGTCAGTGAAGATCCAAGAAACATTCTTGGGAGGAAAGAGAGAAAAATTAAACTAGGACTGAAAGCAGGCATTTATTGTACTTCTAGAAACAGTTCTGAGCTTGAAAGCATCTGAAGTACAGGAAAAACTGAGTGTTGCTGTCATGGTCCCAGGAGAGAGGGGCACAGTTCTCAGAGTATGTGAACTTCAGAGAAATGCAGTCATCTGTTATGGCTATGAGGCCCCTATTTTATTTTATTTTTAATTAAAAGGATGTTTTGCATTTTTCCCACTAGCTGTTTCATTTCGTTCTCTGATCTAGTCAGAAATCAGCTTCTTAGAAGCACTGAACCTGGAGAATAACTTGATGGGAAAACACTAATGAATCTCCGAAACAAAGCTTCCCGTTGGGGACATGCGACAGATACAGCGCACGGGTACTTGTGGGGCACAAGACATCTCTGCAACAGAGAAATTACTCCCCACTCCCTACTTGGGTACTTGGAAGATGCCCTGAGTGTGTCTTCCAGGAGGGAAAAGCCTGGCGTTTCTCTTCTGCATGAAGTGCTGTCTGGTCCGCGGGGCCCGCTGGGAGCGGCGTGCCTGTGCCGAGACATCCGTAGCTTTCCACTTCAGCTCCACGAACACGATTCCTGTGCACAACTGTCTGAGCATCTCTGCTCTCTGAAGATCTCTGTGATTTCAGCCGCTTCCTTTCGCGATATAAATAATACGGTCTATTCTTAGCTCTCCAGCAGTATATTCAAATCTTTATCTAAATTCTGCAGAATTTTCCATTTCAGATGTTTGGGCTTCCAGAGGCAGACTGCTGCTTATCCCATGCATGGCATTATTCCTTTGATACATGACCTGAAAATTCAATTATCAGACCAATTACTGATTTTTCTGAAATTTACAAGGAAAACATTAAAGTTTGATTAAGCGAGAATTCCCGCTGGACTGATCAGCAACGAGACCAAAATTAAATTGTGTTTTTTATAGCTTTGCCAGGTTGCTACTCATGAGGAGTATCTGAATGTGGAAGCCCATTGCCAAAAATCAAAATTCTGAACACAGAGTGATGAAAGATGTCTTTCACTCATGGTAAAAATGAATACTGCCGCTCTCGTGCGGAGCGGGGCCAGGCCAGGTGGTGTCAGAGGTGCCTTTCTGGTGGCAGCACCGGAGCGAGTGCTTCACATTAATGATGCGTGCAGCTGGACTTACCTGGAAACAAGATGGGGTCCTAACCCTTCAGCGTTGCAAGGTGCTGAACAGCATCACGTGGAGTAGCAAAGAAACAGGAAAACAACCTCTTCTTATCCGGAGCTGGATCAACGGCAAAGTGATATGGCGTTGGCATCCCGTGGTAACCCAAGAGACCCGGGCTTCTCCAGGCATCCGTCATAGATGCCGTGCACCAGAACTAGGACAGCGGCGTCCATTGTGGGCATCTCCGAAATATAAGTGGGGGTTACTGGTAGTGGGGCACGTGCACCTAAAAGATACTTTTACGGGATATAGGGGTTTGTCCCTTAGAGCTGGCTGTGGTGTGAACCCAACGCGCTGTGGGCAGGTAAACATCGGCCTAGTTACGCCCTCCCAAAGATAGAACTGACATCTTAAAATGCGACACTTGCGCAGACAGTTATTTTGCTTCTGCAATTTGCAGGTGTGAAAAAAGCAAATTCACTTCAAACGTTTGCTTGGGGAGCAGATGAATCAGTAAAGAGTAAATGACAGAGATGCAGATATGTATGTCGCATCATCAATTAAATGACTGAAAACAGCTCAGGAACTCAGGGCTCTGTCAGCTGCTGGCTTACAAGGTTCGTAAGAAGGGGCGGTGTCTGTGCAAGGTCTCTCTTTGGACCTTCTGCCTCCTCTGAGACCTTGCAGTAGCCAGAACTATGTTTCTTAACAGGGCTGCAGACAAGGATGTGGGTGCTTTCATGTACTGATGACACAAAACTGTGTGGAAAGGAGGAAATTTACTAAAGAGGAGTTGAAAGGTTTGAATTTGGTAAGCAATGTTAACGTCAGGGGAACACACATCCTTCAGGAACCGTGAAGCTTTTTCCATTTTCACTGAGGCAGTTGGTGTCTGGGCACGGGAGCTATCATTCCCCCAATTTTCCCCACTCCCGCAACATTGCTCTGTCTTCCAGCATGACACCGAGGAGTCAGGAAAAGCGCAGAAATGCCTTTTAACCTTCAGCCTCCATCAAATCAGAACTTCCTGACGCGGCGCGCTAATGCAAAATGCATAAGCACTTAGCGTGCTCCCCGCCTCTTCCTCGCGTGGCGGGGTTAATGAGTGAAATGAATTGTGTCGTGGTGGGGATGGATGCCTTCGGAAAGCTTCTCTCCCTTTCCAGAGCCTCTGGATTCCTCTTTCTTAAATAAACACACTTCAGAAATCTTTTGGAGTGTAACTAAGTCAGGGCAGCAGCAAGAAAGCAATTGCCAGTGAATAATTTGTATCGCTGCTTGTGTCTGGCCTGTCCTCCCGGGGCCAGAGCTGCTGGTTGACGATGCCCTGTTTATCCCTCGCTGATCTCGGCGCGTGAGCTCCTTCGTTTAAAGAGGTTTCCACGAGCCCCACTCATTTTTTCCCCCCGCCCTCCCTCCCCTTTTCTGATAGCCAACATGCTGTTGACTGCAGGTGCTTCAAACAATAACCTTCTGAATGATTTAGCAACGCAGCTCCTTCGCTAACAGGTTCCTTTTGGATGAGATACGTCTGTATTTATGTAGGACAGAGGTTTTGGAATGCTATTAAATTTACATGGCGAGCTGGCAGAGCAGCCATCTTCATCCAGTACGGAGAGAGGGGAAAAACAGCCTCTTCCCAGGAGCAGGGAAATATTTACGAATACAGAAAAGTCCTGCCAGTGTTCATGACCCCAGCTGGGGATAAGGACAGTTAACATTAAAATGGAAAAGCTCATTAAATTATGAGTCCGTCAGGCTGGCCTGGTGGAGGGATGCAGAGTTTGGTTGGGGTGTAGGTTATGCACAGGTTTTTTTCAGCTGTTTGACAAGCCCCTAACGTTGGAGGAGGTTTTGAGCGGCTTCTCACAGAAATGAAGATGGAAGAAGGGAAAAAAAACCTTGCTGAGGAGCAGTGAGGGTGGGTAGAGATGCCACGTCCCACAGGCTCTGGTTTGGGGATGGGTGGGCAGGTGAAAATAGGACGGCTGAGGGTTGGGAGAGGGGCATTAGCACTCCCACGGAGGAAGCAAAGCTCAGTCCAGTGCACAAAAGTCAGGCAGAGGAGACCAGCACCTACCACCACAGCCCCAGGAGGATGCTCGCTGCAGAACGTGGTGCTGTAGGAGTTTGTTATCCCTGACACAGCAACGTCAAAGCTTGAAGATGAATTTTAAAGGCAAGACTTGCCAAACCCATGGCAATAAACAGAAAATGGGTTGACACAACACTGCCTGCTGTAGACCATGACCCCTTCAGCAGAGACTCTGGAGAAAGGAGACAGACTCTTGGAGCTTCAGCAGAGCGTTAGCTACAGATGCAGCCAGAAGATTCCTAGTCCAGCCAGAGAGCGGGAGAGCTTTGCGTGGAGCTGAGGAATGAGCCAAAACACGGGGCTCTGCCGCACCGTGAGGATGATGGGCTGTGACAGGGGGGAACATGAGCCCGCAAGTGGCACGTCCCCACTTCACCTCCCATACTGGGGCTGGGAGCAGAGCCTCTGGGAAAGCTCTTGTGCCACCTCCACGTCACAGCAGGGCGCGATTGCCGAAAACACAGCACCCCATGACCTTTGAAGGGCCCATAGCACTTTTTTTGCGAGAGCAGAGAGGCATTTGCAGTGGTGCCGTGGCTGACCTCCAAAGCATACAAATTACTTTTTGCCTCTTTAAATATTCTTTGCGGTGTCCATGAGCTCTAGAAATGCCAAAAGTGCTGGAGCAGCTCCAGCTGAAACAGATAACTTGGTGTTACTCATTTGGCAAAGCGATGTTTTCACCTCCCATACTCAACTGTTACGCGTGGTAACCGGGCTGTTCTGTATCCCCTGCCTTGAACCCCAGCAGCGGCTGCCTCCCGGCCGTTTGCGCGGTGGGGGCTGGGTAGTAAATGAGCGGTTTGCAACAAGTCACAAGTACTACAGAAACGCACAATCTCTTTATTAAACTCGCTGGGCTGTAGGTGGCAAATAACTTCAGCAATTCCCAAATGGTCTCAAAACATAGTGGCTTGCAGAGAGGCAAATTAGTCATTTTATGCTCTAAATACTTAATGTCAGTGCTAAAAATGAAGAGATGGAAGAATGTCCTTGGAGAAGCGGATTGGGATGCAGCCGAAAACAAACCCCATCCTCACCTAGTGTAAAGCGGTGCGGAGCAGCAGCGGAGCCGGCGCAGCGGTGCCCGTTTACGCCCACTGCCCAGCAGATAACGCGAGCATCGCTGACCGAGCGGCGCTACAGGAGAACGACCCATACGATGCTTGAAATATTTACACTGAAAACCAGCAGCCCCCTCTCGTTTCTGACCAAGCGGAGTTTGAAATGGGGGCAAGAAAAACGACTTCAAACATGCCGCCCGCCAACGGGCCGAGGGACGTGAAAGGCACAGCGTGAGGCTTTTCTCCTTGGTGTGGGAAATAAGGAGGGGAGATAGGAAGCTGGCATTGCGGGAAGGAATTTAAAAAAAATTAAAGGACTAATGAGTACAGGCCGTGGTGTGCCTGGGAGAGGGATCAGTGCAGCAGCTTTCTGACACGGGCTAATTGAGGCAGCAGTAACGCGGACCGGGAGCGGCGGAGCCTGTGGCTCTCGCCCTGGGATGAGCAGAGCAGGAGCTCCTCGGAGCTGAGCGGTCCAGCCGGCGGGTGTTGTATCCGCGGGCTTTGAGCTGGGAACGGATCCCGGCACCGGGGCTCTTTTTCTGATTTGATTAGCTCCTTTTCCTTTGGCAGCTGCGAGGACGCTTGGCAGCACCAGGGCTTCGCATCTTGTTGAGCTGAATAGGAGGGAGCGGGGTTTTGGCAGGGACAAAAGAGCATACCACTGCTCCATCAATGGCCTCATTGCCCAGCACCGGGGCTCGCAAGGAGCGGCGGAGAGCGATGGAGAGCTTTCTGCTGGTCGGCAAACACGGGCTGGAAATGCGTTTCCAGCTTGACCTGTTACTCTGAAGATACCAGCTCAAAGGGAGGCTGAGAGCTTGACAGTTGTCATCTGCGGAGGAGATGTGAGCGCGTATTGTCTGTCCCTGGGCTGGGGTCTGGGAGCCAGCCTGGGCATGTGTAAGTTCAGAGCAAGCAAGCCAGCTAAGCCGTCTGAAGCAGAAGGGTGGCACAGAAAATTGAGGGGCAGGTGGGTTTTCAGGAAAGGGTTGGAGTGCCCTGGGCTGCTCAGCGGGCGCTCAGCACCTGGTCGTGTTAGGATCGAGGGTAACAGCTGGATTGTGCCCTGTTCATGCCTCTTGAAAAACTAAAGCTCAGCCAGCAAATCCTCTGAAGAGGTAGCTGGCCACCCAGCTGGCAGTATTTTAGCTCTGATTTATTCTATAAATTTATTATAGTGTAAATCAGTGCTATTTATTCATTCAGACATAATGACAAACCGTTCATGCAGATGCCACTAATGACCTGAGCAGATACATTTTTAAAGACGTCTAGGTGAGAATTTTTAACAAGCCAATAATAATGTGCCCTGCAAAGTCTATTTTCTCTTTTATGTCCAAGCAATGGGATTTTCAGGAACATTAATTGTTCCCCGTTGATAACAAGCTACAGCCAAGCCTGATGTGAATCAGGTTAGGTCAATTCCAAGTGCTTTGAAAAATCCCAGCCCTGGTATTAATACTGTGAACTATTTTGGAAGCCAGTTGTACAGAGTGGCACCAGCCACACAGTAGATGTCGTGTGGAAGCGGGGCTGAGCCCTTTGAAAGAGTATTTGCAAGTGAAAACTCGATGTGGTCTGTGGGGATCGTTTCACGTAGCAGTGAAGTTCAGCCACGCAAGGATGAACGTTACAGCGGTGGAAGGTGACCCAGGAGCACTGCAAAGGACTTTAGGGCAGAAAATTACCAAGCATGCCATATGCTTGGTGGGTACTCATAAGAGGGAAGAACTTGGAGCCGGAGGGTAAGATGGCTGTGCTGGTTTTGATGCAAACATCCCAGTCCCACGTGTTCCTGATTCTTAAAATCACATCTCTTCCCTGACTGCCCATCCCCGAGCCCCAAGAGCTCCCGGTCGTCTGAGCTTGCCCCCGCCACTTGTCCCCTGAGAAGAGGAGGAGCAGAGTGCCACGTCAGCCTGGTTGTCCCCAGTTTTTCCACCAGACAGTGCCTCCCTGCCCCGCGCTCTGCAGCCGGTCACCCAGGCAGCATCTGCTCGCCAGGCGCGGGAGGGTGACAAAGCGGCACTGTCTGTCGCGTGCCCGCTCGGGCCTGGGCTCCAGGTGAGGAAGAGGTGGTGAGAGCAGCGGTACTTCCCTGTGGGCAGGTGTCCCGTGGCTGGAGGCAGTGCCCAGGGCATGGCAACAGGGGCCAAATTCCAGCCTTGCTCCGCTGGGGCAATTCTGGAGGAATTCCCTGGAGACAGGCTAAATTAAAGCTGTTTCAAGGAGAGGGCGTGAGAAGCAAATCTCTTCATCTCAAAACTTGCTCGGACAGGGCTCTGCGCAGCATACCAAGATGAATAATCTCTAGCAGTCATCCATCCATGCGATGGATTTGCTCTGGCCACAGCTGAGGGTGCAAAAAAAAAAAAGTGAGGGGAGCATTTCCCAGCAGCTCTGGCGCAGCAGACCTCTTGCTCACATGGTATTGATTGAGAGAAGGTACAAAGATAAGACAATAGTTAAATAAAATGTTTTAACATCAGGCAGGACATCAATGGCCAAGCTGTTCATCATCCCAAAGAGTCTCTGAGGAGAAGGAGAGGGAGAAGCGCGAGCCTGAGGCTGGCTCCAGCCCAGGGCAGAGACCAGCGCCAGCACACACCGATGTCCTCTGTCCCTCCTGGCCACCCCAGGGAAATGCCTGGGCTCCCTCCTCCTCCCCGCCCCGTGTCAGGAGCCCACTCCCATCATGGTGAAGCTCTGTGTCGGTCATGCTGCCGAGGAGCCAGGAGCCAACGTTTTCTGGCCTGTCACGTTCCCAGGGCATCTGTGCCGCCTCTTGGGACGTGGAGGAGAAGCTCCATCAGCTCACTTGGCATCACGATCCCAAGCTTTTAGGCATTCCCGTGGGACGTGAGGGAAAAGGAAAGCAAGAGCAGGGCGTCTGCAGGCAAGCATCTCAGCTGGCACTGGGGAGCCTCTCCCTTCCCGGTCTGATATCAATCCCATCGGTGATCTCGGGTACGTTTTACTGCGGCAGGCGCTTACGTAAGGGCAGCGTCCACCTCCAGCAGCACCACGGCAGAGCCACGGAGCTGCCCGCCCGCCCTCGTGGAGGGAGGCTGCTGTCAGACAGGGGCCACGGCTGGCACCGGTGGGACCTGGAGGGTAGAGGGGTCTTTGCTTTCCCCGTGCCTGAAGCCTCAAGGCTGCTATCTGGGCGGCTAGCTCGAAAGGCAAAACCGTCCTCACAGCCACAGGGAAAAAACTGATTCTGCAGCTTGGATTGCACACAGATAGTCACATACTGCACAGCTCTTGAAGCCTAAAAAAAGAAAAAAAATGGGTGAAAACATGTTTGTTTCTTAATGGGAAGAGCCGGAGGGATGCCTGCGTGCTCGGGCACCTCCGGCCCGGCTGCCCTGGGGTGTGGAGGGGAGGGGGCAGGGGCGGTGGGAACCCGGGGTGGTGAAGCCCAACCGCGTGCTGCAGCCCTGCCGGAAACGCTCCTGGGACCTGCGGAGGCTCTGCTCGGACAACGGAGTGTTTTTAACCAGTCGGGTCTTCAAACGCTGTCGCTTAGAAAAAGGGGGAAAGGAGAAGAATGGCTGATTTGTGCAGGCTCCCCTGCTCCCATTAATTCGGTGGAAGCGGTGCCGTGCATTTCAATGGGCGCAGGACTGTGCTTCTCGTGAGATACGTCGCACCCGCTCCCTGTGCTCCCTGCGGCCAGTCCTGGCTTGCTCCGCTTTCCCGGCCCCGCTCACACCCCTCCCTCCCTCATACGCTCCCCAGCAGATTTTTTGTTGTTGTTGTTGTCATTGAGCTATTCATTTTCCATAGGCTGCCTCCATTCCCGTGGCCTTTTGCAGCTAGGAGACAAGATGTTGCCTTGGAAACAAAGCCCCTTAGATGTTTGGAGTCTCTGGGATTGCTCTGTCTGCTCCCGAGCACTTTTGGGTTATTTTTATGAACCACACAAAGATGCAGCGGGCTCATAGCCAAGGCAGAAAGTAGCCCTGGGAGGTGGAGGGAAGGCGAGCGTCTTACTGGCATGGCTCACTCCGCTGGGGATGGGGTTTTTTTTGCAATGCACCACGGGCTGAACGCCTGCGAGAGAAATGGCATCTCCGGAGAGCGCTGCGCGGGCAGGGCTGTTCCGAGGCTGGAAATGGCTGCGGGCGGGCAGAGCCGCAGTAGCGCCAGGGAGAGAGCAGAGTGCCGGGAGAGAAAAAGCAGGAGTAACAGAGAAGGGAAAGAGAAACTAAGAATGGCAGAAATTCGGGTTTGTCGGGGTTTCTCTCTTTCCAACCAACTGATCGTGCCACAGAGGGACCACCACGCACACCGCTGCCAAGATGTACGTGGTGGCTGTAGGCCTGCTCTACTTATTTTAGAGGAAATCCAATTTCCAGACCCGTTAGACAACTGTAAAAGTCTCTTCTGCACAGTTTTATTGGCAATTCTGCTCTGTGCCGCAGGGCGAGTCGGGGGCATAAACAGACCCCCCCAGCCGAAGCTTTGCTGGTCCGCACCAGCTCCTCCTGCCCCAAATCTGGCTGCAGGAGAGGTCTGACCCCCTGCAAGGGGCTTTGGGAGGCAGCAAGAGGCTCCAGTGTTCCCGTTTCCCCTTGCCCAGAGGTGTCACTGTGTGACACTGCCAAATCCCGGTTCCTCCACGGAGAACATTTTGGAGTAGGCTTTTACTCCCTCTTCTGCAAAGATGTAAAAAAAGAATCAAAACAAAAGCTGATTGAAAGAAGCTCCCTAATCCCCTGCTGGCACTTGAACTGTTTCCAAGCCAGCACAAGTATTCCAGAAAAAAGTGAATAGATATTATTTTCAAATAAATAATCAACACAGCGTTAAGCCTGTGCCTTGTTCCTCATGTCAACGCGGTTCCTCTGCTCTGCCCAGCCATGAGGGAGGGCTTCCAGCGGCAGCGGCCACAGGACTTGTGGAGCCAGGGAGGCTGGCATGGAGAGAGGGGGAGCAGCAGAGGGGAGGGACAGAGAGCACTGAGCCAGGACGGGCCGGAGAGACCGGCAGTGTCACACCTGCTGCGGGGTCACAGCCACGGAGAGGTTCAACCACGGTACTCGAGATGTTGCAGCTGTTTCTCCTCCCAGCTGCAGATGGGTGCTGGTGCCAGCCCCAGCGTTCTCTCAAGGTGCTCTGCAATGGCAGCGAAATGTTTCGGGGGGATCCACCCTGTATTCCCCGTATGTGTCACGTGGGATTGCACACAAGGGAGCAGTTTCACTGTTTCGTGGCATTTTCCGTCACAGCGGAGCCTCACAGATGCCCAGGCTAGCAAGGCACTCACAGATTTTCTTCCCCCTTCTGGTGCATCCTCAACGACGCGAGGACGTCTGCCTCATCCTCGCAAGTGTCATAAACGCCGGGCGCTTTTTTCCCATTGATGCTGCTTTTCCTTGTCAATACTACTTGATGCCGTGGTTACAGAGATGTAGCACTAATCCAGCTACAGCAGGTTATGGGTGTTTTGGTTCTGACATTTCTTTGATGCTATATTTGTGCCAGAAGAATAAATAATAAATACACACAACAGCATCAAAGATTTCTTCCAGGCCCCCAGCCTATTTCTGCCTATCCTTGTTAAGCCATTATAAAGATATTTCTCTGCCAGCCTCTTGTTTTACAGACTGTCCTGTCATCTAATGCTGCATCTGAGGTCCCATTTATCCACTCTCTCCGAAAAGAGCAGTTAGTAAACAAAAGTTCCTGTTAATGGTCCTGAGAGCAGTTTCCCCTGGCATGGCAATGCTCACACCCAGCCCACCAGGTTCCTGGTCCTTCCCCTCCCTCCTCTCTCGCTTTCCCTCTTCTCCTTCCTCATCTGCTCCTCGCTAAAGGGTTGGGGAATTTTCTTGATGCTATTGTAGAGAAAATATAGGACAATTTTTCTCTGCAGCAACCTAACCTGAAGCAATACCTAAGCAAATCTGTTAGTTTGTGAAGTGGTGCAGTGAGGAGGACCTTGCTGGGGGCTGGCCTCCGTAATCCCTGCTGATCAAACCAAGAGCTCCTCGGAGCCCGTTACAAGCACCCAAGTCCTGATTTTACTGGGGATACAGCAGCATGGGAGAGATTTAGCGACAAATATGTCTTTCCTCCACTCTGAACTCCAGGGCTTCTTGTAAGCAGCAGCAGACACCTCGAAGAGCTGCTTCTCAGCCTCAGCCCCATCAGATGCAGCTTCTGCTCCCAGCAGGACCTCAGCCAAATGCTCCTTCACCCCAGCTCTTAGAAATCCTGATCGTCCCTGCAGAGGAGGGCTGACAGGCAGCTGGAAATTAAGAGGGAGGGAAGCTAAATGAAGTTTGTAGTAATAATAAGTCATGGGCAAAACTTTGCTAACTAGCACTCACTGAGTCACGTGTCGTTTCAGCCCATCCCTTCCCGGTGTTGGTAGGACACCTCTTGGGACCATAGAGGCCTCCGGGGTCGCCCTGCAGCTCCGTCCATGGCTGTGTGCAGCCACAGACCGAAAAGCAAAATGTTATCAACCGTTGCAGGCGAAGGCAGTAAGCGTATGCATCACTCAGGCAGCTTTCTTGAGTGCATTGGGAACTGCTGCCAACGACCATCCTGAAATGATCGTGGGTTTGCAGGCTTGCCTTTGCACACTGCCATCGTCCCTTTTTGTAGAGGTTCTCCAGAAAATAGCGATGTGTAATAAGGAAAGCTGGGTAAAGCGAAGGACTGCCATCTCTTTGGAGGTCTCTCTTCTCAGAGTGCCTCATCTTTCAACATATAAGGGAAATTTGCTTAAGTTTGCAGAAGAAACTCAGTTCCCAAAGTGCCCCATTCACAAATATTGACCCAATTGCTGGGACAGCGCTTAAACCACAGTGCCAGCACGTCCTCCTGCCCCCAGTACCTGGATCCTGACTGGGTAGGTGTTGGACTTCACATACCTCGTTTCGCTCCCGTGAAGTCCAAATCAAACCTAAGAAACCCCCTTCATCTCCACAGTGGTCTTCCTGTAAGACATTTGGTGAAAGAGTACAGAAGATTTGAGGTGGTGAGAATCCAAATTAAAACAGCAAGTAAGTGGTGAATGAAGGACTCCTGATAAGAAAGTTCTTGTTGTACTTAGTGCTAGACCTGGACAGAAATGTTTGATGAATCTGCTAAAAAGCACAGTCTAAAAGAAGCCAAAAACATTTGTAAAGTTTGGTTAAAATCCACAGGTAGTCATGGCAAAGAGGAAATTATGTGAAAATTTTGAGAATTTTTCAGAAGGATTTTGCATTCCTGAAAGGCCAGAGTATTTTATTTTCTTTGATTTTTCCAGCTTTTCGTTTGGAAACAAAATTTTTGTTTGAAAACTGACCTACATTTAAAATAATAATAATACTGACCCCTCAAATAACTCGAAACAAACAAGGGCTCAATGCAGGTGCTTTGGCTGGATGTGAAATGAAATTTTTCAGAGCATTTTGGGTCCACAGAAGAATGCAGAGGAACATGCAAGCTGATTTTTCACACCACCTAATTTTTCGGTTCTGTCTCCAAGTGGAAAATCCCATATTATTTGGCTGCTGTGATACCTGCTCTCACACCAGCAATGCAAGAAATAATTTTGAGGCACCCTGTCAGGCAGAAGGTTTGGCTGTGGACACCAAACCTGCTCGTTCAGGTGGCTGCTGTAGTTTTTTCAGCAGAGAGCAGTAAGAAATCCCTACCACCATATCCCACTTATGAGTTACAGAGAAGGGAAGAGGCAACAGGGAGCTGAAATTTAAAATATTTGGGTTGGGGAGATTTTTCCTCTCCATCTTGTCCTGTAAGTGTACATCTTCACCAGAGATCACCGAAGAAAATAGGACCATGAAATGAAACAAGGGTCTTTATGTCCGAAACACCGGTGCTTTCTTCAGGGACAGGTGACTGTGACCTGCAGACTCAGTCCTTCATCGTGCGGGGCGCTGGTAAATCTGCCGGATTAATTGTTGAGTGGAGATTAGCACCCACCGTTCAGCATCAGGCTCTGAGCGTTAAACTAATTACCGGGTTCCAGCGCCGCACGGCTTCCCAGCAGGAAGGTGCTGCCCAATAAATCATCTTACATGAGCTGCATTTAGCCAGAGATGTTAAAAAAAAAAATCTGGCTTTGTCCTGGGAAAGCTCCCACCATACGGGCTGGTTTCCCTTTCTGTTCCAAGGACAAAGCCTGTTTCACCCATTGTGGTGGGAAAGCTTGGAAGGAAATGGTGCCCCTCTGCCCTGGCACCCTTACTCGGTCGCCTGGAGGGATGCTGGTGTGGAAAATCTTTTGAAGAGTGGATGATGTGCAGGCCAAAGCCATAGGGAATTCCCAAACCCAGAACGGGTTGCCAGAGAATTGCCGTCATTCCCACTCAGCTTGTCCTCAGCTATCTGCTTAGCAATGAATGTGAAATAGCCGCTTATTTTACAAATTCCCAGAGCCGACGCAGTTCTCCCACTGTGGGATATCAGGCATTTCCCCGCCATTTACTGCAGCCCAGACACTCCAGTGCCGCTACATTTTATGGACTTTTACCAGAGAGGAGAGGAGGCAGAGAGGAGAAGGGCAGGATTTTGCTCTCTCCTCTTTACGTGTCTCCAGCCTCCTCAGCACCGCGGCAGAGCACTTCCCTGCAGAGCATGAAGCCGTGTGGCTAATGTCCCCCATCTGTGACTCGCTCTCTCGTCCCCTCCCCGGCGGGCAGCGCTGTCCGTGCCCGCATGGCCCCAACGTCGCCAGTGAGGGGTGACGTGGAGCTTGCAGTCCCGTATTCAGCCCTTTTGCCTGGTGCTTGTAGGACAGAGAGGACCCATCAAAGCATCCTGCCCTCAGAGGGACGCTGGTGGGGTTTGCAGTGGCTCCTGGTCTCTCGGGGATGCCATCTTCTTGAATTGGAGGTGACTGGGACAGACAGAGCGCCGTTTTCTCGCCTTCTGTTGCAGCTAGTGGGTCAGGAGCTATTTTAAGACCATTTAACACGTGCTTTCTGGCTTTCCCATTCTTGCTTGGAAAAATCGGGTCAGCTATCCACCGTGTTTGTCTTGCCCAGCTCAGGAGCTTTTCTGAGCTCCTCAAGAACAGGGGAGGTCCGTACGATTTCCTAGAACAAAGCAAATTTGGGAAATGACTTATCCTTCAGTGGCATCCCTCTTGCAGGTTGAGTTCTGCCTTGTTGGGTGGTAGTTTTTTCCGACATTTGCTACAAGACATAGGGCTGTAGGAACTCTTGCGGTGGTGGTGGCCAACTGACAGGCCAAGGTCTTAGCCTAGTCCTTGCGTTATCCCATCCCTGGATTGCCAGATAGTCAGTAGTCCGAGCAAGCAGGGGATGCTACTGTTTGTGTGTTGTAGGAGGGGAAAATAAGTTTATACCCACACAAGAGCGAGCAAATTTGATTTGCTCAGCTGCAGTATTGTACAGAACGGGTGGGAACAGAAGTAGTACCAAGCACAAAGCCATTGGCCTGCTTTGGAGCCGTAATAGGCTGTAACATCAGTCCTGCTCAACGTCTCCCCAAATAGGAAGCAGCAGACAGAAAGCACAGCGCTAACAAGGTTTCGGGATGGAGATCCTAGGCTAAGTAACAGACAGACAGAAGTTGTTTGGCTGAGACAGTCAGAGGTGATGGGACCATCTTGGCTCCAGAAGGATATGAAAACCAGGACTTTACTGATTGCCAGCCAGACGGCACAGCCTCGGGGGGAGAGAGCTGCACGTCGCCGTGGCTGTTGGCTTACGTTTTCCATACAAAATTGTCTGCCCGCAGACAGACAGCAACCCTTTGGAGTTGCACCCGAGTCTAGGGGCCTAAACCCCTCTTTCCCAGACCACTGGGATCTGTGTCCGGAGCTTTCCAGATCCGCTCCTGACCAACGAGTGCAGGCAGAGGGCACATAGTTTGGGTGCCCAGCTCGTGGTGTTCTCTAAAGGAATAGATTTGAATGTCACTGGATGGTTTTTTACCAGTTCAGCTCCCTCCAGGGACTCTCAGATCGCGTGCCCAGCAAGCCAAATGCCAGGCGGAGGTGGGAGGCCTCGGCTGAATGTTCTGAAGGTGGATGGAAGAGAGGAGGAGGCAGGGAGAAGGTTGTCTCTGCCGCGATGTGCGGCAGCTGCTTCACGCCAGACAGATTTCCACAGATTGAGGGGTCAGCTCTGAAACGCAGATGTGTGAGAAAGAGAGGGTGAGTGAGGGGGAGAGTCGTACGTGTAGCTATTTATTCGACATCTACAATAACTCCTATGGGCTTGGAGCTGGGCCCTGGATGTCTCTGGAAGAGGCGTATTCACCAGCTCTGCTTTGTTTCCAGAATTCATTCAGGCTGCAAATGGTGTGAAAATAACCAGCTTTGGCTGTGATGCAGCCACACTTCAGCTGTGAAGCGGGGTCCAGATTTCTGAGATGCTCTCTAAGGAGGAGGAAGAGGAGGAGGAGGAGGTTTTCGGTTCATGAGCTGTGTTCTGGCCCCAGGTTACAGGACCTTGTTTCTCACTGGAGTAGCAGAGGCATGTACTGCTCTGCCTCGAGGTCAGGATCTGGGTCCCCCGAGAAGGTCCCCCTCCGGGATGCTGGATGCTTTCAAGACACTCCAGCTTTCCCCACCAGCAAAATGCACTGCTTCTCTTTTCCCCCCACGACATGGATTTTCTGAAATGTTCTGAGATGCGGCTTTGAGTACAACCAGCTGCCAAAGGAAATTGCCCCGGTGCTAACCTTTGAGATAGGCTGAGTGACAAGTATGATTAATCAGAGTAAATAACAGCAAAAAATGATATTTACTGGGATTTAGTTGACCAAAAGGAAAGCGCGGTACGGCATGACACACTGGGTCAGCTCTCCTGTGGGCGTACGTCAGCACGGCTCTTACGGGGGTTAGCGGATTTGTACCACATAGCTTCACGTAAGGCTTTGTCCCCTTCCAGAAAACAATTGCTTTTTGTAAAAAAAAAAGAAGAAGAAGAAGAAAAGAAATCCCCTAGGTAGTGTTGAGGCATTTTCAAAGGATGAGAGCCAGGCTTTACCCTGGGATGGTCAGAGAGATGGGGATCCAGGTCCCACTCCAGCGCAGGCAGGGCAGGAGCACTGGCACCTCGGCGGGCACAGATCATGGCTGGTGGTGAGGAGCAAAGAATTAGGCATGATCTGTATCTGCATGATGAAAAATAACTAGCTTGGAGAGACAAACATGCCTGTCAGTAATGTCAGGCTGCTAGGAAGAGCCCCTCTCCCTTCCAGCAAGGTAACAAATTAATTGGGCTCTGTGGCTGTGGCAGGCAGAGTCACAAGTTTGCTTGCTGAGCACCGCCTGTGTGCTCGGTGACAGTGACATATGGGAGACAATTAAATAACTGTGGTTACGTCCAGGTTAGTGGGAAAACAGATCCCCTTATGAACTGGATTTATACTGTGTCTCTGGTTTAAAGGCAGACGCGGGGTTAGACAGGAGACACGCCGGCTTCCCGCTGAGTTACCACACTTCTTCACGTCTGCCTGTGGATTTCGGTATCACAAAACCCGTTCCCTGACTGCTCTGGAGGCTTGCTCTTTATCCCTGAGCTCGGTGGCCAAAGCCTGGGTGTGTAAATTTACCATCCAGGGGTCTCTGAGCTCAGCTGTTTCCCCAAGCCCAGCCAGCTCCAGTTCTCCCACTGTAGGTGGGCACCTTCACCATTCAGGAGTAACGCGGAGCTCTTGATAACCAGTAACCCAAAGGCAATCAGCTCAGGGGTTTCTATAACTCTGACCTGCCGTGGAAAACACAAGCCCTTGGGAAGCGGCAGTGGGATGCATGGGAAAGCTGCAGGGATGGAGCGGGATGCTCCTACCGATGAGCACCAGCCTGAAGGAGACCAGCACAACCCCTTGCTCTCCTCCCAGCCAGCTTGGACCGAAGGGGCCGAGACAATGGGAGACAGAGCAGCTGGGGAGAGGCAGAGGCAGCGATGGAGGAAGGAGCCCTGCACCGTTTTGTGGCTCCTTCCAGCGGTCCCGGGGGCAGAGCACTGCCTATTTATAGCTCTCGAGGCGGCCGAAATACCACCGTGATCTTCATTAATAAAAACCCCGTCGGATGGGAACTGCAAGGACGGGGGGGCTGGTTGGTCTGTTTTGCTTTGCTTTATTTAATTGCTGGCTTCAGCACAGAGGCAGAGCGCGGTGGGAGGCTCGGCTCCGCTCACCTCGGGAAAAGCGGGAGCGCCAGACCCGGGGGAGGTGGGGAAGGAAAAGTCAATCAGGCAGTATTTAAAAATCTACCTGCTGGGCCCAGGGGGGGCTGGAGATTTTAATGTCATTCCCAGCTTGAGATGCAGCCTGGAGAGTGAGAAGAGAAAGGGGTATCTTCTCTTCTTGGATCCTTAATTGCTCGTTAAATCATCTAACAAATGCCTGAACTCCTGAATGCTCCTTGGCAGAGGGGCTTCACCCTTGGTAGGGGGGAGGAGAATTTTTAAAAATATTAATTCCACCTGCTTTTTCTGGGTCTGTAAAAATGAGAGTTCTATGGCTCACGAAATAAAACCAATCTGGAATATTTTTATTACCATTCAGCAAGAGCAATAAACTTTCCTAGGAGCTGTTCCCCCGCTCCAGCCTGCCAGCTCCCGGTCTGCAGGGGGAGGACAACCTCTCCCATCCCCAAAAGGGACCGCAGGTGACTGCAGAGGAGCACGGGCCACAATAATCCTCTGCCCTACAAGCTCAGCCCCACTTCTGGCCCGAGCAGACCTGGTAACCACAGCCAGAGGTGCCTGTCCCTGGTCAGTCCCATTCTGCCCCGTCGTCGCTGTTCATCTGTCTTCTGCTCAAAACCTCTTGTGTTGGGTCTTAAATCACAGGGGACTGCCACGAGTCTCAGCAGTGGAAGAGGTGAGGCATCTGTTTCCCAGCTCAGAAAATGTGATCACTGATGCTTTGCAGAAAGCAAACTGCAGTTAAACCCACAAAGCTGAGAAGCAGCCCAGACCCTGCCCGTAACAGCTGGAGAGCTTCAAATGTGCTTTGCCATCACAGACAGAGGGACAGGTCTATGACTTACACTTATAATTTCCCCCCAGTAGTCACGATAACATCCGAAAGATCTCCTTCCTACTGGCTGAAAGCACGGATGCTTCTTCTGCAGCACCCATGCAGAAATAACGGGGCCACGGCAGACTGCAGCCCTGAGCGGACTGGCCGTTAGCAGGCTTTGTGTTATTTAGCCTCTGTGAAAAGAGCAGAATTGCAGCTGCAGCAGGGCAGGCAAACCATGACGATTTATGAATATTCACTGAGCTCACGAAGCACTCCGGGGCAGAAAACAAGCGCTTGAAATTAACTGGGCTCTTCAAGGTTCTTTGTTTGTCTTGGCTTTGAGGTGTGAGTCACCGATACCGTTTCTCCAAAATGAGCAGGGTCTGCACAGAGGGCTGGGAGGGATCCTGGGCACTAAAACATCAAGTAAAGCATTCTGCGAGAAAGTCTTTCTGTTCGTAAAGGCTTCAAAGCGTGGAAGCTCCACCCCATTAAGTTTTATGGGATGGTGTCCACACACAGTACTGAGATTTCTGCAGCCCATAAAGACTGGGTGTGGGGGGGACTTGAGGCTCTTTCTCTGAGCGTTGAAGTCTCCAGCAGCTCCAGTCTCCCGTGCTATTGCTTTGGTGCCCTGCGATTTTTCAGGAGTTTCAGGGTTCGATAAACAGAGGCTGCAGAGGAGTTGTGACCCTGGCCATGTCATACAGCCTGTCGTTCCCACCCAGACGGTCAGGTTATTGTGATGCTCTTCAGTGTCAGTGCTCCTCCACTTCTAATTGTGCCTGTGACCTAAGAAATAATCTGTCTGTTTTGGCACCAAACCTGTAACACCTTGTCCCCAGCGCTCAGGTGGTCCCCAGTGAGAGCGATTGAGACCAAAAACCCTGCAAGGCGAAGACTTCCACCAAGAATGGGTTCTATCGGGCAGACAAGAGAAAAGGTGATAAAACAAGGAGGGTGTCTTCTCTACATTGCTGTAAGCACACGTAAGGAGTGAGAGCTCCTCTTTTCCAATTAATTATAGCAATGATAATTGGTTTTCTTTCAGCTGGTAGAAATATGAGACTTTTACAAAATTTTCAAAGCCATGAAAGAAAAACTCTGCAGATTAGCCAACACCCCTGGGGTTTCAGGAGTCTGTCGGCGTGTGGGAGATCCACTTACTGCAAAGCAAGCGGAGGAGGGGTCATGAATTTGGGCGTCCCGCTTTGCAAATGAGTGAAGCGTCGGTCACTGCGTACTGTTACCGTAGGGCTGGACCCAGCTATTCCAAGGCTGTCTAGACGTTCCCGTCCTAAATCTGAGACATCTTCCGGACTCGAGTTGTGTCAGAACACTGTCCTCCAGGAAAAAGTTCTTGTTCCAGTGAATCACATTTTTCTCACCAAAAAAGATTCCATGTGAAAGCGGCCAGCTGGCCCTGCCCTGGCTGCCATACTCCTCAACCGCGGGAGATTCCTCTCCCTCTGAGTCACAAAGCACCACAGCCAGCCAAGGGGGCTGTGGTAGCATGAGTTGGCCCCTCGCAGGGGCTGGTAGCAAAGAACAAGAATTCAGGAAAAGCGATAAACCAGCATGTGAAAAAAATATGTTTCTGGAGCCTTTTTGCTGTCTTTTCTGGTACGAACAGCGCGTACTTCGGCAAGGTTACACGCTCGGTTAACACAGGTGTCCTTGCAGGATGTGCGGCACTTCGCTAACCATTTAAAATACACTTGTACAGGTATGAATTTCCTTCTGTTCCCAAATTCCCTTCTGTTCCCACAAAGCTCCACACATATGCAGTACCGCCTGGTTTGTCTGCTGAATAGAAATATTTGAGGACGTGAGGTGGATTGCACAAATAACCTCTTTCTTTGCTCCATCCTCCT
Source organism: Tetrax tetrax (assembly GCA_009806455.1). NCBI lineage: Eukaryota > Metazoa > Chordata > Aves > Otidiformes > Otididae > Tetrax > Tetrax tetrax. Next base: position 59,786 of record WHYT01017446.1, on the reverse strand, counting down.
TTTGCCCTTTCTCTGGATCATATGGTGTGGGTCCTAAAGCCCCATCCTGAGGAACACAGCCTCTTTACTCCTGACAGTTTGGTGAACGGTTTCTGAAATCTCTGCCTCGCCGTTCTGCCTTCAGCATCTGTCTGACCTCTCGTTTCTTTCCTCTGCAGGCTGATGCCAAGATGGTCTGCGATGTCGTAAGTCGGATGGAGGACACAGAGCCCTTCTCTCCAGAGCTGCTGTCAGCTATGATGAGACTCTGGGCAGACTCTGGGATCCAAGAATGCTTCAACCGGTCCCGGGAATATCAACTTAACGACTCGGCCCAATAGTGAGTATCCCTGTCCATAGTCTTTTGTGTTCGGAAGCTGCATTTGGGCTCGTTAAAGTTAAACTAAAGTTAATGACCTTGTAGCAGGGGATCTGATCATGGCTCTGCTTATAGACTGCAATGCGTGTGGTGTCACAGGCTGCTGCAAGGCAGAAAGGATTAGGCAGGACATTGATGTCCCCTCTGGCCAGTGTGGGGTCAGGTCCGTGACCCTGAGGCCAGGTCCCCAAACGGCTCAAGGTAGGTTTCTCAAACACAGATCTAGTGAGCAGAGGCAGACCAACCCATGGACGTGGCTGATGGTTTCTTCATTTACCTGATAGATAACAGAAGGGTGTGATCACCTTCTTTGTGTAGCAGTACAGCTCTGGGGTTTGTTTTTTTGGCAGTCATACACTGTACTGACAGGCAGCTGAATTACAGCCAAGGGTAAGGGACATCTTTGCTTTTACAGTGGCATTGCGTTATAATACAGTTGGTGGCATCTCTACCATTAGGGACCGCATCCAGGTTTTTTTTGATGGTGATTGTCTGAGTCCATGGCTTTGGGTCGTCCTGTGGTAAGGTCAGGGCATTTTCCCATAAAGGGCTTCTCTGGCTTTGAAGAAATGTTGAGTGCCTCCTCAGTCTCAATTCAGACCCATTTCTAAAGATAATTCATCCAATCTGTTTGCCTCCATGTAGGCAAGGAGGCTAAAGCTTTTCATCCCGTAATTTCAGTCAGGGCAGCTGTTGCTGTCAGGCAGAACGTTCCCTGGCCCTGTCCTGGGGCTTGGGCAGTGTCAGTAAAACATGGTTAAGGGTTAAGCACAAGGAACAGGCAAGCACAGAGCGATCAGATCCCATTGGACATTTTGGTGGTCAGGGAGATAGAGGCTTCCCCAAACGGTGACAGGGGAACGCTCTGTCTGTTCTTCTGCCTTTCACAATATTCCCTGTCAACAAGTTCGCCAGCTGACTCATGCACTTCTGGAGTTGTTACTGCGCGTTTAGATTGCCTGGCACCGCTGCTTTAGGGTTTTCCTGGATATCTATCAAAACACGATCCCAAGCGCCGGCGTAGCTGATGGTTCTGTTCTAATCATCCCCAGTCTGCACCAGCTCCTCCCATCCAAGCTGGCAGGGCAGTTAGGGAGCGCTGGATTCTTTCTGCTCTTGCGGTGCTGTGGCAGAAGGCGCGGGGATGACACATCACTCAGCATTGCCCAAAAACCAAATGGCAAACCTGCAGATGTGTGGTTGGTGTCACAGCATCCTACCCAACCATTTCTCACCACGAGCGACTGCAGCTTAGTGATGATCCTGACATTATGCTGCCCTTTAATCACTCCTAGGTGGACATCCATGTTTAATTTATATTTCATTGCCTGTAATAACAAAATCAGCCTTTTCTTGCCAGCATTTTTTTTTTTTCACAGAAGAAGGGTCAGATGGCATAAGCATACCTTTAGAGATATAAATTCTGTGAAATGCCAGTCCTAATTGCATTACAACCTTGTGGAAAATTCTTCAATTGTTTTAGAGCCAATTACCTTGAGGAAAGTATTTTGATTTTCCTTCCATGCAAGAGAGCAGTTGAAAATAATAAGCAGAGCCCTCCCAGTGTGACCAGCTGCTGGGCAATTCATCAGCAAGAGCTCGGAAACCACCAGCAGTTTCTCGGCATCAGCTGAAGAGGCTCTGTGCTGTGGCATTCACAGTAATGTCAGTGTGTGGTTGCAGCCCAGCAAAAAATTAATTTCGGTGTCTTTAACAAAATCTCTTGGATCTGGAGGAGAACGCACGGTGCTCCTTGCCAGGGGAGAGCTGTGCTGCCGCTCTCCGTAGCCGCGCTCTGAGTCGTGCTGAGGCTGGACCCTTGTTTTCTCTGGGCTAGGTCAGATGGTGAAGCTGGAGAGAACAAAGTCCTTCGCATTTAGGGACCTGCTGCTGTTTAGGAGCCTCTGGTGGTTCCATCACCAGGAGCAGGGATGCTGTCGCAGGGCAGGGCACTGTCACGCGTCTTGCGGCACCTCCAGGCCCTGCTGCCACCGCACCAGATGGTGATGCAAGCGAGAGCTCAGTTGGCACTTATTCACGCCCAGTGGACTCCCAGTGAAAAGAGGCAGAAGGCAGATTTTTCATTTAATCCTTTAATGCTTTGGGGTTGTTTTCTTCTGCATGAGTGAAAGATTTGAGACAGTTTTCTATTTTTTCCCCCACCCTGGGAAAGGGCTTATCTTTATTGACACTGATATTGGATTTAAAACACTAGCGACTACAAACTGTGTTTTCATTGGGGCTGGGAAAAATAAATTCCAGGCAAGAACTGCATCTGAAGTTCCCCAGCGTTTGAGAAACAGTGATGGGCAGTGAGCTGGGCTAGCACCGCTCTTGTTTCAGGCTTCTCTTGGTGTTAAGCCATAGGGACTGGTGTTTGGCTGGCAGGAGGGAAGTGTGCTGCAGGAGTCAGAGATCCCAGTCCGCGGCTGCTTGGCACACATCGCAAAGTCCAAAGGCACCGAGCGACCAGGTCTTGGTCGGCCAGCACAGGTGGGATTTTCAGGAGTGGTCCAGGCACTTCCCTTTGCCCCAGAAACCACCCACTGAATATCCATGGGGCTTTTCAGACCCCCCCCTCCCACTGCCTGGCTATTTCTAAGGAACCACCGCTTGGGCTTCCTCTCATCAGTGCTGCTCTTGTCCCGCATTGCTCTTCCAGTGCTTTTCCTTGAGTTTTTTTAAACGGCTGGAACAACAAGCCTTCTATTATGGCCCCTGGGAGACCAAGTCACAGGCTAATCAACAGCCTGCAAGAGCTAGCAGCGTGGCTTTTATTAGTCTGTCATTAATTTCACTGAAAATACATTTAATATTGTGTATTAGCCTAAACAAGAAGTGAGTAATAGCTCTTCTCTCCTCGCAAAGATGGGCAGGAGTGCATTGCTTTTTGCTCTCCCATGCATGCCTGCTCTTCCCTGCAGAGCTTTACTTCTTGTAGGCTCTGAAGTCAGCCTGTCCTTAGCAAGGATTTCATAGCTGCTGTGGAGGAACAGTAGAAAACAGTACTTCTGCGAAGAAAAAACATGATGGGGGAAGAGGGGAGGTTCTGTAAAGGGCCTCTTGGACAGCAAAAAGTAGAACTATAAGGACAGCAAGAGAAGGGAAGAGAGAGTAAGATGTAGCAGTTGATTTCATCTTTTTTCTTTACTGCATTTTTTCATTGTTCCCTAAGGCAAATTTACGGATGGGTTGAGTTCCACATTCCTAATCTCTTGATTATGTTTTTATTCCTACTTCATCTCCTCTTCCTTTCTTGTCTCCATGCCTAGGAGCTAAATCTACCTCTGATCATCAAAGAGTCTGGGCACTGCTGATGCCTTTTTCTTCTCTAGCCAGTTTCTGTCTGTGGAAGCACATCTGTGACCCACATTTTGCTTTCAAAATCAGCAAAATAGAGGTTTCCAGCTGGTTTCCTTAATCTCCTCTTTTGTTCAGATTTTTAAATTGTCTTATGTTTCCTAGCCCTGAGTTCCTAACCAGCCTGGTCAGTGGAGTACAGTGCATAGGGCAAGTCTGATCATAACCACCTAGGGATGGGGACCTGCTTTGAATGGCCTCCGAACTTTGGGGCGGGAAAGGAGCAAATGGAGCATCCCCACGAGCACCGGTTTTCCATGTGCATATCCAAACAGGCACAGGCCTTGCAAGATGTGTAGGCAGAGACAATTTGCAAGTACACAGACACAAAAAAGCCAGAATCCATTTTGAGTTATTCTCCTCCTGCTTCCAAGTACATTGAAAGATCATTTGGTAGTGCCAGGGCTGTGAAACTACCGTGAAAATGTAAAATATTTCAGGCCTGCATTCAACCCATCCGTCTTCACACATATCAGAGGTGTCAGGGCTGGGAAGCTTGTTGCCTTTAGCTTTCTCCGTAGGGAGTGAAGGGAGGGAGAGATGCCTCCAGAGAGGGATGCTGCTTACTGAAGAAAGAGAGATGCAGTTGTGTCTGCTCTGCCATGGCTAGCCGCAGCCATGACATCTCAAGTCTGTGCCAAATACCAAACCCAATCTGGGCAACACTTTGGTTGCTCCATCTTCAGGAACTCCTTTGCCAGTGCCTGATAGAAAAGTGGCACCAAACTCAGAATGAAATACCACGGTGCCTCCCTTCTCACCCTGTCTCGTGTGGGACTGTTTCCTGATCTCCTTTCCTTGCAAAAGAATTGTCTTTGCGTGATGGTATCACTTTCCCTACTGATACTCGTTGCATCCCACATGCCAACACACACTTTGCATCAAGAAAACAGTTAAGGAAGCAGAGCCAGATGTTGTTGTGATGTGAGGAACGGCTTCCAGACTGAGCCCTGACAAGGCAGCATTGGAACAGTATGCCCAGAGAGGCTGTGAAATCACCATCCTTGGAAATACTCAACGCTGAGCCACCTGAGCTGACTTTCAGACTGAATTTAACTTTGATGTTAGCCCTGCTTTGGACAGGAGGGTGGCCCAGATAATCTCCAGAGGTCCAATCCAAACTGGTGGAGCCAGCAAGGCAACGTTTAGACCATGAGACTTGTGGGACGTGGGCATTATGCAGAACTGTCAGGGCATGATCCTTTTTAATGAGCTGCAATTCTTTCTGGCTCTCTCAGACTGAAGAAAGAAAAATTATAGGTCAAGGTTTTGCATTAATATTCTTGTCGGGTGCGTAGATTCCATTTTCTCATCACAGCTTTTTCATTAGAATATGGTTTTCTGCGTGCCCATCTTACTCGTGCCTGTCACTTGTGCTCCCTTGCATTTAATTGGAGGGAGCAGCAGCATAAATGGAACATTCCAGTTAATTGGGATGACTTGCCTTGCACTGTTTATTGAACAACCCACCTTTGTGTCCTGGAGCCCAAGCACCAGTAAAGCAGAAAGAGAAAATGCATCGCAAGCGGAGATGTAGATACATTTGTCTGAATTTATGGTTTAATGTACCCCCGTAAGTAAATATGCCCACCAGCTTTGAATAATTAAGTTTTCCCTACGATAAGCAAAACAGAACAGCTCGTAAAGGCCAGAGCTGGTTGACTGGAATGACCAGCCCTGCTCCGTTCCCGCAAATGGGATGCAAATAGATTTCCAGGGAGGCGCAGCTCTGCAACGTTTGCTGGTGCCAGCTCTGGAGCAGGGCTGTTTCTGGTGAGTGTGGGTTGGTGGAGACAGGGACAGGCTGAGCATCAGGGGTTGGCCTTGGTAAAGGTCTCAGGCTTCGTTATATCCTCATAAATTAAGGAATTGCTGTCGTTATATGGCTACACCTAGGGCTGAGTGTGAGCTGGAGGAAGGGCACAACAGGAAAGACAATGTCTTTGAAATCAGCTGGATGTTTTCCAGCATCTCATTCTGTTTTCATCCACTTAGAGACCCAATTTCACCAAAATTTGGTGCAATCTCGCCAGGAGCTGCCGCTGTTGGCCCAAAGCAGAGTGGAGACCACATCATGGTGTCTTGAAGGTGGATGAAGCAATCCCACCTTCTCATCCCACCAAACAGTGCCAGGAGAGTGTGAGGACTGAGCTTCCTCATTGGAAAACTCACTCACAAGCAGGAAGAGCAGAGATCTGCAAGACTCTGCATAACACAGCTCCATCGTAAGACATTACTTCTTCTTATAATGCCTGGCCCCTCTCGGACACCAGCGCAGAGGAGAGCTCCACTAGACCTGCTCTCTCCGGGGGCACAGCTTCTCCATGGAGGAGAGACCATGCAGAAGCTTACTCCCAGATCCAGGCTCTTCCCTTTACCCTTTCCAAGCCACACATGCGAGTCATCATGGAAAGGGGGAACTGTCTCAAAAGACATTTCCTGGCTGGAGCTCATGCAAACTCCAAAGAAAATGAAGAAGGAAAAGCAGGAGGGCCTGTCCCTTGTGAACACCAGTTTCTGAAGGGCTATGTCTCCTCTAGCTCTGTGTGAAGGTATCTGAGACACCATCATCTCCCTGTTTAACTTGAATTGGAGAATCTACAGAGCTGGGCTTTAAAGTAGAGGTTGTGGCAGCACCCAGAAATGTGGGAACACCCAGGAAAGCATTCACCAGCTGAACCAATGCTTTGCTCGCCGCCTTTCCATCTGAAATAGCAAACTCTGCAGCCAGCTCCACTAAAAACTCAGCTCCTCTTTAGATACGGATGTTGCAGGCAAAAACTGGTGGTATAGTTTGTCGCTTCCCCCCTCCAAATCCTCCTTTTCCCCCCCAAAAAAATCTAAGAACTGTCTGAAGAGACCCAGGAGATGACACAGACTGTACTGCGAGGAGGAGCGGAGGGTTTACTAAGGTAGTTTGCTCCTCAGAGACAAAGCTGTAGCAGTACCTGCTACCTCCCTGCCGGTTTTTATTGCCATGTCACATCCTAACAATGTTGTCTTTGGCCTGGGGATTAGTAAAATCCTGACATCTTGATTAAATAAATTGCTATTTAATGACCCCCGATACAAATCAGGGCTGTCCCACTTTTGCCAGAGCTCCCACTCAGAAGGGCAGGAGCCGGGCAGGAGTTCACGCTGCCTGGAGGAGGGAACGCTGCCAGAATTTGGGAACAATCTCTTCTCTTTTCACATTTTGCTTAGAGATGAGGCGCAGCCAGCACCGCTGATAAACACAGCACAGAACTCACCCCAAGGAAACCTGCTGAACCGCAGTCTTGAACCCTGGATAATCTGTTCTCATCGCCGAGCGACAGACCCAACAGGAATCTCTTCCTGCCTCGCGAAGGGCTGTGGGTGACAGATTCAGTGCAGAAAGATTTGACTTTTTTTGGCTGGGTGTTTGTGTATTTTTAGGCTGAAATGTCCTTACGAAACCAGCTGGAGCTGGCAGGCTGCCACCCAGGCTTGGGGTTGGGGTTTGTTTTTTCTTCTTGTGCCATTCAGTTTGTTTTCTCACTGCTACCCCTACTGCTGGCCACGGCCCCCCTCTCCCACCAGCTCTCCCTTTCGGCAGGCAGCCCTCACACCCTGCAGCTCGCCTGTCACTGCGGTCTCCCACCTTTCACCCCAGGCTCCGTGATGTGGGATGCTGGGATGCAGCTTCAGAGCCAGGGAGCCCCAGCTTCCCTCTGCCTTCCCGCACCTTGCAGTTTGACGTACCATGCACCCCCAGCTCCGCGGTCACAGCCCGCCCTGCAAGACACCCAGCATCCCTCCTACAGCGTGAGGGCAGGAGATGGGGTGTCCCCTACCAGCAAGGCTCTTGGGGCATCCTCTTGGTGTGTGAAGCTCCTTAGGGAATTGGGCAGCTCCAGCTAGGGAGATGTCCCTCTGCGTGGGTAATTCCTGCGTTATGCCAGCTCATCAGGACCCAGCTCATGGGTCACGAGGGACACGTGGCCGGGTGGGGACCGCTCTCAGCCCCCTGGGTCTGCAGCGTGTCTGCAGGCAAAGCTGTCAGGAGGCCACCGTGCCGCAGCGCTTCTTCCCGCGGCTGGCGTCGGGTCCGGCACCGTCTGAGACACCGGGAGGCGAGCGTGGCGGTGACGTGTCTTTTCCTGAGGTATTTGCTGTCTGTTTGAAACCCTTAAATGGCAAAGAATGGCAGGAACGTGGGAATTTCTTTGTAGCCAGGCTCCAGCACGGGGCAAACCGTCTTCCACGTGGGTCTGCAGACACCGGTGGCGATGGCGTGATGGGGAGCTGCTCCCCCCGAGGGTCCTGTCCCAGAAATCAGAGAAGCTCCGTGCTCTCAGGATGCAGTTACCTCCCTTTCCCCCGCCCTGTTTTCACAGCCACCAGCCTTTCCCTGCTCTGGGTTTTTCATCACGATGCTCCCCTCCCCGGACCGCAGCCCGCAGGGGTGCAGTTCCTCTGTTGGTCACCCCATCCCCCGTCGTACCCCTGCTCAGGGGGTGCACTGCGCCGGGGCAGCGCGATTCATCACGCCCCGTGGCACAGTGCAGCATCCCCATGCTCAGGTGTTTAAGTTTAGGAGTTAAATCCAGAACCAATCAAGAGTTTAGCTAAAAAGCTTTCGTTTTTCAAGATATATTAAGACAACCATTGGAAAATTGCTTTTATCTGCTGCTTCCTAAGCCCTCTGGCTTAGACTTTAAAGCCTTTTGTCTGTGAACAGGAGAGCTGGAAAGTCCTTTTTTATTTCCTTAAGCAAATAGTCCATCTAATATACAGCCTTGAGGGGCTGGGGCTTTAAGTGAGAACAAAAATGAAATTAAAAAAAAAATAAACGTAGCGAACATTTCAACACTTACCATAAAATCACAGGATTTGGCGGTGATGGGGATGAAGCACCTGGAGCTGTGCCCACGAAGGGAGGGTGGCACAGCCCCCAGTAGGAAGGCAGAGCTCGCCGGGGCCCCCCCTGAGAGCCCGTCGGGGCGTGGGTTGGAGCTCCTTGTTCTCCAGTGGGGGTCATAAAGACACCCCTCTTTATGAGATGCTGATGTCCACAGTGGCAAGAGCAGCAAAGGCAGCGGCGGAGCAATGTGGGAGCCCGCTGGGTTGGGCGGGCGGGCAGAGTGTGGTGGGGGGTGTCTGGGGGAGCCCCACGGAGCAGAGTCCCAGCACGAAAGTGCTGCCAAAATCAGGATTCGCCTGACAGAGCCCTGGGCACTGATCGTTTTGCAGACTAATTGATATAATAGCTCTAATTAGCCCTGTAGCAAACACCACTCTGTTTCTTGCTTATCCAGGCCAAGCGCTGAGCCAATACTCAACCCCCAGCCATTGATACCCAACTGCTTTTGGGGTGGGAAAGGGGAATATACGGGGTTTCTTTCTGCATACAGAAGACGTGGCTGGGGCTTGGCAGCGTGCGCTGTGCTTACGGTGGGGGGCCTTGGAGGAGCCCCGGCTCCACGGGCGTTGGGCCACAGGCAGCGCGGCCGGGCTGTGCTCTCCCTTGGGGTTTCGTGAGCAGCCGGGCGGAGAGCGGCAGTGCCAGGGATGGCCTTCCAGCCTCCTCCCTCTCTTGGAGACCCGACAAGGGGTTCGTACCCGTTTCTTCCCAACGCGCACACTGATGGGACGGTCATTGATTTGAGCAGGGGAACCAAAGGCAGCTGAATGCGACCCTGCTGCGTTACTGCCTCACATGTCACTGTCCCATATATGCCAGGCACGTGCCCAGCTGGCACAGTGAGACAGATACTCTCTAGGCAGTTTTTTTTACCTTTCCTCACCCTCTCAGGGTGACTCTGCGTGGGCTGTTGTCGACGGGCACACGCTCCGCTCGGCAGGCACGGGCTCCGGGCAGGGCTGCTTAGTGTGGTTGTGACAGCACTGTTTGGAGCAGGAGGCTGGCGTACAGCAGAGCGAACGCTCATCCTTGTGCCAAAAATCCTCGTGCTTACGCCTTCCCCACCTCCAATGTGTTTAATGCGTTTAAACGTTTGAGTGCCTGGAGAAAGCACCTCCTCAGAGGTCCCTGGGAGGTCTCTTCTGGGGCTGATTTTATTGGGAAAGAAGAGGAGAAATGGCGCTCAGCCTGGTTTTAGGCAGCACCTTCTCCGTGCTGCTGGGAGGGGAGGGAGGGGACACAAGGGAGAAAGAAACCAGACACAAGCCGCACCGTGGAGCCAGGCCAAGGCAGCGTCAGCTCGGGTTTTGGCGGTTAGTCCAAGCCTTGCTGGGGATTTATGATGCACTTCGCCTTGCTGTAACCCCTTCTCTGCTGGGCTGTGTTGTCACCTCGGTGCTGAGGAGCAGCTTTGCTGAGAGCACCGGCATTGGAAAGAAATTCAGTGCTCCAAAACCGCAAGCGCAGGCCATGCAATACCGCGTGAGCAGTCACTGTAGCTCTGAGGCTCTGACAGCGCAGTTAATGGCATAAAGCAGCATTTCCCAGTCCCTCGGTGTTGCTCTTGGTGCGTAAGGTTTGACAATAGCCGAAGAACCATTTCCAAATCCTCGTTCAGGAAAATGCCAGCCAGTACATCCTGCCGAGCAGCATTAATGTCAGTTTAAACATTTTCAGTTAAACAGTTCCACGGTCTCGCAATGCCCAACATAGGAAATACTGCACCCCGGAGTGTGCTGAACAGCGAGGCCAAATCTGCAACAGGCAGGAATGGGAGACAGAAGGAGAAAGAGGAGGCTGACACTGGCCAGCAGGTGCTGAGAGCTGGGAATCGGTAACTGAGTCCGGGTAAAAATCTGTGCTCAAACTAGACTGAAGTTGGATGCAGGAACTTTGCATTAAGAAATCCTCAGTGGAGTATCTCATACAAAAATACGTTAGCAAAGAAATGACTCAAATATAGAAGTTACAAATGAACTCAGGAAAAAGGGCTACGCGGTTCTACCCAGAAGCTCAGCTGCCTGTGTCCTGCCCAGGGGACCAGCCCTAAGGATGTAAGAGTCTCCTCCCACCCGCAATGAAGAGCTGCATCCCATGGTCCGAAGCCTCCACCGAGTGCCACCTGCACACAGTGGCAGTTCTGAAGGTGACAGAGGGGAGCTTTCAGCGCAGGACACGCCAGGCATACCTCTGGGCAACGTCTTCCCACCTACGGCTGCTCCCTGGGCAGGGCTGGATGGGTTCCCACTTCCCAGCACTGGTGGAGCCAGCTTTGAAGTGGAGCACACCAGGAGGGCAGCGATGCTTTTGCAGTGACAGTAGGGAGCAATCACCTTTGCTCCACGGGGGAGGAGAGCTCGTCTCTGGCCACATAGCCCTCATTAACAGGGAAAACCTGAAGAAAAATTGGACAAAATCCAGTGTCTGTCTTTAAACATGCTACCTTGCATCCCCTGCCACATGTTCCCATAACAACAGAGCCACATTACGCACCTCTGTGGTTTCGGCTGCAGTCCCCCAGCTGCGGCGTGGCACATCACGTTGGCTCCCCGCCGGCGCACGCCGAGCCTGGATGCCTTCCAGCACGTGGGAGATGATCCTGGGGAACACTGGCTGCCTCATCCCTGGCTCCTTCCTCCACACTTCTCCACTGCTCGTCCTCCTCCTTTTTCCTCACTTCTGTCCTAAATCTCATCAGTCCAGTTCTCAGCCCTAGAGACAAGTGGGTCATGCAGCGAGTGTGTGAGGAAGACCCAACATGAACAGCAGACTTGGGTGTGCAAGGCAAGGCTTAGCACCAGCAACGGGGCGGATGTGACCCAGACCCATCCTGCAGCCTTCCCTGTGTGGACATCAGGGGCACTCCTGGGATTCTGGGGGTTATTTTTATTTTCGCTTCGCAGTGGGAGCCAAAAAGCTCTTTGTTTTGAGAAGCTTCAAGCATTGAAGGCTGCGCCTTCCATCAGCTGGTGCAGTGCCACCAGATGAATAAATCTCACATGCAGCTGTAATTACTGCTTAGCTTGTGTTAAAATGCAGCGTCATTGATCTGCAGAACTCATCAAAACCCATATAGGAATGCATGAAATTACATGGGTTGGAGCAGAAAAGTACATGACAACATCCATTTTCAGCCTGCTTTTTCAACAAAAAAAAAAAAAAAAAGCATTTATGTGTCTCAATTCTAATTCCTGGGTTAACTTACGATTTAATCACCAATTGTAACACCATTTTATCGGCTGCTCTTCGTGTAGGAAATATCTTTCTTTCTCATAATAGGCCAGGAAATTTCTACCAGCCTTTCAGTATCTACCCCTACACAGGCAAAATCCCTTTTGAAAGCATGGAAGAATATTGCTGAAGAGTTATAAAACTCAGTATGGAAAGGTCTTGTGGTTAAAGCTCCTGACTGCAATTTAGGGAATCCAAACTGACTTCCAGGTGCCATCACAGACTCCCCATGGTGTCCTCAGGTGAGTCATCTATCCCCTTAATACTTATATTCCTCCTAAAGCACATATGATTAGCAACATTTCCCTACTCCCATGGGAGGCTGGAACACATCAGTTGTGCTCAACAAGAGCAGAGGTGCTCCAGCAGCGGAGTGCAGAAGGGTGGGCTGGGTAAGGGCGATGCTGTGCTAGCCAGCCATCTGCTCGAGATGCTCTCCTCCCCTTCTGTGGCCAAGAGGCAACTCAGCAAAAGCATTTGTTGGCAATAAAGTCCGCATCGTCTGGAAGAACTCCTGATGTTTTCCAAACCTAATGCTGCTCTGGGTCAGCTCCATCCTCCCACTGGAAGCAAAGGTCCTCCTGAGTTGGTTCAAACATCTCCCACCAAGCAAGCAGGGACTCCTGGTCTGTCCACCTGCAGCAGCAGCACCTTGGCCTGCGGCTCACTCCCAAGAGACACAGTCACTGGCAGGTCCATGGGCAGACATGGATGGCAGAGGCCATCTTTCTTGTTACAAAGCCTGCTGCTGGCAGGGATGTGTCCTCAGGGCACCAGGGAAAATCTCAGCACAACCTCAAGTGCAGAGACAGCAGCTGTCCCCAGCCCTCATGGAGGAACATGCCTTGGAGGTGGTGTCCTCAGCTCATGTCCCACACCAGCTCTGTGGCCAGGCTGTCCCGTACAGAGTATCCCAAGGTGATTTTATCATGCACACATCCCTGGTGCTTCTCCAGCTGAGCACATGGATCAGCCCACTCCTGCTGAGACCCAGGAGCAACCCAAACCGCTATTAGGAAGCTAACCTTCCAGGGGTGGTTGTCTGGTGACAGGAGGCTGTGACTACAGACCTCTCTGAGGTTGTTCATGCCCATGAGAGACAGAGAGAAAGAAGAAGTAGGTGGCCAGCAGGACATCTTGCCAGGCCAGCCCAGCCCAGCCCAGCCCAGGTGACAGCCTTTCCCAGTGGGAACGACAGAGCTGTTTTGATACAGGGCAAACAAATCTCCTCCTAACAACAATTCGGCTGAACGTTTGCTAAAGGGATAAGGAACTCCATGAATTTTCCCTTACACTTCTGCTGCTGCTTCTGGCCTGGACTGAAACCAAAATGCTGCAGTCCCACAAGCAAAGCCGTTCTCAGAGGAGCCTCAGCCTGACAGGCGCTGAGAAGGACCAGAAAGTCCGTTTGCATAGCACAGATTTCATACGCCTGAGAGAGCCACCCATGTCTGAGATAACGAAGACGTTTTTAGCGTGCAGCCAAGGGTAAAATTTCCAGGTTTTGCTTTTTCTAGCTGTGGGTCATATCCATCCGTGGCAGAGCACTGGCTGGTTTTGGTACCCACAGTTCCTGGCAGGGATGCTTAAATGGGATTTGAAAGCAGAAGTCCCTATAGCTTGCTAATAGGTCAGGAAAATGGACAGATGAGAAGATCCAGAAACATGGTTTCCACTCCATCACCAGCAATCCATCTTCCTCAGCACGGTGAGTGTACGAATGAGGCCCCTGATTGAAGTCAGCTCCCGACAGACCCGCCTGGCTCTTCGCAATTGTGCCGTCGTCCGGCTACGGGCAACCTCTGTCCGCTTGATATGAGAGCACAGATCTCGTTAACGAATGCTTTCCTGCGTAACACGAGATCTGAGTCCCTCACCAGTGCTACCCGTGCCACAGATGGACCCCCAGCACTACAAAACCACTGCAGCTATATCTCTCCTTTCCTTCCAGCTTAGAAATTGAGACGTTAACGCCACTTCCCCTCCTACCACAGGTGTGTAAATGGATGTCCTGGGCCTTCGTGCCCAGCCTGGTGAATCTCCCTGGCCAGTGGCTGATGGAGAGGTTAAAGTCCACGGGACCGGTTTCATCTGTGGTCAGAGCTGTTTGCTTTCCAGGCCTGGAGTAATTCTGAGTAATTAGCTCGCGAGATTGCCTTGGGGCCAACTCAAATCGCCCGCCGTGCAACGTAAGGAGCACTGGGGCGAGCGAGCCTTCCCGCCTCTGTTGGTGTGCTCGCTGGGGGACGCGGCCGCGGCGGGCTGGGTCTGCTGATGTCTCTCCCCTGTTTGGGCTGAGCGGCCCGGTGCTGTGCGAGTGAACCAGTCGCCTCGCACAGATGCTTCCAGACCCCGCAGCGCGGGGGCTGCGTCCTCAGCTCAGGGTTCCTTCCCAGAACAAGCCCTTCATTATCCCAAACTCCTCACAGCTTATTTTTAGCCCTTCCTTTTCTTTTCTTTCTTTCTTCTTTTTATTTTACAGTGTAGAAAGCCATCAGCTCCACTGTCAGCAGGTTTATAACAGCAGTCCTGGAGCAAAAAAAAAAAAAGCATCAAACCCACTTACTCGGTTGCGTAAAGCTTTAGGCATAGATCCTGCTTGCTTCCACCACACCTCGTCCCTGCTCCAGCTCAGCCACTGTCCTTCAGAGCTGGCCATCAGAAGGAAGCAGAGCCTTGCATAAAGCAAGAGCTGGCCTGGAGCTGCTGAGCCTTCCTCCGCTTCAGCCGCGGTTTGACGAGTGCCTGCGTCTGCCCCGGCGTGCGGAGGACACCAGCGTGCAGGGCCACCGGGAGAGGAGAGCTCGCACAGCCAGAGCCACGCGTCATCCCGGCAGGCTTGGATTTACATAGCGCCACCGGAAAGATCCAGCCAGCCCTCGTAAAAATCTTTTGCTTATAAAACAAAGGCGAGGTGCCCTCGAGGTGGTCAGCGGCTCTGCGCTAAACAGTGATTTCAGTCACAGAGGCTTTGTGTAGACAGCGGTATCGCCCAGATGAGGACACTTCTAAAAGGGAGCGCACTGCTGCTAGCAAAGCGTGGTCACCAGCTCTGCCCATGCAGCAGCTCCCGTGGGGCTGCCATTAACGATCTGGGTCTCCACATCTCTCACGTGTTAAGTGACCTCTAGAGCAAGGCAGTTGTGGCCCCCTCCTTTCCCCATCCTGGATCTAGGAGATGAGGAAAACTCCTCCTGGCATGCTGAAAGGCACTGAAGAGCTTCCATGCAAGAATGTCTTGAGAGCGGAGCACAGGTGCTCCATAGGGGTTGTGTGGAGGTCTATGGAGATGTCTACAGAGAAACAAGTGGGGAATAGTGGGGAGAGAGAGGACAGATGTTCCTGTACAATAATTAATGAAGCTAAAGTCTAAAAACCAGAAAGCGGCAGTTTTTCCCAGACAGGGAAGCTGAGCTGGGAAATACCTTGCTGCAGATGCTAGAAGTTTACATTGCTTCAAAAAGCACCTAGACAAATTTCTGGAAGAAAAATCAGTGAAGTGTAATAAATATAAAGATATCTCCCTTCTCTCTGAAACTCTGTTGTCTATGTGAAGTGTTGGAGGCTGGGAAAACTGAGTGCTGCATACTTGCTCTGTGTTCATGCTCTTCTCTCAACATCTGCTCTTGGACACTAGTGCAGCTAGGTGGGTCACTGATCTGATCCAGACACATTGTTTTTGTCTTTTGTAAGGGCTCCAGCACGTATAAAAAATCTTTATCATCCCCTCCTATATACTGTCCAATTTTCAAATTTCACTGCAGAAAGATGAGCCCACATCTGCTTTCCCAGGGCAGCTCCAGACCCCTTTCTGAGTACGTTGTTGACGCTGGCTTTTCCTCCCCACCTCTCCCCCAGCCAGAGCTCTCTGATCACAAGCTCACGTGGTACCATGGTGTCCTTTTATTCCAGCAGTAACAGGACCGTGACACATTGCTGACCAAACTGCCCCCTGTGAGCAAAGCCAGCCAGCAGCTTGTGCCTGGAGACTCTTCATGTCCTGAAGCATCTTCGTTATATGGTTGCTGTTTAGTGACTCTGCTCATCCACATGCAATGCTAAAAATTATTCTGGATCTAGTCATGCCTTGGAAAACTGCAAGTCTAACTAGGACAGCTAAGCTCCAACCTGCTTTTGTTCATCCCTCCTGCCTGTCATTGGCATTAATACCAACTTGTCAAGTTGATCTTGACGTACAAGCCCGGTACAGCACGCTGCACGACTCCTTTTCCTTTCCGTAGATGCATCTCTCGCTTGCACTCAGCAAGGTCCTGCTTCAGTGCAGGGCAAAAGATACGCATCGCAGTGTAGCATCCCTCTTGTCAAGGTTTGGCACCATCCTTTAATAGCAGGGACCATCCTTCTCATTTCCCAGGGGAGAGTAATGAAAGCTCAGAGCATCCAGCAGCGTCCATTCAGGAGAATAACCCCAGTAATCTCTGGGCTGGTGACCATCACTCTGCAAGAAGCAGACCAGCAGCCTGCAAGAAGCAGGCACCAGAAGTGGCTTGTTGCTGGTTGGATATGGGAGAGGGACGCTGGGGACCATCTGTGCCGGTATCTCATCTGGTTGGACGTGAGTTGAGATTTATCATCAGGAGCAGCAGCAGGACAGCAGAGCCTGCTGTGTAAGTCATGTGGCTCCCATCAAGTCAGGAGTGGCCGAGTGGGGAATGCAGCCAGAAGCACAAAATGCATTGCCGAAAGTTCAGGAGAGAATTCCCAAGAACTTTCTTCTGTGGGCTGGGCTCAGGAAATGCCAGACGATGCTTTTGCCCTGTTAGCTGAATTACTTATCCCCTTAACTCTCTTCCTCATGCCTGCCATCACCCACCTGGCAGTGTCGGAGGAGCAGCATGTGATTCCTGCTGTCTTTCGTTCGGAGGAGGGCTCTGCGCACGCGCATCCACACCGTGGTCCCTGCCCTGAGGTGGGACTGGTTTCTGAAGGGACAGGATGCCGCTCCTCGGCAGCGTTTCAAGTAACTGGTGCGTTATTTGCATCGCCGCTGGATGAGCGCTGGGCTCTGAGAGTGGGCTGGGGTTTTCTTTCGCCCTTCCCCTAAAATAATACAGCAGATACAGCTGGGCGTGGTGTCTGCAGGAAAAACGCTGCGGTGCCACAGCTTCTGGGCATTTGCCCAGCGCCAGCTGCGCTGGGTAGCCATACCGAGCCGGATTGCACCTTCGGGAAGTGGTGCCCACACGGTTTTTCTCTTCTGGTGGCAGATGCTACGAGA
The DNA here is from genome assembly GCA_009806455.1 of Tetrax tetrax. Classification (NCBI taxonomy): domain Eukaryota; kingdom Metazoa; phylum Chordata; class Aves; order Otidiformes; family Otididae; genus Tetrax; species Tetrax tetrax. Next base: position 42,713 of record WHYT01017446.1, on the reverse strand, counting down.
GTTTACTAGGCTGTTGTAGAGGCACTACTGATGCGCCCTAAGCCCGATGCTTCTCCTCTGAATCCTTACTCTGCAGTCAGTAAAAATCAAATGGGTTTAACACTGAATAGACATCGATCTATTTGTTCATCAGTGAAAGAAAGGAAGAAGTTAGGGTATGAGCTGAGGTCAGATACAGACAGGAGACGTTAGAAATGCCCATTTCCATCCAGGAACTGGGAAGGAGCACTCAGGTGGAGACAGCTTCACGTGAGAAGTTAGATAAGTTAGATGAGATGATTCCTGCTTGTGACAACCTTAATTAAAAACTTGGCATTTGCCGGGACGTGACGTTGGAGCTGACCCTTAAGCGCCTTTGTACACAGACTAGAAAATAACCCAGCAGTGACTCAGCTGCGTCTGTTGACAAACGGGGATCTGCTTTTTCCATCAAATACAACACAAACCAACACAGTGAGCCTGGGGTGTCCCACGCATGGCCTTCCCTTCACAGAGGAGACGTGGGCAGAGGCCAGGACCTGCAGGACGGAGGAGCAGTTGGGAAGACACTGCTGTCTCCAGGCTTGCTCTCCTGAACCTCCCACTCCCCTGTCTGCAAACCCAGCCCAGACCAAGCCCCACGCTGTGCCTGCCACTGCGCTGCTGGGACATGAGATGGACCTTGGCGTGGTGTAAGCACCTCCAGTGAGCGCAGTGCCAGCTGGGTGCTGCCTGCAGAAAGACCATGGAGATGTCACCTTTGAGGCAAGAAAACCCCAACAGATGTTTAACCGTTTATGGCCATTAACCTCAACGGAGGTGAATGTCCATCTGTGTGAGCCTTCCCACAGGTATCGAGCCCTGACCACAGCCGGTGACCAGCTATGCTCCTTCCTCCGAGAAGGTAGGCAGCAGAGCCTTTGGCACAGGCCATGCAGCCTGGGGAGAAGGTTCCCATGGTGGCAGAGTGCCTGGGGAGGGGTCTCCGGCCACACGCTGCACGTAGGCTGCTGCCACTGCTCTGTTCCCATAACAGATAACTTGGACAATAGTCCTTTCTGCATGCAGTGTCTCCAGCATCAACGGCACTGCTACCACACGCTGTTTGGAACAGTAAATGAAGGTGCAAGAAACTATATTTACTCCCTATTTTCCATATTACTGAGTGGAGATGTTTAATATCAGCTAGTCCTTATAGAGCGCTTGCCTTTTGTAGCTCCGTTCGATGAGGTCCTCTCCCTGTGTTTGGGAAATGCTGCTTCTTGTACATTTTGCTTTCAGCGGCACAGTACAGTCAGGCTTCACCTCCCTGAGCCCGACAGTGACTCAGAAACCTGCAATCTGCTCCGAAACAAAGCATTTCAGATAAAAGATATAAGAAGTGATGGAGCTGCTCAGCTCAGGAGTCCAAATGCTAGTGGGTTGCTCATGTACTCAAAACCCTTCTCACCTTTCTTCAGCTCTTTTTAACCCCTGCAAGCCCTGGGCAAGGCCAGCTGCAAATACAAGCCGACGTGTCATTTCAGATACGCTTCCGCTCCAGTGTGCAAACCCCGGAGCTGGGAAGTGGGAAGGAGCTCCGACACCAGCGCTGTGCCACAACGATGACGCGGAAGGGGGAGAGCCAAGCGTTTACTCTGTGGCCTCCAAAGTGCCCTTGTTTCTGCTGGTTAAACAGATGCCAGCTTCTGAGGGGATTATGTGTCATCGAGCCTCTTGGCTGCGACACCTAATTATCTCCAGCAACAGTTTGGCCCTGAGATTTGTGGTTCAAAGGACATACCAGCGCCATGTGTAGCAGTTTGTCCCCTCTTGGGTTTCCCTGTTCCCCAAGAGGTGACACCCCCTTGGAGATGCTTCCAGCAGGAACTGAGGGCAGCAAGCAGAGGCTAAAATCAGCTCAGCATGCAAACAGTAGCCAGCCTGAGCTTCCCGTTCCCACAGCTGGATTTTGGCATGGCAGCTGTGCCACGGCACGCTCCCACAGCTGAGCTTCGTGGGGTCCAGCTCGGCTGCCGCCAAGTCCAGGGGAAAAAAAAATCTGCTGCAGGCTGAGATGGGAGAAATGCCAGGGGAGAGCAGCCAGAGGAGTAAACAGTTTTGGAATGTGGCCTCAAAACCTGCGCTGAAAATGTTGTATACCTTCACGTAAATTGATGGCTGACCCTCACTGAGACTACCAGGAGCAGACAAAGAGCAGACCTAAGCAGCTGAAGGAATTTAAGTCACTGAGAAACACACAGAGAAAGATGGAAATGGTTGAGATGAGGAAAGACATTAAGACAGCAGTTAGGAGAAAAGGCAAAGGGTGTGTTGGCAAGTGGGTATCAGCGCTGGGGTGCCCCGCAGCTGGGCTGACTGCGTTAGCGTGGGAGTGACCCCGGGGCACCGGACTCACAGAGCTCAGCTCACCTGAGGCCAGGCCAGGCTGAGTACTGAGGATACTGAGTATTTCTCTGTCACAGCACCAGTTAAGCACTGGGAAGCAGTGTCCTCACCCAGGCAGATGCGAGAGATCCCCCAGCCAAGGTTTCTATGGAGATATTCCAGCTGGGGTTGGAAGCTGGATGCTGTCAGGAAGGAGAAAGTGGATGGAATGGATCCTGTTCAGCTCTCGCCCCTCTGTTGCTGTCATCCTGTCACCTTGAGAAGCTGCATCAGCTCCCCAGACCTCTCATCCCCAGAGTAACTCGTGTGGAGCCGGGCACATGAGGCCACATCACCACCATGGACAAGGGCACGAAGGCTTTCCAAGCCTCAGAGCCAGGCTGCTTGCAGGATCAAATCAAATCTGGAGCTAATTCGCTGCCAGGCAGCCAAGGGGAACGCCGCGTGGAAGCACCATAGGCTGTGCACGCCAGCGGCGAGAGCGAGATCCCTCTGGAGTCCCAGCACGTGGCCTGGGGCTTAGAGGATGCTGCTCTTTGCAAGCAGATCATCGCGCGTTGAAGGCCATAATTACTGTAACGAACTCTTCCATCACTGTGCTGCTGCGATGCCAAGTCCTTTGGCCAGTTTGCAGTAGATGTCTTCATTTGCTGCACTCCCAGCATTAAAGGAGGATCTCAAAGGCAAGAATAATTAATAAGGAATGTAAAATTGAAGAGAGTTGAATCACAGGAAAATAGAGGAAATGAAGATGGAGGCAGTGATAAAGGTCTTCAGGGTACTGTCAAGACCTGCAAGAGGGAAAGAAAATCCTTCCCTCTCTTACACCTCCACTTTTTACCGTTACCTCGCAGTATTTTGTTCCTGAGGACAGAGGAGAGCCTGGGTCACTGAATAACAGCGCTGCGGAGCGGCCTCCGTCTGCAGGGACGCGTGAAGAAATGCAGCCGTCTCTTCAATAACAGGAGTTGACACCGGTTGTGAATAGATGAGTGATCGTGGCTTCAGCCGTCACAGCGGAGGATCTGATTTCGAGTGAAGCCCCATTCATCCATCCAGGGCCCATCACAGGGCTATTAAGGGAGCATCTGTCACAAAACCACAGTGGCTTTAGCTGCTTGAAAAGGGGCACAATAAAAATAACCCTGCTTAGCTTATATACTTTTCCCTGGGTGACGTGATTCTTGCGATTCTTCAGCAAAAATGAGTGATTAAAATGATGGGTAGCCAAAATACGTGACGCGAGTGGGGTGAGGTTTGTTTTTCACCTTGGTGTAGAGTTTTGGTTGTCTGTCTGTTTTTCCAGGCTGTCAGGGTAGGCGTGAGAGCCGGTGGCAGTGAGTTTTCTCCGGCAGCAGAGCGCACGGCGTCCTGCTCCGGAGCCCTGGCTGAGAGCACTCCCTCCAGGACACGGATGGAAAGCCTTCCCCTGCTTTCCAACGCAGCTGGGAAAGCATCTCCAGCGGCGGGCCACGGCTTCGCGTCCAGGCCAGGCGGGACATACTTTGGCAAAGCGCAGGGGGAAGCACGCTCACGAGCAAGTTGGGGTGACTCTGTTACTCATCAGGACTAAAGCCACACTCTCTGTTAAAAAAAACCCCACATTTAGCTAAACTGAAAGAGAAAGTCAGGCTTAGACCTCACGGCTGTCTTACACGAGTGGTCCCAGCGCTCACACTCACCGATAAACTCACGCTGTCTGGGCGCGACAGTGTCTTCCTTACCTGCAGCTGCACAGCTCCTCTTGTTACCCTTTAATTTCTGCCAGCTGCGTTGGGCAAAGCTGCCATCCTCTGGCTAACACTCGGACGGGTACCCGTCCATCCTGCCCCCGGCGCGGCACCTCCTGCCCCGCTGCCTCTTTGGGTGACATCCAGCGCAGAGATCCAAAGGGCAAGAGCACTGCTCGTGCACAGACCTGCTGTACCGTATTCCTAGTTTATTGAGTGCATCTCGTGTGTGTGAGATTGAGATTGATGCTCCTGGGGCTGGAGGTAGGCATCTAGGTCCCATAACGCACATCAAGCCCTCTTTAAGGGGAACTGGAGTGTCTGTGTGCAGCTCAACGGTGGTGAGAAAGAATTTACTGTGTGATGCAGTTCTGTGTTTATAATTCATATTAAATTGTAATCCAAATTCCTCTTTTCTTCGTAAATTATATTTAGATGGGCTGAGTTGTTTTGAAGAATTGTCTTGAATGGGGATGAAAAAATTGATTGTGGTCATGTGCGCGCAGCTGTTGGTTTCCTCTACAAAAGCATTTCACACTGAAAGGCAGGGCTTCCTACCCAAAATTTCGGCCTATGGAGGCATTGCCTATGTTCATAGATCTTTTAAGCCTGGAGCACAATAAGGGTAAATGTTTTAAAACTATCCAAGTGTTTTAGAAAGCTAAATCTCCCCTCTGCACCCCCAAAAACCTTGATTTAAACTCCCAGATTATCACTGTCTAAGCGAGCCCTTGGATTTTGTCCAAGCACTGCATCGCCCGCAGTCCCAGCCCTACGCTGGATTTCAGACCGGAGCGGATCCACTCAGGTGGATTCATCTCCCTTCGCTGGAGCTGACTGAAGACAAGGCATCTCGTCAGAGCAGCCTGCCCCATCTCCCTCTCGTCCCAGCAGAGAGGGGCATCTCCCAAAGGTGACTCGATCTGTCTGTTCTGGGAGCGAGACCTAAATTCTCCAACCTCTTATCTGAAAAGGCTGGGACGTTTTGAATAAACCCTTGCAGAAAAGCATGTGTGTGTACAGCCTCCAGCACAATGGACCGGTTGGGACCTTCATCCCTCAGGGAATAAAAATAGCGAGTAATATTAAAACTGTGTATTTTCACAGATTGCCATCAGGGCTCACAAAACATGCACACTTAATTTCCTGCTTTCGGTTCACTATCAGATTTTATGCTTAGGTTAGTGGGATTTGTTAGCATTTCTTTCTCCTCAGAATAAGATTTTTTTTTCCTTTAGCTACAACACATTCAGCCATGAAAAATAAGATTGAAAAAGATTAATAGGAAGCTGAAGGATTCATCTGAGATTGACAGAGATTAATGTGTGCCTTATTCTTATCTGTTTTCTTTTTCTTTTCCCTTCTTCTCTTAGCTACCTAGACAGCTTAGATCGAATCGGAGCTGCAGACTACCAGCCCACGGAGCAGGATATCCTCCGAACCAGGGTCAAAACAACTGGCATCGTAGAAACCCACTTCACATTCAAAAACCTCCACTTCAGGTCAGTCTAAAACTGCACAGTAAATTTTCAGGGCATCTTTTTGTGACTGTGTTTCCCCATAGTTCCCAAAGGAGAAATTATTAAACTGCTGCTTAACACATGGATGACCCCCACACGGCATTTTAGGGGGTCAGCAATATGCAGACTCTTTGGGACCTAGCAGGCTGCTGAGGCTCTCCCAGAAATCCCCACATCCCGGGCTGTAACTGCTCCTCCTGATCCTCCTCGGCTCCGGGCTCTGGAGGAGAAGACCAAGCCAGTGGTGAAAGACCTGTTGCTTTGTGTTTGGAGCCTTCCAGGGACCATATGGTCAGAAAATGCCGAGAATGCTAAAGTTTCCTCGTAACTAAGAAAGAGCGGCTGCTGATGATCCTCTCCTGTGCCATAGGCTCTTCGATGTCGGGGGCCAGCGGTCAGAACGCAAGAAGTGGATTCACTGCTTTGAGGATGTCACAGCGATCATTTTCTGCGTCGCGCTGAGCGGCTACGACCAGGTGCTCCATGAAGACGAAACCACGGTGAGTCTAACTGGGTCTTGGAGGCCCCCCTTCTTTATGGCATACTGCATAGCCAGAAACTCCTCAGAAATCACCAAGTGCTCGCTGGGGTGCTACAGTAACGTGCTTTTGTCGGTCGTTCCCCACTGACTCTGAAATTCTGGGGACTTTTGTCCCCCTCCACACTCTTCAAAATGAAGTCTACATGCCCAGGTAATGCTTCCTTGCACAGGTAAAGTCACAGTGTTTTATTTGTCCTTCCTAGCTGACCTGTGTCTTTTCAAAACGGGTTAATGGGACCCTGTATCCCGAAAGAGGAGATCTAGCTGGGTGGGCTTTTAAAACAAATGATAAGGAAGCAGTCGTGCCATGGTGTTCAGGTGTGGGACAGCCACACACGCCTGAGGCAGGCTCAGGCTAGCATAACCTATTTCTTCAGGCTAGAGAAATTCATTTTCCGAAGTGAGACTAGAACTGTGTGATTCCTCAGGTAATTTGCTCTAGGAGAGCTTTTATGACTTCCCACAGTGACATTAGGTTCAAAATACCATCTGGAAATAAAGCTAGCGAGGACCTGTGTGCTCCTGGTATTAGAGCGCAATTAATACAAGTGAATTAAATATGCAGAAGAGATGCAAGAAGACTCATTTCTGTGTTCTGGCCGTTCATTCAGCGTGATGGGGACACATGCTTTTGGGACTGACAACGACTGTGGTGGGCAGCCAGTTGCATTTGTCTAATGAAAAGGAATCAGAGGCCACACTCAGACTTGGTAATGATTTCTTCTCTGCCGAGGCTGCAGCAGCTTGGAGGGTTTGTCCCTGCCAGCTCTGTCTCTCTGAGGCTCTTTATTCTCCTGCTGGTAAAGATGTCAGGCTTGCAGAAAGCTGATGATGAAGAAGGAATTGAGGGAAAGACTGCTGTTAGGTACCAGTGGTCTCTTCCCAAAAAGACTGGGGGGCTGTGGTTTTTAGCCTGTTTGAGCCAGGTTTATGAGCTCTGGAAAACTGGTTGATGAAGTCATCTGGTTGTTTGGGTCATGTTGATGCCAGAATTCGGGGTGGTATTAGCATCACAACTGTGTTCTTCCAGACTGACCGAGACGCCCTACACCCTTTCATGACCACGTATTTATAATCCTCAGTTATCCCCTCCCTCTGTCCCTGGCCTTCATATGCTCAAGGATGTGCAGTCCTGTAGGATTTACTGGGAAGGAACCAAGATCTCCTGACGTGATTTGCAAAATCCATCCATTAGCTCAATGCCATAGAGCTCTGCAGCTGGGCAGGGGAATCACACCCAGGAGACAAAGAATACGCAGGGTGAGGGCAGAGCCAGGGGGCAGGGAGCGAAGCCGTGATCTGAGCGGAGAGCAAGGTGCTCTGTAGGTAAAACTTGGGCTGTGACACCCAAACCGTGAAGCTAAAGGCAGCCTTTAATACAGGTCACCTTTGGGTGCTGGTCTACACAAGCCAGAACTTGTGATGCAAAGCCGTGGAGCGCAACGTGGAGGGGTCTGAATGCCAGTGCCGGTTTTTAAATGTCAGCCTTAACTCGGCTCCTCTGAGATGGAGGTTACAGCATCTCTCCTGGGGATGCTGAGCTCTGCCAGCCACTGCCTGTCACCCAGCACCACCCCAGTGACGAGCAGGGTGCCAGCTCAGCCTCGCTGCTGAAGTGCCAAACTGCAGAAACCGGGATTTGTGCAGCTCCAACATCGCTTTTGCGTCCGGAAGGCTTTGCCTGCTTTCCGGATGCAAAAGCAAAGTTGGAGCTGCCCTTTGGTGCAGCGCTGACGTTTGCTTGCTATTTCAATCCCTTTTCACAAAGCGTTTCTGGGGATGCTGAGCAACAGGAGGGCAGAAGCAGCTGCTGTTCATTTACACGTTCAGCGTAAACAGGGAAAGGATTCGGCGTTGCCGCCGCCGCGCCTGCAGGACGCCCTCGCCTGACCCAAATAAACAACCCCAAGCAAGGCCAAGGCAAATAGGAAAGAATGATGGTGTCGGATCTTGCCTGCCCTGTTGTACCCCCGGCACAAACGGCAGGTGGAAAAGGCAGCACCCACAGACTCAGTCCTCTCCCAGCTCAGCCCCCCCAAGCATTCAGTCTCCTCCCTGCTAACGCGGTTCCTCTCCAAAAACCCAGCAGTAAAAGCAGCATCTCTTCAGTCAGCTGATTTGCCGTCTGTCCGCATCCATCGCATCTGCTGGCTTTAATGACGTAAATCAGCTTTTATTGCTTCTCACTTAGAAAACACAAAGAGGAGGCAGCTGAGAGAGTGAGCTGGATGCTGCTCCTCCATCTTCATTTTCTGTAGAGATGCTTACTACGGTCCGGGCACTTCCAGCTGTATTAAGCTGCTGAAGATTTGGGGGCTGTACAGATGTCTCTGTGAGTATGAAGACTCGTAGACCTTGCAGTGCTGGCATGGAGCAGTGGGAAGGAAAGAGCCCTACTGCATCTCAGGTGCCCAAAAAACCGCTTGCCAAGGGAAAACAGCTTTTCCTCCTGCGCTTGGTGCCCTGTTGACAACAATCACAGGATTTCACAGGGGCTTTTTGCACTTCCCTGAGTCAAACCGCGCTTCAGGCGGATGAAACCACAGTTCAGATAGAGTCAGCTTTAACTGGAGCTTGCTAAGCTCCAGTTAGCACGAGGGCATTGGGACCAGCGTAGCTGTAGGGTCGGCTTGTCCCACTGAAAAAGGTTCATGAACAGCAGGTTTGCTGTGAATCCTTTCAATCGAGACTGAGTAAAGAGCTGGTTAAACAAGGCTGGGTGAAACACTCAGCTCAAGGCTCATAAAGTTTTTTTTTGTGGCTTATAGTTTTAAAAGACAGAGCACCCGTCTTCCTGCAGCAGCTGAAAAGAGCTGTTGTGTTCAAAGCCATCTCTCCCTGAGACCAGGTAGTCTTTTATAAGGGGTGGACTTTCTCTCCAGTTCCCTGCCACAAAGAGCAATGCTGCAGGACCCAAGGAAGGAGAGCACTTCTGTATGTCCAGATCAGAAAAACGTAAATAAAATAAAGAGAACTTTCTGCACCTGTGATTTCTAGGCCCATATATCCATAAAGAACACACTTTGCACAGAAACTCTCCCATTACCCCAAACACCTTCTTAGGCTGCTGTTGGCAGATCTAAACTGCTTCCCTGCGTGCCCGGCTCCCAACGGAGGGGAGCAAACCTGCAGGGAAATTCAAGCAGAGCCTTCCTCAGTCCCCTTGCTGCCAGCCACAGCCCACAGCTGGAGCTCGTGAGGCAAAAGCACACGGCGAGAACGTCCTGCTTTAACTGACTGAGCAGCGTTATGGATTATGGTTTTGCGTAACGAGGCTATTTCGTCTCGTTTGTGACTTATCTTTATGTTTCGTAAGTGAGGTTACAGGAGGAAAAGCCTCAGATCTGTAATGTGGGAGGAGAGAGGGACAGCACTCATATTGATCGGTAAAACTGGAGAAAACAATTAACAAAGGTAGATTTGCGTTATTCCTTCTAAATGGAATTCCTAATGGAATTTTTAAATAGATGGCATGAGACCTGTGGTGGGAACTGAGGCCATCCTTTTTGGTTTTTTCCTCAAAAATTCAGAGGGGTCATGGCAAGAGCAGGAGATGTTCATGCTGCACATTGCTGCCTCTGAAACTGGGATATTTAGGTCATCCATATCTAGCTAAGACACGCAAGTATTGTTCGTGTCCCCGTTGCTGAGCATGGGATGGGTTGAAGGCGCTGTGCCGGTGACCCTTGGTGTGCATTAGTGTTGGGCTGTTGGTTCATATTTCGTTGCATGATCTGGTTAGCGTGCTTCCTCTGCTGCTGTTGGACAAGGAAAATTGGATTGCAGCGCTCAGAAATTGCCTTAGGAGTGACAAAGCAAGTGGAAGTGGCTTGGGCATCTTAGGAAATGTAAGTGGAGGGGGATATGGAGTTTCTGTGCAGTCACACCGTCTCCTATCGGAGGGAGGGAAGGAAAAGGGAAGGGAAAGGAAAGGAAGGAGAGGGAATGAGGCATTCCCAGTGTTAGCCAGCACCAGGACAGCTTGCATCTGTGTGTGGGATGCGACAGCATTTCCCACATGGCACCAAGGTACGGCAACAGGAGGGTCTGTACTGGCTCGTCCTGATATCGCTCTGCACCTTTGCCACCCACAGAAAGTGGTTCCTTCCTTCCGAATAACGGTGTCATCTCGTTAGTGCTGGGGAAGGAAGGGGTGGATTTGCAGGTCAGAACCGTTCCCAGGTCAGTAAGGAGCAGCGGGCAGAGCAGTGGTTATATTTACTCAGCTAACCAGCAGGGCTGGGGGAAAAACAACGGACTGACCAGAAAGCCAGGTCAGGCAGCCTCAGGAAGCTTCAGAACTTCTTTCTGGAATTTGAAAGGAATAGAGGATTTTTATTGTCATTCTCATTTTCAACAAGGATGTATTGGTTTGTGCTGTGTATATATTTTGGTTACGACTGGGCGCTAAGAGTCACTGTTCCTTGGGAAAACACTCTCATTTCTAACAGGTACTAACGCAAATTAATCAAACCACGTAAGTGAAGCAGAAGGGTTTCTGTAGGAGCGTTGTGTGGGCTTGCTGCGGTAGGAAAGTCAGCTTCACCCTAACCACCACACACAACTCAGCAGAAGTCCTCAGCTTCTATTTCTTAACCAAAATTGATATCACCCATGGTGCTTCCCGTGCCACGAGGCGCCGCTGCACGCCGCTGCTCCTTACTGGGGCTGCGCAGCGCGGTACGGGGCTGGCGAGGGGCAGCGCGGTAAGTACGGTGACCTGGGGATGAGCTACTGGTTTAACTCATGAGCAGCGTTTATGTATTTCTCCGTGCTTTTATTCTAAATCAGCAAGGGTGATAAAAATGTCGTTAAGAATGTTCTGTGAGGGACCCTGCTTGAAAAACGGTTAATTGTGTTTGCTTTCTGTTCCACCGTCCCCACCAGCCAGTACAAACTGGGTTAGCAGGAAACAGCACACAGACATGGGATGATCCAGATAAGCAACATCTTGCAAATCAGACCAAATAAGTAAATGTGTTTTTACATTTGTACACGGTCGTATCTTCCCCGTGCGCCGGCGCAATCCACGCTGGGGAGGTGCTTGGTCATTTCAAGTCGGGTAGCAAAGCGCGTGGTATGCGGGACGGCACATCCCGCGCGCCCTGTTTCGCTCTGGATCCGACTGGATGTCTCCTTCATCCACAAAACCACTGGTACCTCCATAAAACGTTCACCAGCAGCTAAAGCGTAGCAATGAAAGGAAAGCGTTAATCGGTAAAGCGCTGGGCTCAATCACGCTGCCAGCGCGGGTGTGAAACGGAGCAGGAGAGGGGTGAAGGTCCCCAGCTGTCTCCTGCACCACTCTGAATTTCCAAACGAGGTGGGACACACACACTACACCCTCCCCAAAAAACCCTCTGGCAATGAGACCGCGCAGCCCTGCTCTCCCTATCGTCTCTCTGGCGGTCGCCGTAACCAGTCTTGTATGTGCACTAGCGGGTTTGGGGAGTGCTGTCTCAAGGAGATGCCGCTGGGAAAAGCCGAGGAGCCGGTCTGGTCTGTACCATGCTTTGTCTTTGATAACCCCCCTGACTCTTGGGTGTGCTTCGTCCTCACCGCGCCTGCTCTCTCCGCTACCTGGCTCCCGGCTGAGAGATGGCCACGCGACCAGCGTGCGCGCTCCGGCGTCGGCCTCGCGCGCCAAACATCGCCAGCCTCGGCACCTTCACGGCCGTCTGACCTTACCTAGCCAAACAGGCCAAAAAATGAGCATTTGAGAGACCAACCAAATTTGGCAGGTATGAAGCTTCTCTTGAACTGAGAAAAAAAAAAAAAAAAAA
>WHYT01017446.1:2382-18390 GCA_009806455.1 Tetrax tetrax | reverse complement strand
TCTCTTGAACTGAGAAAAAAAAAAAAAAAAAAAAAAAGAAAACCGAGTTGAGAGTTGAAAGCAGCAGGGAACATGACACTTGGTTGACTTTGCCGTGAGCTCTTTCCACCACCATAAAACAACGTGGCGGACTTTACAACTCTTTCTAACTGGTCTGGTTTTTTTTCATTCCTCTTACCTCTCTCCTTTCCTGTGTAGATTGTTGCATGACCTATAACCAAAACGCTGGCTTTGCGCTGTGCGTGCGTTTGAACGTACAGCCCTTCGGCTGGCCAGTAGCTAACGTTCTTCTAGAGGCATGAACTAACATCAGCGGTGGTGCCTGACTTCTCGTCTGGTTGTTCTTAGATGCTCTTCATTACTTTTCTCTTTTTTATACTACTTCCTCTTCTTCTTTCACTGTTTTCCCTCTCTGCCAGACACTTTCTGTTGAGCCGTCTTCCAAGAGAACTAAAAAAAAAACAATTAAAAAAATGAAAAGCCCCAAAACAGACAACAACACTAAACAAATTAACAAAACCAGGCAAAGGTCACGGCAAGGTCATTTCCAAAATTATGTCACCTGGATTTCTGCTTCCAACTCTAGATTAATTCAAGGATCTACCAGTCCTTGGTTAATGTATCCAACCAGTTGTGTGCCACATGCACTCGAGAAAGTAAAAAAAAAAAAAAGTAAAAAAGTAATGAAAACGTTTTAGAAAAATCTGCATGAGCTACAGCAACACGTAAATCTGACAAAAGGGCAAAAGTAACTCCCCATCCATGCATGGTGCATGATGATTTTATGAGCTGGGATCCTGTAAATGACCTGCTATGCAAAATCAAAACAGCTCTGTGTAGTTCAATGCCCTTCAGTTCCTCACTGTATGTGAGATGTTGTAGGGATTGCATCTGTGTACGTACATGTTCAGCTGTATGTATACATAAATTTATTATGTATATTGTAGCTTTTGTTTTTCTTGTCTTCCTCCACAATTTAGTTGTTTTAGATTTCCCTTCGTGTTGAGCACCCCCTGTTCGCTGCCTTTGCCCTGATGTGATCTCTCCTTTCTGTTGCAGAACCGCATGCACGAATCACTGAAGCTTTTTGACAGCATCTGCAACAACAAATGGTTCACAGATACGTCTATCATCCTCTTTCTAAACAAGAAGGACATATTCGAGGAGAAAATTAAGAAATCTCCACTGACTATCTGCTTTCCTGAGTATACAGGTAATGAGACAGCTGGCTGCAGAGGAATGCACAGCAAATATATAATCATAGAATGGTTTGGGTTGGAAGGGACCTTTAAAGCCCATCCAGTCCAGCCCCCCCTGCAAGGAGCAGGGACATCTCCAACCAGATCATGTTGCTCAGAGCCTCATCCAACCTGGCCTTGAAGGTTTCCAGGGATGGGGCACCCACCACCTCTCTGGGCAACCTGTTCCAGTGCTCCACCACCCTCAATGTAAAAAATTTTTTCCTAATATCTAATCTGAATCTACCTCCCTCTATTTTAAAACCATTACCTCTAGTCCTGTTGCAGCAGGCCTTACTGAACAGTGTCTCCCCATCGTTCTTGTAGGCCCCCCAATTCTGATGTGGTGTATCGCAGGCAGTGAGGCTAAAGATGCAGAGCCAGAGCTCCCTTTCGCATCCCTGAAGGTTTTATTTCAATGAATGTCACAGGATCACCCCCATTATGTTTAGTGGTCCACTTCAAAGTGTGAGGATGACTTAAACCCCAGTTCCTTGCCAGCCAAGGGCCACCACCGCTAAGCAGGATGTTGAAACCGCCCCACGGGTGGTTTCAGCGCCAAGCCAACATCTGCGGGCGTGGGGCTGGCAGCACGCTGCCTAAACCCATGTCCTGGTTTCCAGCGTCGCTCGGGAAAATGAACTCTCCTGCAGGTCTCAGAAAAACGCAACAAGCTTAACCATCACCAGAGTAATTGGTCTCTGGGAGACCAGCGCACAGGGTTTGTTAGGCTGTCCTCAGCCGGAGTCCAGCCTTGCTGTGCCGTAACCCGTCACGTTGTTCCCCTGTGGGTCCCGGCCGACCGCAGCGAGGATCTCCAATATCAGGCGTCTGGACATGGAAACACTTCCCGTTAAATGCAGGTAGAAAAGGTGGCGCTTGCTTTTTCTCGTGCACTGGCCACCCACTCTCAACCCGTAGCGCAGACAGGGAAGAGCCGCAACAAGCCGCGCCCCGAGCCTGGCTGGGAGAAGGAGGCCTGAGCGGTACCTGGAGATCGGAGCAGAGGCTCTGCAGTGGGGCAGCGTGCAGGAAGACCTGGCTTCTCCTGACTGCCTGGCATCTGACCCACCAATGCTGAGAATACATCACCCGTGCAAAGGCTGCAGCTGCACCCCGCCGCTTCCTGCTGCATCTCGCCGGCTTCCACAAACCTCATTACCATTCCGAGACAGCATAAAAATAAACTTTTATCGTCATGCATTATTTAAGCTCACCGGAGACATCCAGATGGATCAAGCCAACAGACAGTGCAGCAGATCTCTTTGTCAGGAAACATAGTTGTGAACCGGGAGTACCAAGAGTGTCACATTTCTGGGCAGGCCAACAAATTATTAACCAGAGCTTCCTATCTCTGAGCACTTGATTTTTCACTGTGAATAGGCAAAAGCCATCCATCATTGCTGCTTTGGGCTGAATGGTCTGTGACTGTGGAGCTCAGCGACTCCAGCTGAATTCAGAAGAACATCTGCAGGCTTCCTCTCCAGGGAGGGTTTGGATGTGTGTCACTACCAGCACATTGCAGCCATCTACTCGTCTGCTTGGTCCAGGCAGAACCAGCACCTTCCTGACATGTTTGTCTAAAAAGATCTAATAATGGAAATTCCAGGCTTTACAGTTGGAAGCTCACAACAATGCCAACTCCGTTTTTTTCTGGTTTCAAGTTAGATTGCTGCTTGCCATCTTTTGGATGGCCTGTACAGCAGCTCATCACCATCCTCTTTATAGCAGCACTTCTACATACCACAAAATTTTTTTGTGCCCTCTTCCTTTTTCCTTTTTTTTCCATGAAGCAAACCTGCACCTTTCACTCCTTCCTGACGTAGCCAAGCTCCCAGGTGACTATGCAGAGGAAAACAAACATAGCTTGTACCTGGAGCACTTCAGCCCCAAGTGAACCAAACCTGTCCTCCCTCAGATCTCAGAGGACCCCAAAGATGCTCTGAATTCCTTTGAGGAGCTGTTCTGGAAGCTGGGAGCTATCACAATGCCAGGGACCCTCCACAGGCCTCTCTCCTCTCTCGTGCCGTCAGACAGGGCTGGAAGTCTGAAGGTTGAAAGCCCTTCTGCTGATCCAACGGGGTCTGAATCAGAAGTGAAGAATATCTCACAGCAAGGCATTCAGCAATACTGTTAGAAGTTGGAAGTTACCTCATGCTAACGTTAAGCCAGGCTTTAAACCCAAGCAGACACTTAACCTTGCTCGGCCCTGCTTTGGTGACCATGGCTCAGAGGATGAAGCCCTCATGGCCTTGTGAAAAAGCAGCATGATTAGGAAGTTGACATGGAGTTAAAAAGAATTATCTGATGAAAGCCTATAAATCAAACAAGCGGATTTTCGACGTCGCAAGTTGTTTCCACAAAATGCTTTTAAGAAAATGAAGTTTCTGATGTCCATTAGTTCTGCTGACAGAGAATTATTAGAAGACACTATCCACAAATGTGCTTGCTGTATGCTGGAGCACTGTTTCCATCCCCTTAATTCACTCCTGCTTTTAACTAATCCACAATACTTAGCGAAGCGGCAGCGGAATCCGGGGCGGGTTTTAAACCAAGCTGGCATTAGTGATTCCCTGCGCTCCCAGAAGGAACCTAGCCTCTCAATCCTCCTGCCTTCGAGCAGCCAGCTTCCCTTTCCCCAGATACCTCCAGGGTGGCTTGTGCACAGCTTGTGGATCTCTTCCCAAAGTCTTTACATCGTACAAGAACCTGCTCCCAGCAAACATTTTGCTTGTCTTCCTTCAAGCATCTTCTCAGGTCTCACCAGAGGCAGGCGGGTGCCCGAGGGCAGCTGTGCGTGCGAGCGGTGTCGGGGCTGGCCAGAGGAGAAGGGATCTGCTCGTTTGCGTGACCGCTCTCCGGCTTTTTTAACACAAAACCCAATGATTAATAAGGTTTGGTACAGACATCTCTGTACATCAAACCGAGAAACTCCTCGTGGCGCAATTTTAGCCACAGATCTAGCAGAGGGGGCTGTGATCTGGATTTCTCAAAAAGAGGGACATTTTGTATTCGCTTTTTTGTATTTCATTTGAGAAAACCCCGCTTTGCTCTGTAACAGCGGCTAGATCTTTTCATGTCCTTTTCTCTTAGCGATTCAGGGAAAGAAGGGCACAGTTACCAATACTGTCCTCCATTCCTGGACATTTTAACTCCTCTTTTCCATCAAAAGCTGAAACTTTAATAAAAAAATCTAAAAAAGTAAAAAAGTTAAGCCTTTGCCCCAGGTCAAGCACTTTGCACGTTCCTGGCAGGTTTTTTCTCTTTTTTTTGTCAGCATTATGTGGAATTTCTTCTGGTTTTCCCATCATAGCCTGTTTAGCACTCAGTTCCCTCACCCATTTCATCTCCACAGACTATAAACAGCAGCTCAGAATAAAAATACAGCTGAGCTGACAGTCGGAGGGCATCTCCTCCCTCGCAGGAACCCTGGCTGCTCATAGCGCCCGTCGCTGAGATGCAGATGGGGCGCCTGGCTTGCCCCGTATGAGCTCCCTGTATCCCTACAACGGGGTGCTTGCAGGCACCCTACAGATTTAAGGGTAGGGGATCGCTTTAACCCTTTTTCCTTTCACCTCGGTTCTCTTCTAGGCCCCAACTCTTTCACGGAGGCGGTGGCTTACATCCAGGCTCAGTACGAGAGCAAGAACAAGTCCCCAAACAAGGAGATCTACACGCACATCACCTGTGCCACCGACACCAACAACATCCAGTTCGTCTTCGACGCCGTCACGGATGTCATCATCGCCAACAACCTGCGGGGATGCGGACTCTACTGAAGCCCTCTCCTCCCCTCCTCTCCTCACGCCCGCCGGGAGCATCCTCCGGCCCTGCGGACAGGTCCTCATTTTCTTTTTTTTTCCTCCTCGGAAGGTGGCGAGGAAGAAATACATAAATCCCTCCTCTTGTCCCAGAAAACTTTGCAGCAAGTTCTGCTTTCCCCAGCCCTGTTTTATTTCATTTCGATTTATTTTTGGTTCATTCCCTTGCTGCCTTGTTCCACTCCTCCGTTCCAATTCACAGCACTGTAGAGGGAGCTAACGCATTTCCCACAAAGTGCATTTCAACTGCCAAAAGACAAAAATACTTCAGTTTTAAAAAAAGAAAAAAATCAAAGCCTTAAAATACTGGTCAGCGACCGTGTAGTTTGGAACCGAAACTTTCCCCTCCCGCCCTTGAAATTAAGGGATATTTTTCATTCTCCTGGTTATTCCATTTTTTTTTAAACACTACTCCTTTGGGAAGTGCTAGATACGACATGATCATTTTGAGGGTACCTTACGGCTCCCGTTCCTACCCCAAAGCCGGAGGGGTCGGTGTTGAACGCAGCCAACGCAGCTTGGATTTGCGTGTTCTCCTTTTTTCCAGACAGCTGTTTGAACAAGGGAAACAGCCACCGAGTTCTGCTGGGGTCTGAGGGACACAGTAACAAAACCTTGTCTAAAAGCATTCGTTACTGGTAGCAGTTTTACCTCAAGTTTGGCAAAATTAATGTTAAAATGTCTGGCGGGTTCAGTAACCCGTTTCCGAGGCGCTTCGCTGGAGCTGCGGGGCTGAGCAGGGCGGCTGGGCCCGGAGCCCTGGAGCGTAGGCAGCAAGGGTGCCCTGGGGATGGGGTGCTGATGGTGACCCTGCGCAGGAGAGCGTCCTGGCCAGCCTGGGAACCCGGCGACCTTTCCCAAAGCACCTCCCAGCCTCGTGATTTCAGCGCAACTGGTGCTCCTGCAAAAACAGTTCGGCCCTAAAACGCGGGAGTGCACCAAAAATATTTAACTCTGGCTTCTCGTGAGCAGGGTTTGATCTTCAAGTACCTGGAACGCAGAGAGGTGCTTTGGGAAACATCACCATGGGTGACAGCAGGGCGTGCGGGAGCCTCACGGCTCTGCATTGCACCCTGGGCACCCAAATACCCTTGAGAAGCCCGACTTTGCGCTCTGAGCCTCCTCAGCCCAGCAGAAGGGGGTCGCCTGCCTGTGTCATCTCCTGCCTGGGCGTCCGGGAGAGCCAGCTCCAGGTTTGGTGTCTCTGGTCAGGGCATCTCTTTCCCAGTATCTGAAGTGAGAGGGATGGTTTGTACTGGCCGTGTAGCGGCGAGGGAAGGCTCAGGCAGCTGCTTTGAGCCAAGTGATGGAGTAGGAAGGAAAAGTGCAAGGAAGAGAGGGAAGGGAGGAAGGAAGGGCAGGGGGAGAGGTGTGGAAAGGCAAGGGTAGTGCCCAGCACAGCAAAATGGGGGGGCACAGAGAGGAGGACAAACGTGCCTGGGCTGGGGTATGGGTGGCCATCTGTCTGCCATCACCAAGAGCTCTGGGTGCCGTTGGAGTAAAAGGCAGAGGAGAGTGTGACAGGTGGGGTGTCACCCCTGGGTGCATGGAGGGACCCTTAGAAGTCCACCCTGAAAGCTTGTTTGGTGTCTGGGTGAGATGGCCACCTCCGACGTCCCACTCAACGTGGCACCTGGGGGCAGGCAGGCAACGCTGATCGCTGCCTCTGCCTCTCTGGAAAGTCCATGATGCTGGAAAACGTGAGTCTTTCCAGCCCAGCCGCAAGTTCAGCCCAGGCTAGGGGTGTCTTTCAGGTCTCAGGAGGTCTTGTGTTTTCTCCAGTGCCGTGCCTGAGCGGGACGATATCTGTTTTCTTGCTGTGCCTGTCTAGGAGGGGTGAGAGCAGCCCGAAGCAGCACAGCCCGAAGGCAAGAGGCCAGGCCAGCGTCGCTGTGTGGGAGGCTGCGGGTGCGGTGGCAGGGGACGGAGAGGACCACGGGGGAGGTTGTCAGTTTGGGACAGAAGTTGCAGAAGGGAGATGAGGCAGGTTGAGGCAGCAGGGAGGGAGGGAAGAGAAGGGCACCTGGGAGCCGGAGAGTCCCCATCGGAAGCTGCGCTCTGCTAGGACGGTGATCGTTTGTGACCAAACCCCAGCCAGGGGTGCGAGCCGGGAGCACCCCGGGACCAACAGGGATGGCCTGCAGAGGAGGACAAGGTGGCTCTGGCCCATCTAACCAGTTCACAGCCCAGCATGGTTGGCAGCTGTGTCAGTGACCCCCTAGAGAGCCTTAAACGATAAAACTATTTGGTATTGTGCAGGGGGTACCCCCTGCTGCTCGGCCGGGCACTAACAGCAATAACACTGGGTCTGCCTCCCGCTGCTCTGCCCCAGGGGAGTACCCACCTCTCCATCACCGTCTCAGCCTTAAAACACTTCCCAGGAAGAGCTGGCCGGGCAGCCAGGAGCCCCTCTCTGCCCTTCACACCACAGGTTGCTACATCCCACCCGCCTGTCCTGTTCTCCTGGGTCCCAGCCCCAGTCCCGGCTCCATTGGATGCCAGCACGCTCTGCTGTATGACCATAACCAAAGGAACGCTGACTGCAAGGCCTGTGCCTTTTACTGTATCTGATTTAGCTTAGGATGTTCAGAGTCGATGGGAAGGAATTTCAGAGAAAGGATTTTCAGCGGGCAGCGCCTGCCCAGTTCTCTGGTTCCCTGGGAGGGACCAGCTGCGTGCCCTGGCGCTGAAAGGATTTCTGTGCGTGTTGAGCTCAGGTCCCTGGAGACCAAAGCCAAGGGAATGACAGCAAAATGTACCCAACCTGTTTGTTTTTGCAAGAAGAGAAGCTCAGTGAAAAAGAAATACGCAGGGCTCAGATCCCCAAACTCCCACCAAACTTCCCCTCATGCCCAAGCCAAGCTTTCTGCCTCTGTACTCTGCTGATCTCAGAGGTTGTTCTGCTCCAGGTGAAAGCTGGGCTGCTGTCTGAGGTCACTGAATTAGTCTAGCCCCTCGCTTCGCTTTTCAAGACAGCACATGGTGGCAATGGGATGGTGCTCCTGCCACAGGGCGGGGCAGGGAATGAGCTGGCAGGATGTGGGATGCTCCCGGAGCTTGTCCCGTGCGGGTGACCAGGTCCCACCAGTAACACCCACTGTTCAAATGAGTGTTGAGTGTCAAAGGAAGGGCAGGAAAGCTGAATGTTGGTTGCTTTTGGTGCGTAACCCAGAGCTGTGTGCAGTGGTGCGCTCATTCCTTGAGCCAGCAGCGAGGCCGGTCGTTATTCAGCTGTTTCAGGAGGATTTGATCAGCAGCACCAGAAGTTTGGAGGTTTCCTGCTCCCACTCCTTGCTGTAGGTGACATTTTATCCAAGCAAATAAGCTCCCAGTGAAGGCAGCACCAAGCCAAGGCTTCGAGAGTTCCCAGCATAAAGTGCACAGGAATATTTTAGTAAAGACAGTTTAAATTAACTCCACCCCAAACTCTAGCGAATGCAGCTGAGTCACGGGGGCCGGCTTGGTGCATCTGTGCCGCGCTCCGGGATGGATTCAAGCAACCCGCGCTGCCCGTGCCGGCTGGGAGGTCCGAACCCCTCCTGCCCCAGGCCCTCCGCAGCGCCGGCTGGTTGCCCGGTCATTGGAGGCGATCAACGGCTGCTGCTCCACAGGGAGAAAAAGGAGAAAAAGAGGAGGAAATGTTGACAGATGGAGCCTTTTCTTTCATTATCTTTGGCATATTGTGTGTCTAAAGCTTCATTTCAGCTGCCGCTGCTGACATTCCCTCCCTCACACGCGTCGTGAGGATTCACTGACAAAAGGCTGGGAACGGCGTTGGGAAGATGAAACGCTTCCAGTGTTAAACACTACTATTTCTGCCGCTTGATGGCCCTGTATAGATTTTTGTCTCCAGAACGCCTGCCAAAGCATTACTCACCACTGGCTTTCTGCATCCTCCCAAGCCTCTTCTGACAGATGTGCCTTCTGCAGGCCATCTTCTGTCCGTGCCTTTTCTGAACGCTAGCAATCCTTGCAGCAATTGCCTGGAAGGAAGATCTCGAAATGCATCCCTCTCTTGCACATCCCTCTTCTTAATACCCCCTTGTCCTTGGCAATTGCAACGCTCCCAGTCCGGACCCTCGGAAGCCCCGAGCTGTGTTGGATTTGCAGTCACCCCGTAGCAGGGATGTTGCAACTGGCAGAGATGCGTTAGCGGCTCGCGATGAGCTTCAGGCTGCAGTGAAAAGAACGGAGGAAGCCGGTTGCTCCGTCGGCAACAAGACGGTCAGGTGCATGGAGCTGTGAGATAAAAAAGATGCAAATAATTCCTTTATTTAAACAACAGTTTCACTGAAATACAGAAAGCTGTAGAAGGCAGGCCTTGGAACGAGCCCGCAGATGCGGCCGCGGGGTTAAGCAGCAGGGCACCGTGCTCCCTGGGAGGATGCCGTGGCTGGGCTCCTTGGGAGAGCCAGCGATAACCACGCAGCGGGAAAGCGCGCGCCAGAGTACCGCCACGGGCTGCAAAGGCCAGTTTTTTCCTTAGCAAATCAGAGTTCACACCCTGGTTTTTACACACGGCCGGCGGAGCCCAGCCGCGCGGCGGGGCAGCGGGAGCACACGGCCAGGCCATCTGGCCCCTCCGTCTGCCGGCACCGGGCTGGCCCTGCTGCCGCTGCCCTCCCACGGGTCTGGCGAGGGGTCGGTCGGCTCCCCACCACCGCCCTCCCAGAGGTTCTTCCAACTAAGCCTCTCTCAGGAGTTCTGTATGAGAATTAGCTTCTTGCCTTCAGCCAGCTTTCCTGGGTGGCCAGCCAGCCTGTCCCTCCATGGAGGGGAGAGCATCCTCAGGAGAGGCTGTCCTGCCTCCCCAGTAGATGTGAATTTGTTTTACGGGGCACTAAAAAGTATTAATGAGAGCAGGCTCTACTGTAATGTACATTAAAATGTGTCTGGTGGTTTTAATCTGCTGTGGCATGAGCCCGGTGCTTGCCTGCAAGGGAAGGGACTTTGTCCTCAGGCCAGGAATGCCGTCTCCAGGAGATCAGGATGGGGCACAGATGATGCCCTTTTGCCAAAACATCCCAGCGTGCCCAGTCGCTGCTGTGAAAATCATCAGGCAACCCCTCACCGTGCAGCTTGGTCCCCGAAAGGTGTGGGGTTCAGCTGGGGGTGGCGGGCGTCCCCCACGGGATTGTGCAGTTGATGCTGTAAAAGGGACCAACCCTGCAATGTGTCCGAGGATTTTGTGGCCAAAAAAGTCTGCTGGGGCCAGGGAGGCGTTTGTTGTTGAGTTCCTGAGAACAAGGCCGAGTCGATTAGAGCAGCTTAATGCTAGTGTGTTAGTGTCTTTGACATGGGCCAGGTTTGTCTTCAGGCTTACGACCAAAAACTCTGCAACCATTTCTGAGGAGACTGAAACACCCAATAACGATCCGACGCCAGGAGCGTCGAGGGCAGGAGGGGTGGTGCTGCTGAGCGTCACCCAGAACCACCCAAACACGCCTGCATCCCCAGCACGCACGAGAACGCAGAGACGTGGTCCGGGTGGCACGAAGGAGCGGACCGCGGTCTTGCCTCTGCCTCCCCAGAGGAAAGAGCAGACAGAAACTCTCCCAAAGCGCCCCGAGACGTGAGTGTACGTTATCATTTCTGAGCTCCTGCAATGGAACGAGATAATGGATGCTGACAGATGTAGGTAGGTGACCTATGTGAGATGTTACGCTGACGACGTGGCTATGGAAAGGGACTTCTCACAGGCCCGCTTGTGTCTGAACCAGCAGCCTGTGAGCTCTGTATTCATGCTGCAAAGGCCAGCTAGTGAACCTGGGCAAGTGCCACCCTGGAACACTGATGTGTTCATATGAACGGGAGGACTGGAGCCTCCCAGCTGGCACCCTGCGATGGAAGGAGAGGGGAGGGAGCTGGTTTGGGGACGGGGAACACCACCTCCATCTCCCAGAAAGGGCAGCTCAGTTCCCGCTCACCACCCCAGCCCCTCTCCCATTCAGTGCCTTGGAAATTAATGTCGTGACCAAATCCTGAGTGTCCTGTAGCACAGACAGGTGACTCTGGGTCTAAACCCCCCCTGCTCCAGGTGGGAAGAGATCATAGCAGGTAACAACACAATTTCCATCATTGCCTGAGTCTCACCAGCTTTTCCAGTGCTGGAGCAACCCAGCAGCACTGGGCAAGCAAATAGGGATGCTCAATGTTGCCCCATTAAATAGCCCAGTCCCTAATTTAACACCCTCAGCCCTATTCCCCCCACTTCCCTTCCCCCACTTCGGCTCGACAAGGGAACGGTGACCATCACCCCACCTCTGGGCTCCCCGCTCCCCACCACGTTTCTTCCCGAAGGATCACCGGAGGCCGCCACGATTTTCCTTTTGCTGGTTTCCCGCGGAATTGTTTCTCCTGCATGTTTGATGGCCCAAACTGTATTAACTGTAATTTTGTACGAAGAGTGACTGTCCGTTGGTTTAATAGAGCTTTAGTCATTGTAATAATTTATTGGCTGTCAGTAATGTATTTATTAGTTACAAATGTTAATAAAGTGCCAGCTCTTTTCTAGTGTGAGAGGGTTTTTATTGAGTCTCCCTTGAGCGCATCCGGCGTCTCAAGCCGTTATTTACCCTACGCCTGCTCCGTGCCCGCTGGCACGGGACACATGCCTGTGGTGTCTGTCATCTGCCACAGCCTCGTTCACCTGGAAGTAATGAATTTGAAAAGGATATATCCAAAAAGTATTTAATTTTATGTAAGTATTTGGTGGGAATTTTTTTCCCTCTGTTTTTAAGTAGAACAACTTTACCATGGCTTCTTTTTGATCCTCGGCTTCTTGAAGTTACTCTTCCCCTCCTGAAGTCCCCTGCCCCACGTATCTGTGTCAGACCCTCCGCGCCTTTCCTCCAGCGCTGCCAGACCCCGTGCTGGCGTCCGTCAGCCTGCGTCCAGCCGCTGTTTCGGCACAGGCGTCGGTGTGGCAGAGCATCCCCCCTGCCCTGTTGCTTCCCCCGGTACTTTGGTCGCAAATCTGTTACGAGCAGCAAGCTTTGCATTTCTTTTCCGCCGTCTCTTCACACGAGTCCTGCGAGCACAGAGGCAAAGCAGCCGTTCCCCGTCCGATCCCGTACGTGGTGCCTTTTCCCCCTTGCGGTAACGCAGTGCTGGGAGCACCGCTCCCTCCCTTTCAAATAACACTTGGGACCATTTCTTCTTTTATGTTTAAATCAAAGATCTTCCGTTATTTGAGGCATGAAGTAGAAGCAAAGAACTCAAAGAAACCAAGAGAAGATTTTCTATAAACCTCAGCAAAGGAAAATGAACTGTTATTCCTACTGACCTCACCAATTTCCAGTGATGTAACTTCAGCTGGACCCATATCCCCACCTCTCCGCCTGTACATCAGACAGATTTACAGGCCAGCTCTGAGAAAAAAACCCTAACAGCTGTGGGTATTTTTCTTTGCATATTTGTACAGGGGATTTATTAACCTCCTTCCAGGATGCCATCCTGCCCAGATCTTCTGCATTGGTGTCCAGGGCTCAGAAGTCACCAGGGTTGTTCTCCCTGCACTGGGGATGTTCATTCCCCTGGGCATGTGCTTTATTTCAGCTGCTCTTCCACCAGAATCATCCCTCTTTATTTAAATACAATTCATCTGTGGAACAACACAGGGGATGGACAAGGGAAAAAAACCCCACCCAGACACATGAAAATCTCAAGACCTGGCATTTTGGCATCAGCCGCAAGTCAAGAAGAGCCACATCCTTCTGTGATGGCTTCTGTTTTCCCCATGAATAAGGCTTTTTTTTTTTTTTTTTTTTTTTTTAAATTGCAGCTTTTACAGTTTTGTCTCTGTTTATGCTCCTACTAAAACTCTTCTGTGCTCAAAGCCTCGCTGGAGCGGCCCACGGCCTGGAAGGCTCCGCAGAGCTGCGAGGGGGCTGCCAGAGGCACCTACACGGGTTCCCTCCCTGCAGCAGCGTTAGGATTTCTTAGCAGCAGCCCGGCCACCACTGCGGTCTTTTCAAAGCTGGGCTGAAGATTTTTTTTTCCAAGGACAGAAGGACCCAGCTGGGACAGGACCTGCCCCAACCTCGGGGCAGTCCCTCAGCACCGGTCCCACCGTGACAGCACCGCTTGGCACAAGCATCCTTCCAGGCAGGTCCATAGGACCACTCTGAGGTGGCCAAAACTCCATCCCAGTCCCCCCGCCCAGCACATTCCAGCTGCTGGCTGGTGCTGTCTGCCCATCCTTTATTTTGGCTCTGCGGGTGGTGCTTCCAGGGTGCCCAGCTCCTGGAGGGACACAGGGCCCCCTCCACCTCCATGGGTTAGGCAGGTGATGAGCAAAGGACGTCTCTGCTCCTTGGAGCCCCAGGTGTCAGCCCTGCTGGAGCAGCCCCACAGGGACGCGGTGGGGGATCAGCTGTGGCCTCCACACCTGCCTTGTCCTCCAGCCCCGGAGGAGAGCAACACTTGTTTCCTCCACCTTGGTAACCATCTCACATTTACCACTGTCTGATTTCAGAGATTTTTTTTTGCTTTCTAACCATTTCAATTCAGAAGAACGTTCCCCTGTCCTCTAACTCTCTCTTTGCCTTTCTCTCTCTCCCCTCTCTCCCTCCGTGCTCCCCGTTGCAGAACCGCATGCACGAATCTCTCATGCTCTTCGACTCCATCTGTAACAACAAATTCTTCATCGATACCTCCATCATTCTCTTCCTCAACAAGAAAGACCTATTTGCCGAGAAGATCAAGAAATCGCCTCTGACCATCTGCTTCCCTGAATACACAGGTACGTGCCAGGGTTGATGCGCCGCAGCTCAGTGTGATGCCCACCACCACACCACGGGGACTGGGGGGGCTGCGTCTCTCCCCAGAGGTGGGCAGGGGGACAGGGCACCTTTATGAGGGGGCAAAAGCGCTGCCCACCTTTGAGAGCCATGGTGCAGCTCCATCAGCCTGCTCTTGGGGTTGGGAGTTGCGTGTGGTCAGTTCTTGCGGCAAAGGCGGGCGACCAGCTGGTGGCATAGATGATGGTCAAGATGGGTTGAGACAAATGGAGATGAGCTGTAATGAGTCTGGCCACAGGGAGCTGTGGAAAGGAGAAGCCTTGGTGAAAGCCAACTGCCCACCGCTTGAGCCATGCTGTTTGCTGGTGGTTCTGGAGAAGCTCCTGCTACAGGAGCCGAGACACATGGTCCTCCAAGCTGCATCTCCTGTTCATGTCCTCCAGGAGTGGAGTGCCTTTGCGCAGGGTACAGCTGGGGAAGGAAAAAGCCAGCTTACAGCAGAAATCTGTGAAACCACAAGAGAATCATATATTTTTAAGTTAAACCAACATGGCTTGGGAAGAACAAAAACCAAGAAAATGGAGTAAGAATAGACATCCCTTTGGAATTCTCAAAGGGAAAGAAAGAAATCAGTTCAGGTTCAAAGGCTCCAGCACCTCCTACAAATACTTGAGTGTCTGAACTCTTTCACCCGAAGCACACCCACCCTGGACACCAGACCCTGGGGACAACAGTGTCCTGCAGCAAGACAGCGCCCATTGCCTACGGCATGAGCACACCGGCATTCCTACCAGCACCTTTTAGGCGTCTGCGCCGTGAAAGCAGCAGTGCTTTTTTCCCAGCCGACGGGTGGGAAATCCCAGATGCTCCCACATGGAATTGTGTGGGAGCCACCCCAGGGAGGGGGACACCCCAGTACCACTGGACCAGCTCCCCTCTCCATCGGCCACCTTCCGCATCAGGAAGGAGGGGAACCGGCAAGCTGGAAAAGGAAAATAAATCTCCAGATAACAGCAGCGCTCCAAAGGCGATTTCAGGGGCGTAACTCGGGCTTTGTGGCTCCCCACGAGGGGACAGGCGCAGCCGCTCTCGCTGCCGTAAGCAGCTTAATGCAATAATGCACATTTTTCACCTCAAACATCTGGCCCCCCTCCAGCCCGCCTTGCAAAAGCAAAACTCCCCCGGTCCACCGAGCAACAGCACATCTCTGAGGGGCTGCTGCCCCACCGCTCCCTTTGCCCATCCCAGAGCCCGGCGCGAGACCCCCACCCAGCCCTACGGCACCCAGAGGGCCCCAGCC
The DNA here is from genome assembly GCA_009806455.1 of Tetrax tetrax. Lineage (NCBI taxonomy): Eukaryota > Metazoa > Chordata > Aves > Otidiformes > Otididae > Tetrax > Tetrax tetrax. The sequence continues at coordinate 3,290 of WHYT01017446.1, read as the reverse complement.
CCGCTAAGGACACACGGCCAGTGCCCACAGGTGACACTGGGGTGGTCACCAACCCTCCCACCCATCTCTCACCCTGCCTGCCTGACCGGGGGGCCACCAGGCCCCCCGGCCTTTCTCCCCACCCCACGTTCCCTTGGGATGCGCCACAGGGACTCACCAGTGATGCCGGGGCAGCGGTGATGCCGGTAGGAGCATCCCTTGGGCACGGCACCGCCCAGGGGGCACAGCTGGGGGCTGCTGCCCTTCTCTGGGGTAAAAAGGGGAGCGGGCGGGGAGGGGAAAGGGGCAACACCTGGGGAGGGAGGGGTCTCCAACGGAGCCCAGGTGCGCTGCAATTTGGGGGGAAAGAGAGGGAAAATGGGGTGGAAAAGGGTAGGTGGGGGGAAAAGGAGGGAGATGGAGGTGAAAAGGGGTAAATGGACTCTGCTGAGGGGTGAACTGGGGAAAAAAGATGGAAAATAAATGTATTTTGCCTGTTTTTTTGAGAAATAAAGCAGTTTGTAAGCAGCGAGGGGCCAGGCGCGGGGCGGAAGGGTGGTGGCCCACGGCCCTGACGCCCCCCGCTCTGTCCCCCCGCCTCTGCCCGCAGGTCCCAACACCTACGAGGACGCGGCCGCCTACATCCAAGCACAATTCGAAAGCAAAAACCGCTCCCCCAACAAGGAGATTTACTGCCACATGACGTGCGCCACAGACACGAACAACATCCAGGTGGTGTTTGACGCCGTCACCGACATCATCATTGCCAACAACCTGCGGGGCTGCGGCTTGTACTGAGCCCCGCGGCGCAGAGCGACTTCGCTGGTGGTGCTCCCGGCGCCGGGGGAGAAAAGAAATGGGAAAAAAAAAAGCGTAAAAATAATTTAAAAAAAAAAAAAAAACCCAAACCCAACGCAACCACACACACA
>WHYT01017445.1:783368-808658 GCA_009806455.1 Tetrax tetrax | reverse complement strand
AAGGGAAAAAAAAAAAAAAAAAATCAGCAGTGTTGGATCTGAATAAGAGTCTAGTGATCCATGGGTGAAATAACTGCCAATAAACTACTAGCCGTTAAAAGCAACTACAAAAGCATTTTTGTCAAAGCCTGACTAACCAACTGCTAAGCTCCCTGTATCTGGCAACAGCATATAATATGCAATTGTGCATGCAATACTATGGAACTTCCTTGGCTCATCAGGTTGTTTTCCTTTTTTTTTTTCTTGTAGGCTCTAATTAGGCAGTAATGACTTTGGCACAAAGCAATTTCTAGGAATTAGAGACTAGCTAGTAGAAGTTGATAGCTCATGTAGTAGTCACGTGTTAATAACACTGGCTGGCTCATAAGTTCCTGAAAAATATTCTATACTGAGATTTCTTAAAAGAAATAATTGATTAAATGGATTAAACTGATGGTTTTATGTTCGTCCACACCATGCATGCATTCTCAGCATTACTGTTGGCCACTGTTCCTGCAGAAAGACTATTGTATTTTAGATAAATACTGCTGATATCTTTATTAAATACATTGTGAGCGGTTTTATCTCAAATGATTTACAATTCCTTATTAGAACTGAAGGTTAGTACAAGCGTAAATTTCAGAAAAGGTATACAGCAACAGTCATGAGTTATTTTTGACTTATTTTTGGTTTTGGGGTTTGGGTTTTGTTTGAGGTGTTTTTGAGAGGGGGGCTTGTGGTTGGCCCTCAAAACCTGTGAAGAAGCTCTATCGTTTCTGTAGCCTACCCTTTGTCAAACCAAGTGGAAGAATATTTACCTCATTTTCAGGTATACACAGACATCAATCAGAAGGAATTGCGGAAAGGCTAGCTTCTTACAGTGCAGAAACAGCTAGAAGAAACTGGACAAGGCAGAGGTTGTTCACTTGCCTTTAGTCGCCATCGTGTAAGCACCAGCAGGATACCCATACATCACAGGGAAATTGTTGGTGATTGCTGGTGTAGCCAGCTTTGCCCTGTTCTGGCTGCTGTGGACAGCTTGTGCTCAGCTGCAGAGCAATGCAAACGAGTTATTTAAAACACAGCCATCTAAGAGCTGAGATCACGTGCCATAAGACAGGAAGCTGTCTACCTTTGATTGCTGAGCCCTTGTTTGACAGATATCCCTTGAAATGAATTAAAATGTAGGAAGAAATGTTTGTCTTCTCAGTTGTTTTTCTGATCCCAAACTGAATATGGAAGGCTTCCATTTTTAGTGCAGCTGTCAGGAGTCTTGAGAAGTATTGATCTAGGAGATACTTAGAAGTCACAGCTCTACTTCAAACGTCAAGGCAACATCTCTGTAACCTGTAGCTTGTGATATATTTGGCTGCATTCTTTTAGTGCTGTTTACCTGGGAATACTAAAGGCAAGCTTGATGATGACACTTGTAGTAGTAAATCCAGGAACTTTGTTACTACAATTCAGTACCAGTTGAAGAAGCTGGCAACTTGAGTTAACTGACCCAGAAATAGAGAAGTCTGGTAGCAGGTGGTTGCTTATGTCTCAAAGTGTGAGCTGGCCTAAATCCTCCTCCCTCCACTCCTTCGCCTCTGGGGTGGAGCATCTGGATTATCTGATGTCTAGTGAGGTGTATGCTTAACCAGTGCCACTTCCTCAGGTCGCCAACCAGTGAGCCACCTAAGATGGTAAGAACCCATCTTTGCTCCTCCTCCCAAAATCCCAGAGCTGCACACCTCCTAAAGATCACACTCCTAGCTTTCAGATTTCATTAGTGTATATGCAGCTCTGCTAAATCATTTGATTCAATTTGAAATAGCATCTCTATCTTCTCCTTGAAAAGTAAAATACTCTATTTTAGCTATAATAGAACTGATAAGATAGTTTGAACAATTCTTTCACTTTGAAACAATAAAATGCATAAACATGATTATTAAACTTAACTTGTAATAGTTTTAACCATTCAAGGAATGCATATTCAGGAATATTTTGGAACTAAAAAAAAATATCCTTTTTATAGTTTGAAAAAAGGCAGAGAAACAGTATTGTTCTTTCACATTTCCATTCTCTAGAACAAACTAGCAAATACAGCATGTGGCCTACTATTTCTGAAAGAACAGGTTTAGCCATTAACCTCATTATTTGAAGTGTGGCATTTGTTCTTCTATGTGTAGAGCATCCTCATCTCATTTCTGTTGCATCTCTTTTGGCACCACAAAGATTCTACACAGAAGACACAGACATTACAAACAATCTGTGCCTAGACACCAGATCTGCAAATTACAGAAATACTTCACGATCTCACTTCAGCTTGTTTTTCTCATAGCATGACTTCCTATGCCTGTTGTTGCAAAGCAAATATTGAAAAAGAATGACTAGAACACAACTCGATGCCTCATGTCTGCAGACAGCAGGAAAGCATAACTGTGTACGGCCTCGTTTACCTCAGAGTTTGTCAAAAGATTTCTGGTCAGCCCTGCCCACAGTGAGCCAAGGGAGGGGGCTGTGGTGGGAGCAGAGTATAAACAATCTATTCATCTTTAGCTGTTGCAAGAGACAGTGGTTTTCTCTTCCTCTGCTACGTAAGCCAAGAGGTGGCAGAGAGAAAGCTCTTGCTGCTGTTTCTGCCTGCTGATCTGTGCTACCAGTTTGCTAGGCCTTTGCCTGGTCCCATGAAACTTCAGAAGAGGGCAAAACAGGAACCGAGTGCGGATGCTTGGGATCCACAGCAGGGCTATAAGAGTGCAGTCAAAACTAGAATTTTCTGAATATGGGCTGACTTAACAGGACAGTGGCCAGTGGAAACTGCAAGCTAATGACAAGGACAGCCACTTTGCTTATCCTATGTTTCCTCCCAGAGGAATCTGTTTCCCTAACAAATCAAGGATAAAGGAATAGATGGGGCAATAAAGGGAAGAGTAAGGGCACTGAGGGGTTGAGTCTTTTTAAGTACGGCTAGGAATTCCCAAAGGTCCCACAAGTACAGTAGACTAAAATTTACTTCTTGCTTCACAGGAGTTGAAAGAAGGGGAAATCTCTCTGTATTATGAATAATGAAGTGGAAATTCCACAACAATTCTTGAAGATGTCATCCCTGCTACAGCTACCCCTCCAACACAAACAAAATTCCCCGTCAACTTTAAAGGAACTTTGTGAGCAAGAACTGTAAGTAACCTCAGAATGACAGTATTTTGAGTGAAAATTAAGAACAAAACAGTAGGGGCCTTGGGAAAGTGGCAGTTGTCCATTTAAGGTTTTTCACAGAGCCCAGACATTTTACGTTTTATGTCCAATTACACGAAGTAGGAAGAAATACGTGACAGCAGACAGACAAGGAATAGCCTGTATGGATATCTGCAATCCAGAATGGTTCTCTGCATCAGCATCGATGCAAAGGCATCAGAATTTCCTGTTAGGTACAACACTGGTTACAAGAACAGGTATTTACCATTTCCAGCCATGCCTGGCTAACATAACCACATCAATCTGATTCCTTTTTAGCTGTGTGGATATTGAATCCATCATGTTCAATTGAATTACAATTCAAAGTACAATCTAGCAGATTCACACAAATGTAGCAGTGACTTCCATTATTGATTTTTGTTATTAAAAATAAACAATGATTTTACTATAAGTTCAAACTTTAAATACTTAACTATGGTTTTTTAAATGCATCTTAAGCTCAAGAGAAGTCAGTGCAGTATATTGATAGGGATAGAACTGCAACAGTAGAGCCAGATTCAAACTCCTACTGTATCACTGAATTGCACATTAGACAACTTATTTTATCTCTTTGTAGAACTAGATTGGTACTTAAGCCGTGAAACAGTTGGTGGAAGTATTGTATTTAATACTGCTGTTCATCTGAAGAGGGAGGTGCTTACAGCTTTTTGTTCCTTTTCGATGACTTGGACTGGCAGGAAGAATGTTACACCATGGCAAGTCAGCTGATCTGATCAAAATAAACAGCCAAGTATCTGCCTTGATTTTTAAATTTAATAGCCATGCCTAAACATTTCCATAGCCTTAGGCTCCTATAAAGACATCACACAAATACTGCCTTGCAAAAAAATTAATTTGAACATAGTATTAAATCAATTCACATCTTTTCCTGCTTAGCCAATAAAACACTTACCTGTGTTTCTGACTTTCATTTTCTAACTGTAAGACTGTCTACTAAAATTGTGTATGAACTTCCCTTTGTTATTTGCTGCATTGCAAATAAAATAGATTGTTTTTTTTTCCTGAAAGCAAACCTTAAACATTACAGCAAGAACAGCAGGTATCTAGGACAATAGCATTGGTACTAACTTCTGTTGTGGCCAGTGGAGTGAGACTGAGCAAAAGCTCTTGCTGACATGCCTTCTGTCAAACAAGTTCCTGCCAGTACGAGTAGTTTCTAATGAACTGGGTCAGAAAGAAAAATTATAGAGCATCCTGTGCATTTCCTGTGACACAGAGCAAAGTGCAGCCCCATCTGCTAATTGTGAGCAATTACAGCTAGCTGTGTATATGCAGATAGGTGCCTAGAAAAGCAAGACACCGTAATTGTATCAACAGCACTATGCCATCTTGGCATACAGAAACGTTGAGCTGATTTTCTTCCCTAGCATTTCCCTTTAGTATAGAGCACTCTTGCCGTTCAGCTTAATAAAACAGAAGAGGTTTTATATCCCCTGTGAAGGACTTGCTTACCTCTTCAAACTCCAGTTGTCTCAGTTCTGTTTTATTTTGAAATTAAGTTTGCTTTGCTTCACACAGTACTGCATTACTGGTAATTGCCTCCCTATCCTTTGCCACAGTCTCTTGGTGGTGCCTCCCTACTTTCATCCATGTTTTTGCAGTCTTGATGTCACTTGACCCCAGTAGCTTGGGCAATGCTGGCATGAAACCCATATTTATCAGCTCAGCAGAGGTTATTAGCTTCCATTTCACATAGAGCCCTGCATCACCTTTGATGTTAGTGTGTCTCATTAGAGAGGCATTCCTCACCAGCTGGAGACAGTGTTTAGGATCTTCCCAAGGTCAGTAAATAATGATCTGGATGGAACACATTTCTGCATTTGAGATTCAGTTTGTGTACGTGGACTTAGTTAGGCCCACAAGAAGGAAAAATACACAGCACTAAGAATATAACTGTAGTAGAATCCTTTTTTTTTTTTTTCAAATCTATTCTTCTGAGCTCCCTCCCTCAGGATTATCTATTCATTTTCATGTTTGATTTTACCCCTGGTTATTTGTCAAATTATTTATGTCTGAAAACAGCTTTTCTCTCTATGAAATACTAGTGAAAATTAAAAGCTTTTAAGAAATCCCTATTTTGCCTTCGGGAAAAATCCTTCAACAAGCTTGTAGAGCAAGAAAACACAAGTTATTCTTTTAAATCATTACATTAAAGAGACTGATAGTAAAACATTTTAACTAATTAATAGAAAAAAAAATAAAGGTCAAGAAAAAATAACTAATGCTGAATTAAAAATAGTAATTACATTGACGAGAGCATTCCTGATTAAGCTTCTTGAAAGAGTCCTTCTCATAAGCCACCTAAAACTGGGGACAGCATACTCATTCACACCTCTTTCAGAGGCCACTGTTAACTGCAAGACCCCTTTGTTTGCATTATGTCCAGATGGTTCAGTTCACTGTGATAAAGTTTAATTGTGAATTCAATTTAATTGGAGATGAATGCAAAATTGGAATTTTTACCTATTCCTGTTTATCTCCGGAAAATATGCCATAAAGGTTTGTAAAGGCACCTCAAAATTCCGAAGCTTTGATTCAGAGCCGGTTTTGGTGAATCCCAGTAAGCACTAGGGCTGTTTTCAGTAGCCCACAATTACTGGCACATGCATATCGACTTCACTTCTGTTATATCTACTGAACGGGGTCATGGTGGATGGCAACCGCACCTAGGTTTTTCTCTACAGAACTAATCTGGAGAAGGAGCTGCAAGGTTCCTGTTACGTATACAATCGCAGTATCATAGCTAGCATTATACTAAATTGAAAAATTATGTTAAGTAGAAGCACTTCAAATAGCATCCGCTACCATGTGTTAGCAAATCTGAACTTCCTAGCTATTTCCCTTTCTCTTATTCTCTAGTATTTTTACCCTGCCATTTTCCCAAATTTACCCCATTTTTAAAATTATCCAAGTATTTTTCTATGAGAGCTATTTTTTCTTCTGCTAAAACCTACAGTGATACATTTGTCATTTTGCTTAGGCTTTTCTGAACCACTCTCACATCAACAGCTGTTTACAAAATTTCGAAATTGTCTAAGTTAAGGGTATAGCGTAGTGTACTGGTGGCTTAAAGGTCAAGGGATGGTTTGGCAAAAGAGTATTTTTTTCCTGTAAATTCAGGCTCATACTGAGGAATCAGGTTCTTTAAATCTATTATGAAGCAATTTCACACACTACTGATTTTTTTTCTAATGCTTATATTAATAAACAATCTGCTAAAATAATTTGATTTGTTAGATTTTTTTTAATAAACTGTGTAAGATTAGAATTCCCATTTCTGCGAATATTGACTTTGATTCCAGCTTGATAATTCTTGTGTGGGCCCAAAAAGGTTTATTTTTTGCTTAAGATTATTACTTTTAAATATTACTAAGAGGTCAAAAAATGTACAAAATATTAACTGTAAGTAGGAGAATATTGTAGTCCTTTTCACAGGCTTTTCAGAAAATACAATACTAAAATAATGACTAGTTCAAAATTTATTCCTTACAATTCCTTTCTGCTACGATGACCTATAGGATATTTTTGATCATAGAAGTAGTCCACCTTAACAGTCTGCCTTAAAAAGATGAGATTATTCAGCTTGTTAAGTCTGTATCTCTGTAAAAGGAAAACACCTTAACAAAGAATGGTTTGTTGCTGACCTGCAGCTGGTTATGGTATTTCAGCTGAAAGCCTATTTAAGTCCTTAATGGTAACATTTATTCCCTCTTCCTAAGAGGAGTATTTTACAAACAAAATTAATTAACCAACGAGGATGGCTAATTTTGTGCTATAGTTTAGGCTGCCAGTCTCCCAAAAGGGGTGTTGGCACTAATAATAATCATTATCTCAAAGTATCAAGAGGCTTTCTGACTCTGATGAGGTCTGCGCTGGGGCTCAAGTGGGGTGATGCATGTGGAGCACAGCAGAGCCGATAGCAGCTGGCAGAGGAGCAGAAGCCATTGCAGAGGACACTGGTACTAATAGTGGAAATTGCCTACAAGTAACCTCTGACTCAAATTAGCGGCATCTGAACCCTTGATACTTTACCCAATTCATCCATAGTTCCATTAAAAAGATGAGCGACACGCCTCCAGCCTGTGAGGCTTTTGTTAACCTTTCAGAGCCCATCCTTCCACACTGAGTGGATGTACACTCTTGCAGATCATTCAGATTGACCCAGCTTCGTAACCGTTCTGCTCTGCGCTCAGACCTTTTGCTCTAATTCTTTTACTGCTTCTGTCCTGTCTTGATGCAGCTAAGTGGAAGCCTGTAACAGTGACGTTTTAGAAGTACTGTAGTTACCTTTGTAGCAACGCGGCCTGTGTTTAAGAAATTAGTCAGGCATTTAGGAATGGCTAATTCTTCTTGTGAAGAATACAAGGCTTGTTTCTTCAAAGAGATTTCTCACTCAAGGGCCCAAGACACGGTTCAGTTTTACCTACTAAGTGCTCTTGCAGCAAGACTGAAAAAAAGTAAAAATAGGAGTTTAATGTCATTTTCTTTCCTTACTGACAATTTTTCTTGGGCTGTTTTGTGATGGCATTGTTATGATAGATAATATATTTATATGTCTGCTCTTTGAAGAACTAACATTTATCCCAGTGCTTAATGATAATAAAGAGAAACCCAACTGTTCAAGAGGTAGTAAAAGAAGCTTAATAGCATACCAGTTGATAAATAAATTGGAGTTCAATTATCATGGGTTTGGGAAATGGACATCAAGCAGGAGGCTGCTTCTATATTACGAAATAAATTCTTCCCATAAGTATCACATTTTTCATTGTCACTGTGGGTCTGCTCAATTCATGTATCCTAGTCTGTAATAGCAAGAAATCCACAATGTCACATAAAGTGACAGTTGATTTTTTCCCTGCTTTTGCAGAAAAAAAAAAAGTAGTTGCTGCAGAAGGAATAAGAAAAACAATGAAACAGGTAAGTCAAGTAAATACCAAATCTGTAAATAATAAGCCTTCATTCCTAGTATGATCCTGTTTTGAGTGAAAGTAAAAATTCTGGCCATAGACATTACATAACTACATTTACTTTATACAAGAATTATATAATTGAAGATCCTTTACCTTATGTAACACTTCTTTTAGCTTATTTTAACTGTAACTTGAAAGTCATTCTAGGAGCTCCTTAAGCTTTTTTTTTGTCAGTGTACTGCAAAGGAAAAATCAAGATGAAACTGCCCCTGCTCTATACTGTGCTTAAACCAATAGTGCCCCCTTGAGGAGGTTTTTCTTTAATAGACATAGGAGGAGACGGCTTGAGGATGACTGTTCAACTACAAGGTAAACTAAACAGTACTTATCTACAAATAAGGCCCCAGAAATTTGCACACATTTATGATACTTCTGCAGATTTTCTGTTAGGCTAATGTGGATGCAAAAGAGCCTTATTGCTTCCAATCCTCTCTGTAATTTTGGTTCTACCTAAAAATGCATAACTAAATTATTGTATCCAACTATATAACAAATTCTGGAATTTTGTATTGAGGATTATACTTGTAGGACCGGTAAAATAGACAAAGGTCTCAGATTAAATCCTCTGTGATCACAACATTTTGATAAAATGACATCACAGATCCCGTATGCCTTCTACTTCGGGCCTGCTAGTGCTGATGGGGCACTCATTTGACTCAGGGTACTTCTGTCTGCAGATCTCAAGTGTGCCTGCAGCTCAAAGTTCTGTCCAAACTGGAAATCAATAAACCAGTTAAAATACTAGCCGTGTAGCTATAGTCTGCTATGCTACTGGTTCTACTGGATTGAATGAATACTACCAGATTCATCTGCTGTGTGCGTTTACTGAGACACCCCAGAAGGTTTGTGGAGCCTCTGCTATTACAGCTAAATTTCTGCTGCTGTCAGAGCACACTCATTTAAACCTATCTCAGCACATCTACACCAGCTGTGATCACACTGCCAAATAACTATGGATACCATTAATGGAATATAGTAAGAGAACTGCTGGTTTTAAAATCAAGAATTGCTGCTGTTACAGGGTGTGCCCATGTCAGGGAATGAAACAAATTAATTGTACTGAGCTCAGTTACTAGTTATTGAAGTGATCTGCATCCAGATGATGCAAATCTTAGTTTGCAGCAGCTGGCAAGATATTACACATATGCTTCTGTTAGAAAGTAGTTATTTTATGGCATAATAAGTTAGTACCAACTTTCACATTGATGCCTCAGAGCTATACATCATTTTGCAAGTCCTCCAGGTGCTTACCTGCACAACTTGCCTTCCTACAACACCATGCAGTTTGCTTATGTGATCTAGTCTCACGGTCAGAGCTCCATCTGCCTTTGTTCTTACGGGGCTCAGGTTCGATTCGGAGTCTTACGCAAGAGACTGGCTGAGCCCTGACAAGGCAATATGCTGAAGCAGACCCTGATAACAAATCTTTCAGCCCTCTTATAGCCAGATGTGAGTTTTCCCTGCTTTAATTAATAAGGCACACAAAGTGGTGACTATAAAGGATTCTGCTTAGAGTCGGGCTTGCCCTGTATCTCCGGTCATCTGCTCCTAACCAATCAAAACATCATTCAGCCTGTCACAAACTATCATCTTATCTTTTTGAGCTCCCTGTCCTGACTTCTTAGTGTCAAACCTACTCACTCATGTATTCAGTGGTAAATGCACTTGCACAAAAAAAATATAGTCCTCACGATTAAATAGTATCTTTTGCTGAATGACTTTCTCATCTGCCATCCCATCCCTTCATGTTGGTTCAGCTTCAGTCTGCCACTCTGGAAGCACTTCGATTTCCCATCGATTATCCCCTTTGGCATTCTGGATTTACAAATGAAAATTTTACCACAGAAAGTGTTCACTGGGTATATAGCAAGAAGCTAAATGTTCTGTAAAGGTCAGTTTGAATCACTGCATCCTATTATAGATTAGTGTACAGCAAAGAACACCACATGAGGCCTTTTTGGAGGCCTTCTCCAAGTTAGAAGTATTGCATTTCATCTATACAAAAGCTTTCAAGACATATTTTTCTCATATAAAATTATTCTGGCACAAAAATGCATACAAACAGCAAGGAGCCAATAATATTAATACCAAACATGCTAAACTGTATTATTTCACTGAAAGCCATGTGTATTTCTGCAGGGAATGTAAAATTGAATTTTAAGTACAGGAAGTGCTCTATTACTGCTCTGGCACTATAATGCAGAGTTGCTTTGTTGTTTGCTCTAAAATAGTAAGCTAAGCCTGTCCAGCCAAGTAAAGTGTCAGGAAGGAATCTTCTGATCTGTAGCACCAAATGCATTTTGCTGGTCTCTTGACAGCTTTCCCAAACAAGCACTTTTTCTACTTTATCACACTGAACACATTACCAGTATTAAGACTCCCAGCAGAGTCCCAAATGCAATTTCTAAACTCCCCTCAACACTTGTCCTCCATCCAACTCTCCTCATGGCCTAACATCCTGCCAGGATTTCTGCAAGAGTGCAAAAGCATGGATTAGCTTCACCCCATGAGTCTCAAAGCCCTGCTTGCCAGCCCAGTATGGTAATATGCAAAACAGCAGGACACCGTAAAACCTTGCAGAGAGCCATCTACTACAGCCAATCATGGCAAACATCTTCACAACAGAAACTGGGCACTGAGGAACCTTGGGTGTGGCAGTATCCCAGTATTAGGAACCAATTAAGGAAACGTCATAAGCACATGTCATTCATTTGCCCTGTCCCCTCCCCAACAAACAAAACCCCCCAAACCAAACAATAAAACCACCCCCCCCCCCCAAAAAAAAAAAAACCAACAATCCCCAAAACCAAACAACAAACCCAAAGAGGGAAGGAATTAGAAGCCTAGTCTTACAAGGTCCTCAAAGCCTCTTCATACTGGGAATGGCAGTTTATCTCAATGACTGTTTAATCTGCCTTTCTGCCTACAGGTTATTGAAAAGAAAAGCGAGCAGCTGACCTCTGATCCCTCCAGCTGAGATGCAGGGTGGCTTTCAGTCTTTTACCCCTTGAGAAAGTAGAACTAGGACTAGAAAGAACAGGCAACAGCAAAAAGCTTCATGCACCAAGAACTTCACGCTGTCTGCCTCCCATCCTTAACACTAATTTGATATCACTAGGTTTTGTACCACTCATTTCATTTCCTGTCTTTGTTTTCTACAAAATCCGAATAGCCTGCTTGTTCACACCTTTGCAAAGAGTGTTTAGAAGTTTTCTACAGTTGCCATACTTAGGAAGTTTTATCAGGTTAAAAAAAGCGTCAGACAGACATACACTGGGTGAAATCAGCCCTATGCAATGACAGCATAGCTCCCAGCTTTGAGTTCTACCATGAGGTAATCCATGATATGGTCACAAAATGACCCACAAAGTTACACACCGCATCGGTTGATAATGAGCATTTATAAAAGCATAGTTTCCAAATTGTTTTTGGTTTGTTTTTTTTTAAATCATAACATTAAAGCACAAGTAAAAATCCTGTATCCTGAATACATAGTCCACAAATTTAAACGACTTAATAAATAACTCATGGTGCTGTCAGAAAAATCAACTATGAAGAGTTACACAAAGCTTAATGAAAACCATGCATGCACTGGAATTCAACACTCAGTCTGTCCTCCAAGTAGGAACACAAGCAGCCCTGCTTAGGCTACTATCATTTAGTCTGTTTATAAATTCTGAAAGGCTCCACTTTTCATCTCCCAGATCTGCTGTGTTGTGCCTTCCTGTTCTCGCACGTACTGCTCTGGCAGTTACCTTCAGGTATTCAGAGAAATACTGCTCAGCAGCTCCTAGCCACGTGCAACACAGCCTCATCTCTCCCCCTGCTCCAAAGGGAGCCTCTGGTATAAGCCTGATTAGGTGGCACCTTAGCAGACAAGAAAAAGGAAGTATTAGAGTAAAAGCAAAGCAGAAACACCACAGCAACACTATTATTCTTCACAGTGCTGTCTATGGTGGCAAATCTTTTCCCATGGTGCTTGTATCAGATAGTTCCCCTCACCTGCCTTTAGAGCTGGCGATGTTGGCTCACAAGGAAACCTTGCCAGATCAGGGTAACGGTGTAGCTTCTTCCTCCTTACAAATTGAGACTCCTAGCATTAAAAGTGGGAAAAAAAGTAGAAATAGGAACACCGGTTCCATCTATGTCTTAAGCAACTGGAGAGCCCCATAAGAGCCTTATTGACCAGTGTGCATCAAACTTGCAAGATTTTGGGAAGCCTGTTGCAACAGTGATGAGAGCTAATGTGGTGGTATGGTGAGTTAGTAATTTATAAGCTTTGCTCAGATCTCCAAAAAAGTCACCCTGACACGATTGTGTCACCCTAAACTTCCACATGGCTTCATCAGAACTGTGAGCTGCCACAGCTAAAGCATTAATCATAGGTACGGAATCTTTTCTACACCTGGAAGGGAGATAACGCACAGGGGCATATGTGATTTGCTAATCTAATTTGCGTAATTCTTCCAATATCTGATTATCTACAAGTTCTATACATCTGAAAGCTATCAAACAGGACAGTCTATGTTTTATACAAAACACTTCCATCTGTATCTCCACTGAAATATTTCTTTCTTGTCTATCCAATTAATTTTTGTTTCAGAAGTATAAAGCACAGTTTCTGTGAAGCATTTTAATGCATTCTCTTTTCTGTTTTTCCTGGCTTTTATAATCAACAATACAGTGTGATTAGCCAAAGTTCTTGGGGGCAACTGAAACATGTGGATAATAAAAATCAGAAATGCAAACTCTACTTAGGTTCTTCCAAAGAGCCCCCAGAACCAGCACTGTTGTCTGTGCACTGCTAAATGCCTTCTTGAAAGCCAAGCCCTGCAGTAAGACTAAATGACTTAAGCTCATGTCCCTAACCATTGCCTGTAAGATTCTTCCTTGCACAGCGCAGATGATGGAACTCCAAGGCTGGGCAGCCTTCAGATCTATTCTACTTTCACTCTCCATATATCCTCAGGTAACACTTCAGTAATCCTAGTAACCAGTAGCCTTTTTTTAAGGGAAGTTCTAAAAAGAAATTAAAGTGCATGTTCCCTAAAGCGTTAAAAACTGAAGGGAAAAATGAAACTAGCTGGTATGTAATAGAAGTCTTTCTGCTTAGCTTGCTTGACACTTGGCTGAAGATTTTAGAAATTCAAAAGAAGGATCTGGGACTTGCATAGAAAGTTTCATAACCTCAAAACAAGACAAGATCTTTCCCAAAAATCCATACACAAATTCTAAGGCTACTTTTTTTTTTTTCAAACTCTTATTATCAAGGACTTGCGGCAATCAGGTTCCCTGACCTTTTCCTACTCCTTCTCTGCAATAAGAAAAAATGCCCTAGCATCTGGCAATTTATTCTTGCAGTCTTTAGATGAGAACATGGAACAGAGTGAAAGTTAAATCAGCTTGGATCAATTCATCTTCTCTGAAGGCAATTACAAGCCTAAGTTTTCTAGTTAGGCAAAAATCAAAGCCACAGTCATGCTTCTGTCAACTTTGAAGCCGTTTAAATAGTACTGCATTGTCAATAATGTTAACAGCGCAGGCTCTGACCAAAGCTAAGGCTGTATTTGTTACTGAGTTAGTACAATAAAGTAAAATCAGTAGACAGTGCCGAGAATACCATGTATGCAGTTCAGTGAACAAAGGTTGCAGTAGACTTGTTTAGATTTTCACTTCAGATGCATCTAAAATACAGAGAGGAGCAGAAGTGGGTCTACTCCAGAGGAGTCGGGGCAATAACAACACAAGGAAGGACACAGACCTTACCAAGCAGGGTACAGTCCCACAGCAGCCAAGCAGGGCACGGTTGGTGATAGTAATAGGTGCCACAAACCCCGCAAAAAAGCCTCCGACAAGGCAGGACCACAAGCAAAACCAGGAAGCCCAGAGAAGACCTCAGGAGCAGCAAGAGACAGGGCTGAACACAATCCCACCCACAGCAGAGCTCAAACAACAGGGGCCAGCCCCTGAGCAAGCTCAAATGGGGCTCCCGGGCCAATGAACTGGGGCAGTGGAGGGAGGGGTGTGGGTGGGGGCTCAGGTGAGGCTGGAAAAGGCAATTAAGGTGCACCCAGGGCCCTGGCAATAGGGACAAATCAGCTGAAATCAGTTTTATCTCCTGTGAAATATATTTACCTCTACAAATTGTTTGACCAAACTTCTAAATACAAAATTAGAATGTATGCCACATATTTCCATGATGCTGGTTAACTAAAAGATACTAACACATCCTGGGGAAGTAATGTATGTAGGAACATCTTAGATTTTATCACCATAATACTCCATTAGTCAAATGAAGAATTTGGTTTCTGACTCCAAACAAACATTTTAGTCTGAAAAAATATGTTAAAATAGGTTTTGATATCTTATCTTCAGACTAATTCAGTTAGGGTTATGTATATACGTTTGCTATACAATAAACTAGATAGTTTGCTAATGTCAGAATTAGTTAATCATCAGAACTTGACAAAGTAAATTGCTAAGTTGTATTGAATCATCATACTGTGCTCTATCCAGAGACCTTCAATCTGGGTGCTGATCTTCCAATAGGATTTCCTCCCTGACGCGCGGATCAAACTTTACAACTCAGAGAGAATTCCCTGTATCACCCAAAACTGAGTCAAATACTCAGTTCTGGTGGAGAAACGATGCCATGAATAAATCTTATCAAGAAACATACAGTTGCTCTGTGAGCTCAAGATTCTTATTTTAATTTTTATTAAAAATGGCCAAATAGTTTGAATTCACTGGGATAGTATCATCCTGCTTCCACTAGATTCGGGATGGACCTGTGATTTTTCAGGGCTTGAATTCCCAGAGGCTACTCTTACTGTCTCTTTCTTCTGGCACTCTCCAACAGTTTTTTCTTCGGCCGAGAAAAGCAGATTCTCTGTCTCAGTCAAATTTTTGCCAAAAGAAACAGCACCTTGTGAGAAAAACCATACTATTTTAAACTTAGGGTTTTTCTTTTTAAAAAAAAAAATCACAGTATGTATGCTCAGGATTTTTGTTCAAATTTAAAGGGAAAATGGCAAAACTCCAGTCACAGCTATCTTCAGAGCGTTTGACTGTAACCCATTACACAATAATCAATCCTAATCTAATTATACTGATTATATGAAATTGCTGGTGAGACTGAGATACAGTATTATCTCATACTTACACTGCTATTTTACAGCAGCTGTAAGCGTGGAGTGAAATACTACTAATAAATGTCAGAAATTCCTTTAAGTCCACTGGATACCTTGCTGCACACCACAAACATGCTTCTTCTGCTTGTGTAATACCAATGCTCAGACGAGGCCGTGAGCCTTGTTTTATCAGCAACAGCTACAACACTTCGTGGCATCAGAAATGATGTGCTGACAGCCTTCCTGGCTACAGCAGGACAGTGGAAGACACTTCTAACTCTAGAATGGCAGAGAAACTCTTCCACGTGTAGTCTAATTAATGGTCATTTGTTTAATTAGTGTCTTCTATTTAGATTAAACTAGGTAAAACAAAGTTTTATCTGCTTTAGGATAGAGTTTCTTATCAGGTTCTTCTCTTCTTATGGGAAATCCTATCTTAGTGGTAACAAGCTATTCCAAAGCTGTAGGAAAATGGTTTTCAGGATTTAGTCCAGGGGCTTTGAACAGCCACATCTCAGATCTTTTGTGTAACTGCGAGGCTATTGACTGTATTTGTCTGAGTTTTTCCTGCTGGACCTGTCTTAAGTTGTAGAAACAAGTATCAGCTGTATGTGAGGACCAGACTCACCCTTATTGATGCCATTTCATACTACACAGTTAGAGCTTCCCGTCCTACCCTTCCTAGTTCAATGAAACTGTCTACTTCAGAATGAAGGAGACAAGGCTTTTCCTTTTTTTTTTTTTTTTTTACTTGCTCATGGCTGCAGAAGTCTGTGTCAGAAGAGATTAGAATAACAAAGCTCAGAGGCTTCAAATCAAACCTTAGAATTCACCTTGCCCTAGTTTGTCTTCCCTCAATAACAATCAACTGAAATTGGACAGAAAAATCTAAATCATTACAAGGCTTTTTAGAATTCAGGATGTGCAGACACCACAGAAAAAAATAATGGTAAAAGCACTACAGCAATTACTGCAATACTACTAAAATATTTAATCAATGTGTGGAGAAAATTCCTATGAAAAGTATACATGTATATATGTGAATAAATCCCACTTTTGGTAAATGAAGAACAAAATTTGCTTTGGAAAAAGATCAAAGGTATGGATAGACTTCTGGATAAATGTGTGACTAAAATGAGCATGGTTTATAGTTTGTGGCAAGTATATAAATGAAAAAAACTAAAAGAGGGAAGAAATACATAATCGTGTACTTTTTAGTATCTCTTCTTTCCAGAAATCATAAGGTGAAAGCATTAGATGTTGGACACTTTAAATGCTTCTAAGATTAGCTAATTTAGCTAAAAAAGCATTATTATATTTATATTAAAAGCTTAAAATATGAATAATAATAGCTCTTAAAAATAGAGTTACGGAGGTTGGAGTCAGCAGGGTCAAGTAGTTTCCCAGTAATAAATCAGTCTTCTCATTTTTAATAAAAGTATTCAGTTGTCATTTCCGACATTTTTATTTGAGAAGACAGTTGAAAAATATGACAGGATAAAAGAGAGCAGGGACTGTGTTTAAGAATATTTCTGTTAATTACTTATCTTGAAATTATGCACTGATTTAGTAGGGAGTAAGTAAGTAAGTAAGGAGCCAAGATGCTCCTCCAAACCCCATGCTACTAATGGTGGAAACCAGTTTTGGTTCCCCCTTCAGCATCCCAACAACGGGAAGGTGTGGATAAGGGAGCACCAAAGGAGAACTTGTACCTCTAACATGGCTCTGCCCCGGGGCAAAAAGGAAGGCTTTGCTGGACAGTGACATTCCTGAATCTGTTTGGGACCCGCCCTGCTCTTGGCAGAGCAGAGCCAGGAATGGCATCTCACGCAGGATGAATTCTAGAGAAACAGCCTTATATTTGTATAAAACATTCAAGTCACCAGAGAAAAGACAAGCTTTACAAAATGAAAGAAAATTCCCTAAATAGGAGAATCTTTAGAAGTTCCTGCAGTTTAATAACCCTAAGGAGAGGAAAATTAAGATAACTCATGACTCCTTATTTATTTTAAGCACTTCTTCAATGTATTTACATTCCTTAGAACCACTTTCACTGACTAAAGTACAATGAAGTCACTGAAGTATACCACATTGGACAAAAAACCTCATCAGTAAGTAATTGCAAATAAAACCAGACTGATGAGTATTTAAACTTTTGACCTTTTATGCAAAAGTCACATTTAACTCTGCCTATTAGACTGAAGAATATTACTGGGGAAAAAATGAGAATATTCATGTGTTAAATTAGGTGCCAGAAGCACACTGTGTTGTACAAACTTACTGATACTGGCAAACAGCTTAATTAAACATTTTATGTAAGGACTGCTGAGTACAAAGCACTTTCCTAAGTGCATGTTAGATTGTACACATAAAACCCCCCACACTTGCCAGAACGTACTCAATTTCTTCCTGATGAGAAATAAAGAATAAAAATTCAAACTTCCATTTTTACATATGCTATTGTGTAGAAAAAAAAAAAAGAGAGAGAGAATGAAAAATACATGCAAGGAATTACCAGGAATATGTATGTTGACATTCATGTGAGACCTATGTATGATAAACAGGATACAGAGCTTTAGACCTGACCATAATGTTTGTCCTGGGAATCAAAATACATGTGAGAAGACAGCATTTGGTAGATGTTTTTTTCTGCTGTTTTAGATGAATACAGATTCTTTTGGAAGAGCAGTCTTGCTGCCATAAAGCAGGCTCCCATGGTTTCTTTTTTTCTCATAGTCAATATTTTGCAGCTGGATAGTCAGGAAGCAAATCTTGACTGAGTTCCCAGACAGAAGAAATGTGCTACTCTTAAATCGTCCGGCTACTTTTCTCTGGAGGGGTCAGACAGAAGATGAAGAGAAAGTGCACGCACATAAGCACATCAATGTGAGCAAGCAAGCTTGTAGTCATAAAGCTTAAAATTACAAACGAATACTCGAGGGAGCTACTCCGCTGACGTCAGGAACTCTGCCCATTTTCCCGTTACATACTCGTAGGAATAAACCCTCTGGCCTGCAATTTGCAGAACTGTTCCTGTTTTGCTGGAGTAAACCCAACAGCTGAAAAATTTATGAACCGCAACAATTTAGAGGCCTTAACAAGTCATACTTTGAGCTTGAAACCTATTTACATTTTTTTGAAGTTAATCGGGAGAACATCACAGTATTTTTATGTATTTTAAATACAGCGTATGACGTACCTTTTTCCCCCACAATGTTACACAATAGTTACACACAAATATACAATTACACTGTATTCTCATTGCCTTTCCATTACATTTAATAACCCCGTATTTGTGGGTCTATTAGGAAAAACTGAATACAGGGAAGGTTACGGAATATCTTTTATTAGGAGTTTTGAAGAACAAAGTAGATAAAAATATGTCAAGGACAGTCTAAGTATACCTGTGTCCTGGTTTTGGCTGGGATGGAGCGAATGTTCCTCCCAGCAGCTGAAGCGTTTTGCATTTCCGATGTGAAGAACGTTGATAAACACACTGATGAGTTGTTGCAAAAGAGACCAAGGACGCTGTCCAGCTTTCCAGGTCTCGCTAACGTGCAGGTGCAGGAAGCTGGGAGAGATACAGCCGGAACAGTTGACCCGAACCGGCCAAAGAGTATTCCATGCCATGAACGTCGTACTCGGTATGTAAGTGGGGGTGGACAAGGAGCATCTCTCTCTTGCTTCTTTGCTTGCTGCTCGGTTTCGTTTCCATGATCACTGCCCGGGACAGGCTATATCGGTCATTGGGACATCGGGGGGTGAGAAATCGTGCACTGTTCATTTTGTACATTTCAGTATCCATATAGTTTGTTATTACCGGCATTTTCCTGTGCTATTCTAGTAAACTGTCTTCATCTCTACCCGTGAGTTTTCCTTCCTTCCCAGTTCTCTCCCCTATCCCACTGGGGAGGGAGAGGGGAAGGGAGAACGAGCGACTGGGTGGTAACATGGGCTAAAACACAACACTTAGCTACACGGGAAAAGCGGAGACCGCTACAGCTTTTCAGGGTCCACTCTCGCCCTACAAATCCATGGTTTCCATGAAGAAAAAGGCCTTTGCACCACAGTTTTCCAGGCAATAGCTTGAGATCAGGGTTCTCTCTGAGAATTTATAAAATAAGACTGGAATTTCCTTTCAGAGATATAATTATTCCCTAAAAGTATCCCTCCCAAACAAAAAAAAAAATTATAAAAACAGCTTGGAGAAGCTGTATTAGGTTTACTAAGGTGAAAATATTTAGAGTTGTTACAGTTATAAGACTATTTATTAGATATTACAAATTAGGTGGACGGGAGAATTAAACACAAGAGTAATATTAAGACTGTTTATTGTAACTCTGAATCTAGGTATCGTGCCTTTGCCAATATCCTCAAAATTGCTCAAACATCAACAAAATTATCCACATGGAAAAGACTAAAAGGAAGAAATTACAGGTGATGTAAAAAATAGCTTTGCTTTGCCAACAGCTAAAAAACTTATCTGCCTCAGCTTTTGCCTCTTTTTTATTTTATTTTTGCAAATGCATTAGTTTTTACTATCTGCAATAAACTAAAAGTTAGGTGCATGGGTATAATCTAGCTATTAGTGCCAGAATTATTTCATGAAAGAGAGGCTGAGGAAAAGATTCTTTGGGCTTTGTGATTTGCTGCATTATGCCTGTGAGTGGAACGCACCGGAGGTGAAGAGAATTGGGTGCTGACAAAAAGAATTCAGCGCTATGCAGGGACTGGAAAGGTTTGACAGAATTTCCTTGTCAGTATATTTATAAAGCAATGAACCAAGAGTATGTCAAAATGTCTGACACACTGGCTCGTACAGAGAAGCAGAAAATTAAGCAAAAGTAGGTCTTTTGTGAGACAGAGACAAAAGAGCATTTCCTGCTCTTATCTTTTGTGTTATTAACAACTGAAACACTAACTCAAGTGTTCCCCTGACATCTAGGAACAGAATATAATAATACTGGGCAGTTTCATGTGAGGTGACAAAGTGGTTTTGATTGCAGTGGACGGAATTCCCTCCTATTCGTTACTCTGGCGATTTTTCTTGTAAGAAGGTTGCCATGCTTTACATTTTATGCAACAAATAAAAAGCGAAAAATAAGATTAGCCATGCTGAGAGAATAAGCAGATTTTTCTCGTCTCAGCTGGCCTCAGTAGCGATAAGCGTATTGCTAGCAGGGGCAAGGAAAACTCCGCGTACCCCACCCCTCAGGAAGCTGGGGTACCGGTAACCGGAGCGCCGGGCGCAGCGGCGACCGCGGAACCCCGCCGCGACCGGTACCTCCGGACCCTCCGGCGGGCGGCGGCCCACGTCAGGCGCGCGCGGCCCGCCCCGTGACGCCGGTTGCCATAGCGACGGGCGGGCCTTCCAACCTCCGCCGTTCCCCCCTCCCACCACGGGCCCGGCCATGGCGGCGGAGGAGGAGGAGGGCGACGTGGAGTGGGTGGTGGACACGATCGCCGGGTTCCTGCGGGGACCCGCCTGGTCCGTTCCCATCCTGGAGTTCATGGAGCAGAAGTGCGAGGGTGAGCGGGGACGGGAGCGGGGCTGCGGGGGGCCGGGAGGCCGCCGGGCCCAGCTCCGGCCCCGTTCGGGGCCGCCTTCGCGGCGGTCCCTGCTGCGGGCTCGGCATCGCCTTGGTCCGCGCCGTTTCTGGGGAGGGGGTGCCTCGCCCGCGGGCAGTCGGGCTCCCCTGAGCCAGCGATTTTTTCCAGAGGTGGGAATTTGTGTTCGTTATCTCGTACCGGGGATTATGGCATGAGCTTATAGGGTGACACCCAAGTGAGTTCTTCGCTGGGCTGCGCGTAATACCCTGACAAGGCTAGAAAGCAGTCGGAGGCCTTTAATGCTTTTCCATAGCTAGATGTTTTTCCTTAGGAAACTGGAGAGTACAGCTAAAATCGCTGTCTGACCAGTGGGATGGACGAGTAGGAGGCCTGAAGTGAAATTCCTGGAATTTTGTGAACGTTGCCAGCTAAGCAACGAGAAACCGTAAGAGCGGACCTCTCAAAAAATGATAGTCAGCACTAAAATGTCAGTGGTTATCAGTTACGTTCTGCAGGTGGTCCTGTGCATGAGTTTAGCTCGGAAGCAACTCTAGTTAAACTTCCTTTCCTTCCTCAAGAAGGAACTGAGGGAATTACGGAATAATTTAGGGAACAGCCTGGGTAAACGGGAGGTGTAGGCGGTGAGAGGGGGGACTGGGTTAGACCTGTACCTCGTGTAAAGGTGCCTGAAGAAACCTGTATGGGTGTACGTATGTACACCCTGAGGAAGGGTGGAAATCGGATTTATGCAGCAGAGATTTAGCTAAATTACTTCTGCAACTTATCGAACGAATTCTCTGCTGCCAAAGAACACCTGGATCCTTATGGTAGCAAAATAATTATAGTCTGGGCAAATCTGAAAGCATTGCTTAAGTCCTTTAGAAAAAAAAAAAAGGAAGCCTTCTTTTGTGATTATTGGGGAAAAAAAAAGCATGTCTGAGAATACGATGGCATGGCCCACGATCCTACCCAGCCTGCAGACGTTCACACATGAGAACTATTAAAGCATTTTGCCATAGACTAATTTAGGACAAATTTCTATGACTACTGTGAATAAAATCTGTTCCTTTAGTATCACCTGACAGGATGTGGGATTCTTTAATAATTTTAACTTCAAAATACTGAAGTCGTGAAACTAAGGCATCCAAACACACTTTATTCTAGGGATTTCCTAAAGTCAAGCTCAAAGTAGTATAGTTTTACTATTAAAGTGTTCTGCCTGCTTGCGCTTCCTCTGTCCTGCCGTGGGCTCCCGAACAGCTTCGGTAATGGTTGGCTGCAGCGGGGCCGGCCATATCTTTTGTTGTGGAGTCATTCTCGTTAGGTCCATTAAGAATTCTATTTTGTATTACAGGAAACAGTTGCACCCCTGATTCAGATCACAGCTTCTAAACATGTTGTTTCTTAGTTATTCTGAATTGTTTCTACCCTTCCCAGGCTTTGCATGAGGCAAGATCACGGTGAATTCGTACACCTTTCCCTAGTATGCGGGAGAATGAGACAGGCAAAGCTGCTAGGCTCTGGGAAGCAACAGAGAAATCTAGACTAGAAGTTTTCTCTTGGGAAGTCTGCCTAAACTTGAGGTCAGTCAAGCATTTTATCATGCGAAGAGTCTAGGTTTAGGAATCGGGGAATTGATTATCCCTCTCTGGAGCAATGATCTCTCTTTAGCAGGTTGAGGGGAATTTACTGGCAGTAAGAAGATTTATTGAACCTCTGTAAATTTCCACGTAGTGTGAGGCAGGCTTATATAATGATCACTTCCTGCCAGTTCATTTCTACAGAAGAAATTAGAGGAAGAAAGTAGAGAAATCACTTGCTGTAAGTGATCTTCCCAGGTACCGCTTGTGCTAACAGAGTGCTGTTGGACAGCTCTCAGAAGCTATTGAGGAAAAGAGAAAAGGCTAAAGATGTGTTGCTGCAATGCTAGGGTTGCTAAGAAGCACAGTTAAAGAAATTTGAAGTTTTAGTTGCAGATATCTGTGCTTTTCCTTGCTGGAAATGTACTGTGCTGATTCCACTGCTGGGTTGTTTTGTTCTTTTTTTTTTTTTTTCACTGAGATATTTTGTCAGGACAGAATTTTTTCGTTCTCAAAACATTTAGCCTTTGGGCTGAAAAGGCAATAGCAACACTTTGATTAACTGGCAGTAATTTGTGATTCCTCAAAAATAGAATTTCAATTTTGGTAATTGGTATATAAAGGAATTTATTTTGGAACTGTAGTTACTTAGGCCAAGTCCTTGCACTTCAACTTATAAACAACCCGAATGGTTTTCTAACTGTGGATAATTGTTTGCTTTCTCTCATTCCCTCTTTCTGGGGACTTGATTAATTTGTCATGGCTTGATTAATTTCCTTTTATGTGGCTGTGAAACTGAAGTGAAATCCACGGGTATGTATTTAAGGTGAGAAGGCTTTTCGGTTTTATTCAGGTGTTGCAAGGTATTAATTGAAACTTCATTTAGACGTAGATAACTTGATAAATAGTTCTGCCACCAGAAGATAAAGACAAGGTATGAAAGGAATGAACGGATACTGTTGCCGGTGACTCCATTCCCTCCCAGCACAGAGCTGCCTCACCAGTCAGTGAGGAGTGGGGGAGAAAGGGAAGAGGTCCCTCAGGTTTGCTTACCGGCTCTTGCCTGCAAGAGTCAGTGGCTCAGTCTAGCACGGAGAGCTCAAACTTTACTTAACTCTCATCCCGTTTGAGGGGTCCTAGCAAAGATTTCAGTTTTAACAGGAAAATTATGAATTATCTCCCAGGATATCTGGGTTCCCTGGCGTACTTGATACGGTAGTTCTTCAGATCTTTGTTCCTGTTGGACAACCAAAGACTCTGTGCCAAAATCTTAAGGCAAATAATGACTACATGATTTAGGAGCACTGACTCAAGAAAATCCAAGGTCTCCGTTCAAAGTACTCCTTAAAGCCACTTAACTCAGAGGAGATGCTGACTGCAGCTTGCTTTACTTGGCACATAACTTCATCCTCTTTTTGTGCAGAGCCTGAGAACACAGCAGTTTGTGCAGGCTTTCCGCTCGGCTTTCTGCGTTGTCCTGCAGCTTTGGAAGGAGGAGGAGGACTTGGAAGCATCCCCTTGGCGGTGTGAGGCTAGCTGTTGGCATGGCCACTGGCTGAGGAGTGACATCCCGGTGTCACCTCTCCTTTGGGTGCCCAGGGGGGGAAAGAACAGCAGGAGGCAGAAGGGAACAGAGAAACAAAGACAAAGGTTGGGGCCTGCAAGAGCTGTAAGGGACAGTTCGGGAGGGGAGGAGATGCAGGAGACAATAGAGGCAGTTAGGTGTCTTCACCCCGTTGGGTTTGGTTATATGCTGGTTGCCATAGGAGTTGATTTTTTTTTTACAGTAAGTTTTAAAGTTCTTTTTCTACCATTTGAATTTATTCCTAGATATTTATAAAGCTCTTCCTTTTTTTTTTTTTTAATCCTTTAATTTAAAAGCATCAGAGATGTCCTATATGTGTGTGTGTGTGTATATATCATACTAAATCATAGTAATTCACCAGTTCCTTAAGCAGAATTCCCATTCTTCAAGTGACTTCAAAGCATGCACGTGGGAAGTGACTCGTCCAACATACAGTGGCTAATCTTCAAGGGGATTGAGGCAGTCTTATTTCTAAGCCTCTGCTTTAATTGCTAGGTTTTACACTACCTCTGTTCACTGTTGACATTTTTGATTTCTCTTATTTTCTGCTTTTTTCCATCTATTCTGCAGTATAGAGATCGTTAGCTTGGCGTTTCCAGTCAAGAGTTCTTAGTACAAACACATGAAGATTATTAAAATGGCCTATACTGTACAGATGCCCATTTTGTCTAAATCAGGATAGGTGTAATTAAAAAATAACTTACTTACACCAGGCTTCCTTCTTTGGGGTTATCTGGTTTTATGCAGGCAGGGTCTCATTTTCCTAAATCACCTTGGCTTCTCACTAAATGAATGGCGTTTAAAAAAACCCAGTTCAAGTAATTAATTCATCTTCCATGTAAATGTGTGGAGAGAGAGAGAAAATTCCTGCTTTACGCATGTCACCTGCCAGCTTAGAACAACCTTATGCAAGTTCACATGGTGGTTCTTATGTTAAGGCTTACTTTTTAGTGTACGTATCTGCTGAATCCTCACCTTGCTTAGAAATCTGCTTCTGTTATGAAGATATGTTTGCCTGGTATTAAATTGTGAAATTTATTTACATTAAATTACCAAAAGTACATGCTTAGCCTGAAAGTGTGGAAAAACACATTCTTATTATTATCATGAATCATGGCCTATATTTTGTATGATTAAATATATTACCTTGTGAAGGTTAGTCTTTCTCTTTAAGGCATAAGTTAGTTTGTGGTGTGTATTTAACGTACTAGTCCTTAAACACTAACTCAAAAATGGGGGGGGGGGGGGGGGTT
>WHYT01017445.1:772591-783348 GCA_009806455.1 Tetrax tetrax | reverse complement strand
GAAGAAAGCAAGTTGTCTTATACAGAAATTTATCAGGAGTACCAAGCTCTGGTGAGCTTTGTTCACTATTTGTGGTAGACTTCCAAAAACTATAATTTAAAATGTTAAAGTAGCACTTAGATTAACTTCCAATTGTTTTATCTTTGTCATTTATGTGTTATTTAGAAATCGTTTGAGTCGTAGTCATCATATACATTTTTATGCTTAAACGCCAGATATGTAGGAAAGAAACTTTAACTCACAGTCATATCTCTTATGCTGTGTTACATAGTTTTCATTACTGTACTTAGAAGCTTGATAATTTTCATGTTTTCTGTCAAGTAAATAGCACAATATCTGAGAAAACCTATAACTTGTATTTTTTTCACTGATAAGCCAGTAAATCTTTTGAGTTGACTTTCAACTATGAGAAAAAAAATAATGGAGATTTTTGGGGCATGCTTAAAATACCTATAAAGCAATACATGCAGATTTCTAAAATGTTTTTTTTTTTTTGTAACCAGGCTTGGTAATACTTGCTATTAAAAAATACTTGATATTAAAAAGCATCAGTCGAATAAATACAGACCAACATTCATTTTTGCTCTGACCCTGAAGGGTTTCAGGCGCACAGACTGAAGCCTTTTACCTACAGGGCAAAAACCGATGAGGAATAGTAGCTAGGAGTCTGGGGAAAAAGCAGAGAAGTGAGATTCAGTAGTAATCACATTTAGCAGTGAAAATGCTTATTTGGAAGAGTCCATGAAAGTAAGTAAAGCCTGACATATCAGCAAAATCAGTTATACTATTGCAATGACTTTCCTTTGAGTTTAAAAAATACAGTGTCAGCAGAAAAGAATATAAAATTATGGAAAAAAAATATGATTCTTAGGGGAAAAACCTCTTAGAAAGTAAGGCTTATGCTTTCTTACAGGTTGAAAAATTGTTAGAAGACTATCTCAAAGAAGTTGGAATTAATGAAGAGAAATTTCAAGAAGCTTTTTCATCTCCTCTTGCAAAGACACACACTTCACAGGTAAATGTTCCTTTGTTTAGGAATATGCAGATTTAATTTCTAGCTTTATATTTTCACTAATACAGCCCAGTGGAGATTAAAGTTCAAAAAGTTTTCTTGTTAAAAGTGTAATTTTCTAAAACATAACGTGTTTGTTTCCGTTATGAAGTTTGACCATAAAAATGTGAATCTTGAAAATAATGACAGATATTTGCGTGGTGTCAGACCTTTTTGAGATTCGTCTTCTATGCTTCGTATTTTCTAAAACAAATTTCAAAGCTTATTGTGTTTCTGCCACCTTTATTTGTGTATTTGTCAGCTTTATGTTAGTCTTCAGTCTGTTTACAGTAGCAGACAGATTAAAACAGTAGACATGTTCTATAAAATAAAAGATGTTTTCCTCCAATTTTTATTATAAAGCAGTAAAATCTGTAAGACAGACGTTGGCCTTAAGAAGACAGGGCAGCATGAGGCAGCCCTTCGCCTGCTCAAAGGTATCTTTCAGAATTGTCTCAGGTATCTTGGGCAGAGGAGCGGGAGCTTCCGCTGCCAGGGTAAATTGGGTTTGTTGACTTATCTCCTCCTAGATGTGTACAAGCTTCTTCAGAGCGCACATCCTCACTCAGGCTTACAGATTTGTTCAGGAAGTCAAATGGATTGCTGTTGTAAAGTTATAGTGGAAAACCCTCTGGGTTTTGTGATAACATTATTGTAGGCATGATGATCTAAGGACATAATCCCTCAAATTCTTCTCCTGACTATTAGCTCAACTTGTATGGCTGGATAAAGTAGACAGATAGAAGAATTAATTACTAAAAACATGCTCCAAACAATTTAAATCTTAATGTAATTTCAAGCAGGCTGAGCTGGTTATGATTTCTCTAGGGTTTTGACTTTGTGCATATCTTCCCCCCACAGGCCATTTTGCAAACAGTGTTGGCAGCAGAAGATTTTAGACTGTTTAAAAAAATGATGGTACAGAAAAATATCGAAATGCAATTGCAAGCTATTACGATCATTAAAGAAAGAAATGGTAAGAAGTCATAAATGTGGGGCTTCACTTCTCTTCATCTTTTTAGTGTTCTTTTGATGCCTATGTAATCCGTTCATAAATGAGTGGAGAATACTGGTTCAGTTCAAGTTAATGGAAAACATTCAGGTTTTTTTCAGAAAGCAAAAGTTACAGCCTTTCATCACTCCAATACATACATGTTTTAAAAGAAGAGAAAATAACTTATACTCACCACTGCTGCTCCGTTGATGTTTCTGAAAGGATTTTCTTCTACCCACTGCTTTCTTCCACGTGTTTAGTTTTACCATTTTGTTTTGTCTTCTTACTACATGCACGGTTTTTCAGATAATAATTCTTAAATTTCAAGTGTCACGTAACAGCTACATTTGAAAGTGGTTCAGTTAGCCATGGCTGAATTGCAGTCTGTAGGAAATGCCAGATAATGGTCAGTGCTGAGTATGGCTTATGCTTTACCCTTAGATGTCAAATAAAATATTTCATATTTCAGAAACTTTTGCCTTTTTTGCTAGTAGCAACTTGATGCCCACGATCTAGAATCTTTTTGAAAACAGCTACAGAGAGGAAGAGTTAGTGAAGAAGGATGCCAAATGGAGTACAAAATCATTTTCTTTAGAGTAACACAAACTTTGCCATGTTGTTTTATAGGTGTGTTGCCCGAGTGTTTGACAGAGGGTTCTGATGTATTCAGTGAAATTGAACAAGAAGAAATGAAAATACTGAGGGAGGTTCTAAGGTAAAAAATGAATCAGTCCTACTTCAATCATTATTTAAAAATAAAAAATAAAAGTACGAAGGGCCTAACTCTTCCAGCCTTTTCCAGGAAACTGCCTTCATCTTCCAGATGACATGAATGTTCCTAAGAGAAAACGAATGGTGCCAGACAGTGGGTGCGATCAGGAATGTTTAAAGACAGAGAGATAACTGCTCTGCCATGATGAACTATCATTGGACATTAAAGTCCTGGAAAGGCAAATTCTGCTTTTGCAGTAGGCTTTATTCCTTTGTACAGCTTCCTTCTTAATTGCGTTCAGTGAGCATTGCTGTGATCTAAGAAGGATATGAGCACTGATACAACTTCTATAGATTCTCCTCCACTCCCAGTTCACACATGTATAAACATACCGTACTTTAACCTTGATCGGGACCAAGCTACGCAGTCACTCGCTCACTCCCCTCACCCTCCAGTGGGACAGCGAGGAGAACTGGTAAAGAAAAGAAGGCAAAACTCGTGGGTTGAGATTTAAATAAAAAAAAAATAAGAGAATAACAGAAGTAAACAAAACAGAGATGGAAAACAACAAACAAAACTATTAACAGAAAATCCTGAAGCAGGTAATTTACAGTCCAACAGCTCACAGCAGATCCCGATCCCCGGCTTCCTCCTGAGTAGCAGGAGAGTCCCCTCAGCACCCTCCTCACTCACACACCCAGCGTGATGTCCCATGGGATGGAACAGCCCTTGGGCCAATTTGGGTAAATTTACCCCCAGCCACAGGGCCACCAGCTCCAGTTCCTCTCCCAGCTCAGGTGAACACGAGCTCTATCCCAGCCAGAACCAGGACAAAACATAATCTTAAACAACTAACAGCAGATTAATCCATTCATAATTTAGATTCAGTTATGCTATTTTCCCCCTGTATTCTGGAAATACTTTCCTCTCTGTCTTTAAACCAGCAAATGAAACAAGGGATAGATAAGCCCTGGAAATTCTTACACAATTGTTTTGCATAGGGGAAGACAGACTAAGGATGGTGGGCTCTGTGTGTTCATCATAAATATTTCTATTAGGAGTGCGTTTTCATTTACATCATGGAAGTATTTTGGACTCTAGCAAATTCACATTATCTTGTCGTTTTGATAGCCCTCAGATATTTAAGCAGTGAAAAATTTACCTAAAAGTCAAGGGATACTAAAGAAGTCTCGGGTATTTACTTTTACTTTGTGTAACAGGAAATCGAAGGAAGAATATGAAATGGAGCAAGAAAGGAAAAAGGCTGAAGCAGTGAGTATCTTACCTTTCCAGATGAGTTACACCGACGATTGAGCAGTACTCTGATATTCCTGTCCTGGGTGTCGACTCTGTCACTTTCAGGCAACGTGCAGCATCCTAAGCACATGAAAGGCCCGTCAGGAAGGCGTTACTGACACTTCTTTTTGAAAGGTCTGGTCTGTTCTTTACGTTTTCCTTCGTGGTATGTACATATACATAATACCACTCGCCACCAGTCGATGGGTGGAGCTCATGCGATAAGCGCGTTCCCTCTTCAGTATCTGAATTCTCAGATCCTGGCCGTGGATGTCAGCCTTTCAGATCCAGAGAACATCTGAATTCCCAATAGTGTCAAGATCAAAGAGACTTCAAAATATAAGCTGCTTAGAGATTGCAGCATTCATAATCCTTCAGGAATTTTAAGGATCACTTTGTAGACGGTATAGTTACTCATTAAGTCTGCACAATACTGCCAGAACCTAATCACCAGGAACCAGAAAGCCTCTCCAAGTTAGACCAGCACTTGGTCTCCATCAGAGTAAACCGTGCAGAAAGGTAACTGAACGTAAACAGGGACGGGCTAGATCGGCATCCGTTCAGCCACTGAGAGGTAAATGGAAAGGGAAATAAACTGCAGCGGAAACACGGCATTAAACCTCCCCTTCGCTGGGAAAACATACAAATAGCTGGAATTGTAGGCTGTTTCAAAAGGGCGCTGTTCTTTGCTGTCCTTAGCAAATTGAGCATACAGAGTTTGAAAAGAGAAAGCACCGCTTCTTCAGCCTGAACTGGCGCAGGAGGCTGCCGGGGAGCAAATACAGCTGCCACGAGAGGGCGAGACCTCATTTCCTCATCTCCGCTCCTGAATTCCAACCCGGGACAGGTGCAGGCCGTAGCTGTGCTACTGAATGCAGATCCTAAACCGTGGGGATATTCTGCCAAATGAAACCTCTCCCTGTGTCTGACGCTGCAGAAAAGTGGGGGCAAAACTCTTCCCATATTACAGTGGTAGATTTCAGGAAATTAGTCACCCGTTCTACTGGATTTCTTACAAAACAAAAGTGAAACTCAAGCTTTGGCTCATTTTGAGAATTCGAGCTGTATTTAGAGGCAGGCTTATCCAAATCCTTACGCACCAGCCAAGAACATCAATATCCTTAAATAAGGATATAAACAAGCCAGATCACAGAGGGCCCAGAGAAGGTGATCGTTACTGCTCAATAATAAGTTTTTGTTAGAGAATGTTTTAATACAAAATAATTTTTTGGTGTATGTTAGAGGGTTCTGACATGAAGCAGGTGGTTGATGAGCAGCGTAGACACTTTCTGGGCAGATCCCAGGTGGCTTTACCATTTTCAGAAGTGGGTTGCGTTGTCAAGATTTCCCAGGCAAATGTGGAAGTGAAACAGTAGCGCCAGAGATTATCCAGACCTGTTGTTTCCATTCAGCTTTCTCCATTTCTGTGGTAATTTTGGTATACGCTCCTGGTTCTCTTACTGGATCGTATTTTTCTGGTGGACAGAGGTCTGCTTAAAAGTCACAGGCAAAGCGTGGCAAAAATACCCCTGCTATTACCTATTTGTAGCTGGGAAACAAAATACCAATTTACCTAATATTCTAAATTTTGGTTGTTGATTAGGGAACGTTTTGAAGTAAAATATAAAATGCTGATTTATGACTGTACTGTAAACAACACAATTTTAACTGAGAGTCTGTTGGGAGCTTTCTTTGTGGTGACAGTTTAATGTCTGAAGTACGGTGCCAGGAAATGTAACGCTTGGGTTTGTTGGTTTGTTTGTTTGTTAATTTAAGGCACAGGATAAACTTAAATCACCAGATGTTACCTGCGGTTTCCCAGGAGGAGATTCGAGAGAAGCTGTGGAAGTGAAGGAACGCGCTAAGGGAACTGGGGCTTCCGAGGAAACTCCAAAACCTTCCTTAGGTAATTGTATGGGACAGCGCGGTGCCGAGCGTGCAGGGGACGCTATGACGCGATGGTTGTTTACTGGGAGTACGACCAAGCCAGTGCTTTTACGGGGAGAGGGAAAAAAGGAATCACTGGTTGTGACGGAAGTGCTCTTGGTATGTTGGTGCTGTTCAGGAAAGCAGGAAAACTCTTAGGTGATGAGAAGTGTACATGTGTGTTTACACGCACACACAGAGATTGATTTTTTATGTATTTCTATTCTTTCTAATTGCTGTCTATGTAAAATTGCTCTTTAGAGGAATCTCGGAAATCTGCGAGGGAAGGCTTAAAACCGGTACGCCCGTTACCAAAAGGAACAGAAAACTCACCTCAGCCCTCCTGTACCAAAGGGAGAGAAGATGTTAAGAAAAGGTCAGCTGGAAAATGTTCAGAAAATGCAGCGCAAAAAGCTGGGATGAAGGGACCTGTAAGTTTAAAACAAACAAACAAGAAAAAAACCCCAGACACAGAACTAGGATGCCAGAAGTCAGGATTACGTTTAGAATAGACACTTAAGACAGCACTACATTTCACTGTGTATTTTCTATTATTGTAATCAAGTGGTTTTGGTTTGGGTTGGTTTGGTTTGTTTTTTCAAACCAGCACGCTGACACTGTTCTGTGGTGTTCACCAGTCTCCTTTGCATAAAGTTGAGATCATCGTTGTCGTTCCAGGCTCGAACTCAGCGTTCAGCCTTTGTCCTGCGTTTGATCATTTCTCAGTAGACAGCTCTGGCTTGAAATTGCAACTTGGATTTTTTTTTCAGCTAGTAATTTTGGGGGCAAATAAGATGTAAATGCCTTTATCTCACATAACATGCATACCAAAAATTAATTTTCAAAATGTATTTAAAAAAAATCATTTCCAGAACTTACCAGAACTTGAAGAAGAGCAGCTGAAGCAACGAGAGGACTACCTAAAGAAAAAACGAGACCTGCTGATGGCTACAAAGAAAGAGTCGAGAAATAACGTACTGTTACCAGCGAACACTGACCAGAAAGAAGAGGAACCATCTCCGAAAGAGGTGAAGGATTCAAACGTTTTAATCACCCTGACCACTTTTTAAAAAAAACGTAGATGATTTCAGTGAAGACATCAGTGTTGCTGCTGAATACTGGAGGATAGCAGAACAAGTGGGGCAGGTAGAGGGGAAGCATTTCAAGTTCCTGGTTTTGCATGATGATGTCGCAGCTTAGAAAGACAAGGCACTGCGGTGGATGGACGCTGCTCTCCTCTACCCGGTCGCCTCCAACAGGAGAAAAGTCCGGGGCGGGGTTGGAAGCGTGGGGCAGGACGAGATGGGTGCGCTGTTAGAAGAGGGACAACTGGCCGTTAGCCCGTTCGTCCAGGTCTCTCTTTGTCTGAAAGCTGCTCTCTGTTCAGAGACGTGCGTGAAGTGAATTACCTGATACATCTCCTGACTTAAAGCAAGGGCTAAAGTCACAGAAATCTTTGCACCACAGGGCACAAATTAGAAAATCTAATTTGGGGAAAAAAGCAGTAAATCTTGTCAGGGAAAGTAAGTATGGACATAAAATACCCCAGAATCCTTCCCCAGAGCTGTGGAAAAAGGGCGGATGGCCATAAAGAGCCCGTCGTCCACACCTTGGGATCTAATTCTGAAGAAATGGAATAATATTTTCATAACTCGTTCTTCGCTGTGTTTTTAGGAGATGTCGGAAGAGAAGCTGAGGTTACTACAGAAGAGGAAAATGCTTGCAGAAAAACTAAAAGAAGAAGTTATTAATAAGCGGTAATTTGAAGCAGCTCATTGCAGAGCCCAAGAGCATAAGGATGTTTTTTAGAACAGTTACATAATTAATTATTGAATGGATTTGTTTTCCAATAATACACTTAGTTTTATAAAACTTTCAGACAAGCACCTGGGTGCTTTATATAAATACTTAAAAATTACACCGAAATACACTACAAACACTGATTTTCCAGAACGCTGGAAGCCCACTTTCACGGGAACACGTTCAACGGTGAGGCCATTTCACATCCCTGCAGCTTCCAGACTTGGAAAACCACCGGCCTCAGCCGCGGGGTCCTGTACAGAACAGCAGACACCCAGAGCTGTTCAAACAATTCCTACCTGAACAGAGAAAGGTTAACTTTTTTATTTTAACGTTAGAGAACTTTCTTCCTTTTATTAAATGTTATTAAAAGTTACTGTTTTTCAGCTGTGCAATGTAATAAAATCTAATTTCACAAGGAAGTGCAACTGTGACTTATTTTTAAGAAACAGCCAATGCAGCTTGGCACGGAGACATTAATACAGGCTCACTCTGGATTGCATCGTTTACGTACTTTCCCGGCCACTTACCAGTCCTTCGGTCCAATTCTGCTATAAATGCAGCTTGAAGTGAAAATAATTTGCTTTAGTTGCAAAGTAAAAGCTCAGGATGTCACGAGCAATTCAGTTTCAAAGCAGAAATATTTTAAAGTCTTGTTTACTGGTTTGGCCTTGACAGACTGAAAATGTGCAAACAAACAAAGTCTTTGCCCTGCTTCAACATCATTCCGTAGCCGACTGCAACAGGAACTCACGTTAAAAGAAACAACCCGAGCCATTCGAGTTTCATTAACTTTTTATTAAAATAGCATTTAGAACTGATACACGTTGGCAGGTGTTCTGTTCTTTTCCAAAGAGAGCCGTAGTGGAAGGACCCGGGGCACGGGAACACGGCTGCCCGGCGGCAGAAGCGGGGCAGGACCCACCAGGTCAGAGTGGGAAAGAGCAGCGACAGGGGCGACGGCCCCGCACACAAGCCAGTTCAAAAGGGTGCTGCACGTCACCTTCTACAGGGATTGTAAATTTATTTTGTTAAACGGGACATCTAATGCCACTTTACAGTCTTTTCCTAGTAACTATAAAAATTCATGACATTCTTGTTTATGCTGTAAAAAACCCCCTCATGTCGGTCTGAGTGTTGCTTTCTAAAGCTCCTGACGGTACTTCAGGGGGAGCTGGGGTGGTGGGGAACCGAGCAAGGACGAACACGCTTCGGTGGGAGACGCGCGGAGCACTTGTTTGGGAAGCTGTCAAAGGGAACCAGGACAACTCGGGGCCGCAGACCAGGTGACGCCGTTTTTCAGCCTCAGGTTAGTAAAGGCACATACTGCGGAACTGCCGCTCGGCGGAGGTTAATCCTCACCCACGGAGAGGAAAGACTCGTCGGGAAGAAAATCAGATGATCCTCAGCGGGAGAGCAAGCACACGGCGACGAGAGCGCAGCTACGCTTCACCGGCAAACGCTTCCTCGGATCCTCTGCGTTCGGAGCTGCCGGGGCGTTTCGTTGCGCAGGTGAAGAACAAGGAGTCCCCGTCTTGGTCGCCCGGAGCCCGCGAAGGGCAACGCCATCGTCCCCAGGTCCACGCACGCGAACCGTCATCCATGTGTCTAGCTCACGCGTCAGCAAGAGCTCGCGCGTCCCCTGGGGGATTTCATCTAGTGGAGTGGAGTTACGTTTAAAACCGCGGGGATAACTAATCTTAAAAAATACTCTAAAATGGCCACATGTAAAATTCAGAGTTAACTTACCCTGTACAACAAACCAAACCAAAGCAATAATTATGGAATTACAGGGTCACATTTTAATTCCTGAATTGTACAGTTCAGCATTAATATCACCACATGTATACAAATGGTGTAAAACAAGTACAGTGGTATTTTTAATACAAAATAAACTTCTGTTTTATGGAAAAAACTATACTTCATATCTACACAGACAGCCCATCTTTTTCCAAACAATTGCTAAAATTAAAATTAACTACAAAAATCTCCAAAACAGAGAAACTGCTTCAGTTTTAACTATTCCAGGAGAAATGGACCCATAACACATATTACAAGAGTGATCGATGTGGTGGATTGCAGCTGGCTTCGTACTTTAACAGTTCTGACACATTAATTGTCGTTGGGAAATTTCCTCTCGCTTCATCATGATCTCAGATCACACACGGGCAAACTAACATTAAAATATTTACAGTTCACTTGCTGCTCTGGAAAATAAAACCTGGACTGTTTGCCTCTATCGACTCGCCATCAACTCACCTGCTTTTGTCGCAGTTCGCTTGCTTACTACGTGGAATGTGCTTTTATTTTTTAAAAAAAGCAGCTTTTGTATCACACCCAGGTTCAGGTGCTGCTTGTGATTCTGCCTCAGAGACCGGTGTTCTCTTACGAATAATTCCATCTTGGTCCAAAGTGACTTTGGTGTTAAAACGCTGCCGAATTCATCGCTAAGAAAAACCTGTTAGTGTTCCTTATTACCACCCGAATTACCCGATTTCAACCCGCGAACAGGAAAGTGGCTCGCTGCTCCGAGGAGCGACAGCTCGCTTAACGACACCGCAGGCGATCCCAGTTCGGCATCCTCCGCGCCGTGACGCCGACGGCGGATCGGGTGTGCCCTGCCACGCACCGCCGGGACGCGAGCGGCTCCCGGAGGTACTTTGGGAGCGATCGTGCCTTACTGAATGTCTAATCAAAAAACCAAGCAAAACCATCTGTTTTGGATCCAGCTTCCATTTTCTCCTCGTGAAAAATACAGATTAAAACTCATTTTTAACTGCTTTAAACAACTCAACATGCACTGTAACTGCAGCGTCCCTCCCTCCAACCATGAGAAATGCGATTGAATTGGTAATAAATGGTCCCAAAATCTGGATTGTTCTTATGCAAACAGAGTTGGTTTTCCCTTAAAATGTTTTTAAAAGAGGCATTGCTAAAAGAACACAACTGACAGCACCATTACAAAATTAAGATTACTG
>WHYT01017445.1:756686-772571 GCA_009806455.1 Tetrax tetrax | reverse complement strand
TGAGACTTTCCTTGCTGAGAAGCCATCATCCAGGTTCTGTGAATACCAACCCACTTTTTTTTTTATTTTTAATTTTTTTTTTTTTACAGCCTGAATGGCAGACTCCTTACTTACTAGAAAGACATTAAGTTCCTTGGAAGCTTTGTGTTTACAGAACTAACCCTTTCTAGCGGATAGACTGAGTTTCTTTTGCTACTCCTTGTATTATCTTACATACTCATGGGAGAAAGCTTTCTGAATCAGATTCTTTTTAGCTCTTAAAACAGTTGCAGCATTTGAAACCCCATAGTGAAAGTTTTTATTCCAAAGTTTTGGTTTCATTTATGAACCCAGACGAGGTCTTTTCCGTGGAGATGTCTCCTCCTCTTCATCGTCATCTTCATCATCAGGATAATCCACTAGGCCAACTAGACTTCCCTGCCAATTTTAAAAAAGAGAAGAAAAAAAAAAAGAAAAAAAAAAGAAAAAAGAAAATCTCACATTGAAAAAGCTAGCCAGGAACGTGCAATTTCAGTACACAACCCCCAGCCAACCTGCCTGATGGAGGGGCGCTGGCATAACCCAGAAAAAACCCAATCTCGTGTGCGTATCACACGCGGAGAGCAGCAACTGGACAGTCAAAGCTGAGGGGTGGGAGCAGGTAAATCAGGCAGAAGCTGCGAGATAAAACTGTGCCCACCAGATCACCAACGGACTGCAGTCCCGCCTAATCCTGCCTCAAACCTTCCCCCAGACTAGTACGGGTTTAACTAGACAGGGCTGGGGACCAACTCATACGTAGGTAAGACGCCCTGCCTAGAGACTGACGCTAACCGTAGCACGTTACAACGGGCAAAGTCTCACGACGCTGCTGCGCTGGCCCCAGCGGGGACAGCAGCTTCTGCACAAGCTCTCCCACCTTGGTGGCTGTCACCGCCGTGGTCAGGGTGGCGTTCTTCGAAGAGGAGCCGTTGGAGCTTGCTGGTGACGTCTGAGCTGCCACGGATTTACTGTTTGCACCGTTTGCACCATTGGCTGCGCTGGCTGAGTGGGAAAAAGTGAATTTGAATCCCCCAGCTGAAGTCCTTTTTGGAAGATTCTCTTTGTCTTCACTCTCCTTAGCTGAGGGACAAACATTTTCATACTTAAGTATCAGCTGTACACCACGGAGTACAAGCCACATCACAGCATCATCACAGGGCAAAAGCTGCTTTTTTTACAAACTCAGTTTAAATCAACAGCTCACCTACCGACCTCACCCAAAGCACGACAGTGTTCAAAGTGAGAACGGCACGGGTGCTGCGGACACGGGGACTCTGCTCGCTCGCTATTTTAATCCTAAACTAACTTGCAAAGACACGGCAGGAAGGCGTGACTTAACGCCAGGGAATACCCTGACTCCTGCCCACCACACCGAGCAAACAACCGGTTCGTTTACTGATACTCCACGGATCTGCCACAGAGCACTCCCGGTACCGACAAGCTGAAATTGAGTAAATACCTTTTTTAGTTTCCATAAATTTTTCATAGCTATCTGGAAAATCATCCTCCTGTTTTGACTTCTCAACTGGAGGGACAACAGCTTCGCCCTCTTCCTCTTCGTCCTCGTTGAACCACATTTCTTCGTCCTCCTCTAAGGCTCTTGCATCTCTGCGAAATCTATTGCTACGCAATATAGATGGAACACTGTAAGAGACACACGACAAGCGGTTCACGGTTGGCCCGCTGTTTCAGACCCAGCCGGGACGAGAAACAGCTTCTGATGCTTTAGAGAGGCAGGCCAGCTCCATCCCCCGGTTTGTATTCCAAATGTAACATTTAAGACACGGACAAATCGGAACTGAACTTCAGCAGGCCACAAGGAAAGTCAGGTGGGGCTTTACTCTAACCAAAGTGTTTATCCAGAACGAAAAACAACCCCCATCCCAGCTTTCTGCTTTTTCTGCCCTCCAGGAAAGAAAAAACCTGACCAGCAGCAAGGAGAACTACACAACGGCATTCAACGCAAGTCTCAGAACACACGACTGGGTCGTACCTGTTCAGTTTCTGGTTCTGTCGGTCTTTTTCTTGCTCATATTTTGTCTTCAGTCCCTTGAATGTCTGAACATATTCAATAGATTCAAGTGCATTATAAAAATTTTCAACTATATGTGCAATAAGGGACTTAATATCTTCCTGCGTAAGAACAAAACGGGGTTTCACTCTCAAACATTAACATGCAGAAGGTCAGAAAACTTTAGTTTTAAAAGTAAACAATTAGTTGTCCAGAGGCAAAACATTATTGTAAGTAAAAAAAAGCTGAAATGTAGAAATAATTATGAAATTTCCCATATAAATGGACAGCATGTTCGGTGCTGTCCCAACTCAATTTGCAACTGTTTGATTCAACTGTGATGCTCGCGGTCTGGGATTAAGCCTTCAGGAGCTTCGCAGTGCCCGGCTCTCCCCGAAAGTCTTGGCGCTCTCTAAGCGCGACGACACACGCGCGCGGGAGCTGAAGCGCTGAACTCACCACTCTGATGAACTCAAACAGCTCAATCACGGCGGAGTTGAGCAGGTTGTACCGAGTTCCGTTATCCAACAGAGCGTTTATAACGGGTTCAAACAGGTTGCCCTTGGTGATATAACGGTTATAAAATTCATCTTTTAGGCCAATTATCCTCCTCATAAAGCGAAGAGCACCTATGTGAAGAAAGAAATTCAAGAATTTAGTAACTACATGCCAGGGCTCCCATCTGCTTCTCTTGGAAAGAGCTGAAAAGACCTGAAAAGACCTGATGTTACTGAGATGCACCCCGAAACGAGAGCACTGAAAGCTCAGAAGAAACATCTGCTGCCAGGCAATCTTTCTTTCATTCTTTGGCTTTCCTGGGTACGTGAATGTGATCAGGGTCTGTTAATTTCTTTTTGAAATAC
This sequence comes from Tetrax tetrax, assembly GCA_009806455.1. Lineage (NCBI taxonomy): Eukaryota > Metazoa > Chordata > Aves > Otidiformes > Otididae > Tetrax > Tetrax tetrax. Next base: position 769,676 of record WHYT01017445.1, on the reverse strand, counting down.
AGCAGCAATAAACTTTTCAGCACATGAAGTGAAAGTATTAGCTCATTCCTGTGCTTTTCTGCGGTCACCTCCCAGAACCAGCCCCTGGTCTTTAAATACCATGGTTCACAAAACTTCAGTTGCCATCCATAAAGAACAGCAGATTTAGGATGTTACTAAGAAATGACCGTATTTCCATCTAAATGAGATAAGACAGCTGATCACAAATGATCCTTACTGCCATGCAGACTTGAAAGGATCACTGTGGACTTCCAAAGATACAACAATTCTCCTCCCACCATAAACTCATTGATCTACACAAACAAATATCCGCTACCTTTTTTACAAAATTACTAAACAGCTAAAAAATTATGAGGAATTTGGAATTTAAGTACGCCCTCGTACTCGTGCGCATTCCACACAGCATGTACAAAGCCTCAGAGGAAACCACAACAGCGCCATACTCACACAAGGCCAGAAACGTGTGTTTTGAGTTCATCAAGACCAGTACTCTTCTTAGCAAATCCTTGTTCATAATGTAATTCTTGATGTGATACGTGTGGTGTTCCACACAAAAAGTAAGCAGCTCCAAAATTAAGGCGAGTAGTTGTGCCGTTTGATAATTATCTACAAGAAAAAAAATAATGCCTTAAGTTATACTAAAAAAAAACCCAATACTGCCATGCACCAAACCATCACCCCGCTCAGCTGCCATCACAGTTCCTGACACGTTTTCAGTGGCACACTGGGTTGCTTTAGGAAGCAGGACGTTGGGTCAGAACAAAAGAACGCACACAAATTTGGCTTTTTTTTTTTTCTCCCCAGTCACAAGGATCACTCTGAACTGGCAATGGGACTTCTTCCAGGACCAGCGAGTTACTGGTTACAGCAATCCAGATTAACGGTATGTAGTTAAACGAAGAAAGCCAAGCAGACTTGTATTCATGCAAATCTGATTAGCGATGTCTTTTCATACTGCTCAGAAAAGAAGCCTGCACAGATAAAAACCCAAACTGTAGAAGCTCAGCTCGCTCTCTTTAGTACATATTCTGCTAATGGTGACTTCAGCTTTCCGTAGCAAGGCTGACTAGGAAAAAAAATGTGAAACCCAGTAACTCAAGAACAGATGAAAATGTTCCTTCAGCTTCCTGTCATTTCAAAGGAAGCAAAACACCTACATCTATTTGAATAAAAAGTACTTGAAAAATAAAATAAGGATATATATAACTTATTTTAATTTTAAAAAAGACATGTTTCAAAACTCAAGGTAATTTCAAACTTACCAGGACAAATTGTATTACTCTTAGTGGACCCAACTACTGCATCTGATAAAAACAAAATAAAAACAAAAAATCAGAAAAAGGTTTACAAAGCACTGCAAATATTTAAAAAATGAGGATAAACAATTGAGTTAACCAGCTGTTCAAACTTTTCATCAAATCAAAAGTTTCTGTAACCTATGGGGAAATAAACACAGAGCGAGAATGCATGCCAGATGAGATTTCTGTATTGAATTTACACCACAAAGTTTCAAAATCAGCTTGGTGAAAATACGAATTCTAATACTTAGGAATATCACTCCTGCCTAGACCGAAAGTGCCCATTCTAAATTTTTCAAATAATATCATGAGTACTACAGATATTCTGCAAGTTTTATTTTTGTATAAAATGTATAAAACATTTATTTTTTTACTTAATATGAGAAGATAGGCAAGAGGAAATAAAAGTTTTTACCAAATACGTATTGGTTTGATTTAATCTCTTGAAAGAATACTCAGAAAAAAACCTCTGGCTCAGGAGGCCGTAATGATGATAAATGTCTGTTTGTGGAGCACTAGAGACAAACTCGTGTTAGTTCCATGTGCCAAACAGATTTCCAACTCATTTACTGTTACCAGGAAAAATAGAAAAGAAACCAGATAAAGAAGCCCCAGGTTGTATTTCCTTGATTAGACTTCTTCCAGCGTTTCTACACTACAGCCAAGGGAAAACTTGTCTCCAGGTGAACCACCTGAGCACCCCCGGCGTCTGGAATCACGGAACCACTCGCCAAGGTCACAGCGCTTCGGTGAACTTTGCAGACACTGCTTTCCAGCAAAGACTCTTTCTAAATACATATTTTAGAAAGCACAGCATGCAGGGAGGTTATTGTTCAAAGCTGCAACACAGGGCTATTAAAACTCCTGCCCACAGAACCCCTGCTGCTGAGGGAACAAGACTTCAGCAAGCGTATTCCCACCTTGCTTATCGCTGCTACCAGGACTGGAAGTCACTTGTCACAAAACACAACAAGATTTAAAGCAAGAGAGGGAAAAAACAGAACAAAAGCATTACCTTTTTCACATTTATCTTCTGATGTATTAGCCAGAAGCGGTGCAGTAAGAACATGCATACAATGGTTGTAGAAGAAATTGAGAAATTCACTTTTTTCCGTTTTCTGAAACAAACATAACTCTATGAAATGCTTGCATTTGTATACTTCCTTTTAAATAACAAAGAGGAGCAATATAAAAGACAGACTACAAATAATTCTATCAACTCCCTCAGGTCTGTCTGCATCTTTCTGGCTGGTCCTGCAACATGATCTTCACTCAAATATTCCTTTATTTTGGGAAAAGACCCAAGACGCATCAAACCAACCTAGCTATCAAAAGTTAATGGAAACTGTAACTTCTTTTTTAGCTTGTTTAAATTCAGTACCAGACGACACACAACACTGTCAAAAAAGAATAAAAATTTTTTTTTTTTTTTTTTTTTTTTATCCTCCGACCACAATAACAGCAATAAACACCAGACTTTTAATTTTGCTGAGACAGTAAAGTGTCTTTACCCCTTTGTACTTTCTTACATTAGCTGTGGCCAACATATTCTCGGGATCGATCAGAGTACGCAAGAGCCCCATTAACTGAACGGCTCCCCCAAGTTCAGGGTCTGTGTCGCAGATCATCTGCTCGATCACCACGTTGATGAGGAGGATATCCTGCAAAGAACCCAAACGAACGAGAAAATAGTTAGACACAGTTTCAATAGTGGAAGGATTTCGCTAGTTTCTGTATTAGGTTTCGCTTTTTTTTTTTTTATTTTATTTCAGTGAAACAGTAAAAATGAGAGTTGCACCTAGAGAGTGGAGTTCCATCAAGCACAGCCCTCCTCACCCAAAATCCCTGTCAGGCAGACCTATTATTACCGTAAACACACGGAACACCAACAGGGTCAAACTTTTGTATCGTGAATCTATTTTTTCCCTGTGTTTCTAGTATCTAAATTTTTGGGATAACTGTATCCCAGATTCTGGGGAGGTTTGTTTTGCTGGGATTTCTTCCTGTTTGCTCTAAAACTAGTATATTCAACAAACTCCAAACCACTTTTACTTACATCGTCACTCTGCTGAGCCTCTTGCATCACAAATTCTCGGACCATGGATGGACTAAATTCTACTAGATAAGAAAATATATCTGTAGCAGCAGATCTAACTTGCAGATCATCCATTCCCTAATAATAATAATAATAATGATAGATCAATTTATTAGAGTAAATAACATTTGGTATTTATTATCAAGTAAAGTTGCCTAAACTATCAATGTAACAGGAAAGATTTGAGCTGGTCTAGCCCTGGAAAAGAGCAGGATTAGGGTTCATCTGATCTCTGAACTTCTATATGACTTTCATGTTTTTGTAACAGCCAATGTCCTTTGGTAAGTTCATAGGTGTTACTCTAGAATATAAAAAAATCTTGAATTTATAGTTTCTCAGTAATATCAGCACCAACATATGAATTGCAACAGGCAGGCAGCGACAGTTGCTTCAACCAAAGGAGTGAAAAGAATTATGTTTTCACATTGCTGATTAAAATAGATTAATCTGCTTTATACCTCTGAAAAGACAGGATTACGCGTTCTTTCGGATAGCAACAAGCTAACAGTTCAAGATTATCTAAAAATACTTCTTTGGCACTGTTCCAACAACAAGAGTTGGAAAAAAAAAAAAAAAAAAATCAAGCTGCCACAGGGAAAAGCATCTCTTTGAATTTTCACACTACATTGTCAAAAGGACTGCATTTACCACAGACTTCATTGTGCAAAGTGAAAATATCACCAGCAGTAAAGTTAGGCTACTTCAGAAAACTGTGGACACCTTTTTGGATTCTGAACGTTGTAATAAACTTCAACTTTCGGCACAGCAAAGCTGTCCAATCAAACTTACACGAAGTGCTCAGCAGAGCTGAAAAACTGGATAAACGGCTGTGGGTTTTTAAAAATTTTATTGAAATCCACTGTAAGTTTTCACTTACCATTACAATTTCAAGAGCTGGAAGAATTCCCAACTTTGCCAAAGTTTTGAAAAATGCATCTCTGTTCTGAGGTTGTAACGTCTGAGAAAATGCGCAGAATTCCTTGAAAAAGTTAACCTATTGTACAAGGAAAAAAAATAATTTGAGGTGTACTTGATTCAGAACACTCTCTGAAAGCAGGAAACTGTTACAGCTTGTATCAGAGTTTGTGTTCTGGCTGGTATGTGCCTTCCTAGAAAATGGTACTATTCTACTTCTCTCTCCTCCAACCTCCAACAGCATCAACAAAAGAAAGTAAAAACAAACCAAAACAAAGCAGAGGTTGAATACAGCCACCTTGCAGCTATTTTATCACACCTAGGATATGAAGGATTTACGCTCCTGTCTGGCGTGCCTTTCCTTTGAAAGAACAAAGACACTTCCCTCGCTGAAAGCAAGATTTTAACGAGGCCATTTAAGCTGATAAACATATTCCCAGATAAATGATGTTTGTAATATATATTAAGGGAGTACTGGTAATCCTCAGTCGTAGGACTTAAAAGATCTTTTTAAATGAGTAAAGTACAGTGAGAAAAGCAGTGTTTATACGACAAATACAAACGATACTGTATGTTGAAGAGTACCTGGAAAAGCCTAGTATGTCAGTGTAGTGCTAGTACCTTCTTAACAATAAAATAATGATTTAGAACAAATACATCAGAGCTTACCTTGCAAGAAATACTTCTCTAGTGAGTACATAAACAAAGACTGAGCTACACTGGCAACGACCCTAGGGTTACAGAAATACCTCAATGACGGCAGAACAGCAGAATAGTTTCAATATTTCTACTCAACCTCTGCAGTTGAAAACATTCGAAGAACTACCAGGATCACTGACTTACCAATTCACATCGTTTATCATCATCTGTAGCTTCATCTGTTAATTGTGCAAAAACTTCAGACAAAAATTTCTCATCTTCCTGCGTAACACATAAGAAGAACGTGACTTACACAATGCGTCTTAAAAGTCAAAACATCCATCTTTATCGGACCTCACACTGCAGAAAGTCAAAATTCATTTAAGCTTAACTATGACGCTCGGTTACAAACAAAAACCCATGCATTAGTAGATACGGTAGATAAAAGTTTCTTCCTTTTTTCTCCACACCTACATTATTTTATCACAAAAAAAAAAAAAAAGGAAATGCAAGAGGACCTGTTCAAGAGGATCTCCTCAGTGCTCACAGCTCTGCCCTACCCCACGTGCTCACTGGAGGATTTGCCGCACGCCCTTGCGCATCAGAATTACAGAAAAAGTGCCTTTGTTCCAGGCTCCCTCCCTACACCTTCCGTGTCGCCTTCCGGGGAGGCAGCCTCCACACTTCTGCACTAGAAACCACCAATCCAGGTATGGTTTTTACCCTGCTGCATCCCTGCCGTTCACACCACACCGTTCACACCACGCGGGTGTCAGTTACCCTACTGTGGATCTGCACCACTGCAAACGTTTTCCAGACCACCCGTGCAAGGAGAACACGTTACGAGTTTGCTGCAGCCGTGTCCCTGTTAACCTCACTCTCAAGAAAACAAGCTCCCCCACTTGCAGAAGTTCAGCTTTTCCAATACTTTTTTGAGTATTATTTGCTTTTTACATTCTGATCCTCTACGACCAAGAGAGATTTATTTTTAAGCAAATATAGGACAACATTTCTCTTCTTGTTAAGTGTTTCAGTTCTGCCATTGCTTAAAACTCAAGAGGTACAAGAAAACCAGGCTGAACTTCATCATCTCTCAACCGTTTGGGCACTGCCTGCCCCCTCTGTACATCGATTTCTCCGCACTCCTTCACATGGAAAAGTGCTGGCATTCTCTCAAATCAAATGTCTCTGATATCTCTTAAATACAATAGAAATCTTAAAGCAAACAGTAATATCATGCTACAGCATTACAAAATTATGCATCACTGTACTGATTCAACTCTATAAACTTTACTTACGCGTTGAACAAACACGAATGGAACAGCAGCATTCCAATAAATACATATAAACACTACATTGCGTAACATAGAGGGTGCTTGCTTCTCTGTTGTTCCGCGTGCTGTCGCTAAAACGCGTGTGTTCTCTTCAGCTAACATAATACAGAACTCTTACAGTTACAGGAACACCAGCCAAAGGCTCACGGGATTTCTTTCCTGAAAATTTTAAGACGTGGGGAAAGAAGTGCTTTAACAGACCAAATGGAATCAACATGAGAGAGGGCAACATACACAGACTTAGTAGTTTACTCAAAGCTTTGCTGGCTTCAACACCGTAATTAAGCCTGTTAAAAGAATAAAAACAACTGTACCACAATCAACAGATATGCCAGAAGAATGCTTGGCAACAGAAAGACCTCTTGCTCGTGTAAGGCTGCCACAGAGCGTGGTCTTGATGTCCTAAAGCCCAGACTGGACCTAGGTTTGCTTTCCAGGCTCGCTGGGTTTCCCACGGGGCTGCCCTTCATCGATAGCAGCACTGGGATCTACGGCTTCGCGGCACGCAGCGAGGAGCTTTGCTGCCGTAGCGATCACAATCTGCTACTCCTATAAACTGCATTCTCCTAGGGAGCTTTGCCAGTGTATTTAGGGTAACAAGGCTTCTCGTGTTCAGCAGACCCAAAGGAGCTTTAGAGTTCCTGTGCCACAACAAAAAGCTGATTTACTCCAGGGAACTGCAAAACCAGTCCTGGACCTGAAGTGCACGCTACCATGTAATGTTCCTCAAGCGTGCTACCAGTAACATCTTCCACGGTGCTTTCTTCTCAGTTTGGAATTCTCAAGGCAGCACAGAGGACGTAGGGCACCACCATTAGCTGTAAATCAACACGCGTGTCAACTCCAGCCTTCAAACAGGCACACCTACACGTGCCGTCTACTCTGCCATGGCAAAGGCTGGAAGTCACTGAGCGTGGCAAAGAACTGTCAGAGGATTTCCAAACTTTCTCCAAAGAGGACTAGAGGTCACAGGAAATCGTAGGGTTTTTTTGTTAAGGCACATTTAAACATTCAGTAGAACTTACATGAAAAATAAAGACTTTTACAGAGTTAAAAGTATCTAAATGGAAGCAGGACTGTGGCCTCAAGAGAACACTACCGAATTTATTTTTAGTTTTAGAAAAGCAATATATGCAGAAGAATAAAAAGGGAAAGATCTTTTAATACAAAGCCATTAATTTTGCAAGTGGGATTTACTTATTAGTTTCCTTCCACTATTCAACCAAACTAGAAAGAAGCCCAGAAGCTTATTCATGCAATTCTATAGTTTTGATTTTTTTTTCCAGTTTTCCCTTGCGTTCTTTAGAAATATTCCTTATGGCAATGTTACTTCTCCAGTGCCTCTCTCCTTCCACATGTTTACTGCTCTCTTCTCCTCCTTGACACATCCTCCTATTTCACAGCGGCTTTCCACACTTGTAACAAAACGACAGCTTTGTGATGTTCTGTTCTACACAACCCCACCGTTTTTCTACGGACATGGATCAGAAACAGAACAAAACCACTTTGTACCCATTAGTTTGCCCAAGAAAATATCAACTGAAAATATCCCAAACGTCACGAAGGCACAGCTCTTTCCCAAGGCTCCTCCTACCAGCTTGGTTGTCACATCCAGCTACTTTTAAGTCTGCTTCCGACTACAAAGTATTCAGTAAGTTTTCTGACATAGTAACATGTTGGTTATTTATTGTTACTTTTGAGTATCGGTATGAAGAAAAAAAAAAAAAGGAATGAATTACTTTATACTACAACATTTTAAATTAGTACCATACAGTAACAGAACAGGAAGAGTTCTCAACATGCTCTTCTGCACCACAGATTCAGAATTTGTTATAAAGATGTCACAAGTGTTCCTGATACATGATACCAGACGTTTCTTGTCCCTAAATATCTACACAAAACCAGCTCAAAACGTGTATGTCACTTGTGAATCGAGAAAAACCTTTAACCGTTTATAACCCATTAAAAAAATATTAATATACACACCTGAAATCTACCACTTTTAAAATAAAAAGTATCAGAAATAAGGGGAAGGATTCAAAACTTTATGCAAGTGAAAGTACGTATGGTTAACTTAGAGAGCGTTAAAGAGCTGTAATCAATTCTGAAACTACAGCTACAGGCATCTACGCATAATCCACCTACACCGTATCAAAAGCCACTTACCTGCAACATACTGACAATCTCAACTTTGTTGAAGAAAATAAAGGAAGTGAGGGTAGAAAGAAAATTCTCTTCAAAAACAGACGGTGTCGGCAAGATGATGTCCTGAATATACTGTACCCTGTAAGTCTGGTGGATTTTTTGCCTGAGTTCAGAGTCTGTTATAGGAATAACCTCCTTAAATTTTGCTGTTTTGGTCAAGAACTCCCTGTGCCGTTTCGGCTGAGCCAACGAAGGATCATACTCAAGGCATCCAACAACATCCATAATACACTCATCAGAAAACATCACCTCAAACAGAGTCGCTTTGTTGAGGAACAAAATTCCTCTAATAATTTCATACAAATGATGCAAGCCTTCGGTGTTCTCTAAATTCTCGCAGACTTGGAAAAGCTGTAATAGTTTTTTAATATAGCCTTCATTCTCCAAGGCCAGCGCTAACTTTTCTCTACGGATGGGTGAGGAGAGAACAGAGGTAACTAGGTCAGCAATCTCTTCAAGTTTGTTGAGTTCACAAGTCGGAAGGTCGATCAAAGGACTAGTTTCAGGCATTTCTTCTATGTGTTCCTCTTCTGATTCAATAAGGTCCTGCGTGACTTCCACTGAAGGATCCTTACCTTGAACCTAAGAAGAAAGCATGCACAATTACTGTCTCATCCCAAAATACACGTAAAAATAATGAAGTCAATAACTGAAATAGCATGTGCGCAAGCATGTTATATCTTCCCTTGCCTGGAAAATGTGTAGCCGTGCAGAGGAGTAAGTTTGCTGCCTCTAAATTCTACAGTCACTACCATTATCCTCAATAGTACATTTGTCAAAAAAGTCAAATCAAACCAAACCCTAACAGCATCTGTACAGTCAAGAAGTCTGAAGCACCTCGGAGACAAGCACAAAATATAAAAAGAAAAGAAACAAAACCTCCTTTTCAGGGTCTCAAACAGAAGGGTACAAAGCCTTAAACAGTAAGAGCCCACAGCTATACCAACATTAAATGAAACACAAAACCAAAAAGAAAGGCAGGAAAATGTAACGAATACCAAAACTGACCAAGAGGGAAGCAATTGCGTCTTACTCTCTGCTTTCATACGGCTTTGTCTGCCCCTCTAACTCCTTTGCCCAGTCATCTCCTGCATCCTAGAACTTTTGCTCCCCTCCCTGATTCCGTTCTAGGATTCCTAGAATCAGGAAGAGTTCTGGAATCTGCTGAAAGAGCCTAAGGCCAATGGTTTACATTGCCCAGCGACCCAAGAGCTCCCTCTCAGGCTGGTCATCTGCTCAGCCCCAAATAGGTCCAGTTTAAAACCTGGACTACTTATTGGACGCATACACTAACCGACTTGTTACTTCCAGCGTCGAAAGTGGAACATCTAAACTGTTTTGTAACTAAACAATGAAGACTGAAATATCTGTAAGACACAGATAGCCAATAAGGCTTATGTCTTGATACAAAAGATAGCACTGAGATTTTTTTTTTTTTGAGGTCATACAGCAGTGGCACCTCTTTGTCTTTGACGGTGAAACATCCAGCTCCTTACGCACTACAACACAGCCATTTTTGGTTCCACTACACTTCAATGAACCAGCTTCCTAAGGCTGCCTGGGAGAAGGGCAATTAAAAGGTGGTACTCTGCCATCCCTCCTCTTAATAAAAATAAACAAACAACCCCTCCCAAATGCTGAGCACCCGAGTTTCATTATTTTTCAAAAGTGTGAAATTCAATTCTGAAAACAACTAGTGTTCTAAATAGTGGTGACTTAAGATCTTACACAGAAAAGCCACAGAAAATAATGACAAATCTGTGCCTATTTTACAAGTAGGTTTAAAATTACAGCAGGAATACACAAAGTCACCGAAGACACCGAAACACCTGGAAGAAACAGAATAATTGAAGTTAACTGTACCTGGCAGATTTTTTCCCAAATTTCATCACAGCCAGCTTTTTCTTGAAAACTCAGTGCTAAATCATAGTTTTCTGCTTCTGACCAAACAATCAGGGTGTCCTGTTTAAGACAAAAACAACAAAAAAAATCCCAATAGTTTCTGAAACAGGTCTACATTGCATATTAATCTGTACTTCGTTAAGTCATATGTCTAAAGAATAAATAATTTTCACTGAAGTTAACTTGTCAAAAAAGAACATAAGACAGTAAAACACTGAATCACCTGTTCTGACATAAGGGACATCACCTTTCTTTTTTTGCTGTTTTATGACTACTACCTTACATATTATATTTTTAAATATACTTTTTTTCAGATCTAAAATGGCACTGTTCTGCAACAGACTTCGGAGCCATCAGCCTCAAAAAGGGAATGCACACATTGTAGGAGATTACGAAAATCTGCAAGGGAACAATTTAAGTCTTTACATATTTAATAAAGTAGAAACAAACCCCAACATGACAGCGTTTTCTCCCCAGAAAGGGTTTAATACAGCCTTAGCGACGTGAAAAATTATGCCTAACTAATGTTACCATATTCTTTTCTGAATTAAGAGACAAACAGTCTGAATAATACAAAACTCTTACAAAGTTCTTACTAAAGTTACAAACAGCTTGCCAACAGGTATTCTCATTTGAGGAAGTTTTTTTTTCTCTCTGTTACTGTTACCTCTACCATTGTCCAGTACATCTGGAAGACTTGCTGGAATTTCTCAATAGACCAAAAATGTTTTTTTAATTAGGCTTTTTCAGGACACTTGCTGCTGTACTGTAAGGAATGTAAGTCTGTGCTTCGACATTCAAACATATAGTTCAGCATCCTACAGGAAACTCACCTTCATGTTACAATGTTCAACGTTTTGGTTTTTTTTTTTAAACACCAGCAAGCTCTTGCTTAACGGTCAACAAGGTAATTTACTTCCTGCATTTACAAAGGTCACCATTCACGGCACAACTTATCAAGGCTCGTACGTCTCTACCTTATGCATCACTTTTATTGTAAACAAAATAGTCAAAGCGATACCTTTAAGCTTAGCAACCAACAACAAATATCTGACTGACTTACAGATACCCAACATACTTGAGGAAACTCCAGGGGCACCAAGAAACAGACGCTGCCACTGCCCCCTCACATCTTTATTCCACAAGTACTTCTTGGTTCCCCTTGGGCACCCAGCAACAGGCAAATGACGAAGCCGATTGATTATTATTTATAAGGTGTTCACTATGCTGAAGTTTAAACAGATTTTGTTAATGCAGCTTTCTGGGAGTCAGGGAGCACTCCTAAGTATTTCCACGGGCAGATGGGAGAGGACTAATGTTTGGGACAGGGCTGCTGACAAGCAGCTGGCAGGGGACAGCAGGTAAACTCTTCTATCAGCACAGCTATCTGAAAAACACATCTGTCAACAAACACAACTTACCAGCTGCTACAATTATCACTCCAAAACATCAGTGAAAATGAGCACTGCTGACATGGCATTAATTCTTCAGGTAATTTCCACAGTAATCTTAATCTCGCAATATCTGTAAGTAGTTCTGTGTTTTGGGGGTTTTGGCCCAGATTTTTATTTCTTTCTCAGTTTTACATATTCCTTTAAAGAAAAAGTTTTCCTGTTCTAGAAAGAACCGAGCTCACCGCGCTACAGTGCTGTTCATGAGAGTTGTTTACACTACAGTGCCCTACATTCTACTTGCACTTTTGTCCTACAGTCACAAATATTAATAGGCAGTCTCCCCGATTTCGGGCTCCGATTCACGTGCGCAAATGGTACCGCTTCGCATAGCTGACAGGGTTTTTGCTTACAGCTGTCCACCCTCATCTCCGGCTCACGGACAGCTGAACCTCTATGTTTACAGTGTGCCATTTTAGAGTGAGCAGTTGAATTTCTTCTTCAAGGAAAAAATAATAATTGTCACCTGCAGGCGCTGAAAAGTCCCATCAGCTGCCTCATCTGGTTCTCTTTTAGAGATTAAGAAAAAAAAAAGAATTCTTAAGTATAATTTTATGGCTCTCACAGAATGCAAAACCTGGAACATTTATCTTGGAATGTTCTGTGAAACTACTGATGTCCTGATGTTCAAAATCAATACACTTACAGGTGAGCTGAGACTCAGAGATGCCTCAGTGAACAAAGGAGGACAAATACATTTCTAGCCCAGAATGATTCAAATAAGAGATATATTGCAGTAACTCAAATGACTGCACTCAAAAATTCTGTGAGAATTCTCGAGTTACTGAACGGTACTTGTTACAATCTGTACTGCCCACACAAAACAGAAGTTCTGTCAGTTTCTCCAAAAATATTTCTGAAAGACTAGAAAATAGTTAAATTAGGAAATAATTGTTCAATACCAATATAAAATGTACTCCTCGGGCGTACAGCCAAGACAACCCAGGAAGAGCAGAGACACCTTCCAGGCCTAGGGGCGGCAAAGACTCCCACTCCCCCTGCCTCGATTAGCACCGCAATGCCGCTCAGTCAGTGAGCAACACTGACGTCCTTAATTCACTCAAACACAGTATATGATAAACAACCAAACAGAAGAGATTAATTCAGAACAACAATTTAAACTAAGAGTCGTTCAAACCCCTCGTCAGTGC